>CAJQUN010000004.1:10033234-10359034 GCA_907163345.1 Haberlea rhodopensis
AAGAAGGGATATGCGTGTAATGTGCAAGAACATTAACAATGCGATAGTATTTCGCCACCAACAAATATATAGAAACAACATACAGTGCAAGTACGAGAAGAGAAACGATGTTCACTCACAATATATTCAATACGTTTTTAGATCCAAACTCTGACAAGTTTAGTGAAATATGAACCAAATGATGAGGAGTAGGATAAGAACAGCTCCTCCGACCATCAGCTTCATGTGAAGGTTTTGCAGCCACATTTTACGCCGCAGCTGCCTTCCTTGCCTTTGGAAGCTGTCAGCCTGAACAATATTTTCGTGAACATGTTACTATCATGTGAAATCCAAGTGTCTATATTCTCTTGCAAGTTTAGACAGAAGAAAATTTTCACCTGGAACTGAAGATTTTCGGTTTTATCAACCAGTAATTCAATCTTCTCTCCACGATC
Source organism: Haberlea rhodopensis (assembly GCA_907163345.1). Classification (NCBI taxonomy): domain Eukaryota; kingdom Viridiplantae; phylum Streptophyta; class Magnoliopsida; order Lamiales; family Gesneriaceae; genus Haberlea; species Haberlea rhodopensis. The sequence goes on from CAJQUN010000004.1 coordinate 10,033,669, forward strand.
CAAAACCTAAACGTGAAAAAATAGTTCAATAATTGGTGCTACGTAAAAACTGCTTAGTATAAAAGCTTGAGCTCATGTGAGACGGCATAATCAATAGCTTTATGCTCTAATATGCCTCAGCATGTGTTAGCCGAGAACTGGGAATATACATATTCTGGTTTTTAATATTCAGGACATATACCAACTTAATAAAATATATGGGATTTTGCTCTCTTCCAAGAGTCTTGAAGTACTTCTTGGCCCTAACCATATTGAATCCGTTTGTCCCAGAAGCATGAGCTCGTGGAAAGAGACACTAGTTTATATTTTATTAACCACATATATTTTAAAGGAATCATTTGGCAAACATGAATACAGTGAGTTGAGAGAAACCAGTGCACATATTATTATAAAATTACAATTATGTCATGCACTTGAAGGCCACCATTGCATCCCACTCATAAGAATTCCACATCCTTTTCAATGAATTCTTAAATACATTATAGACTCTTTTGGCAGTGATTCATGGACCATTGAGGATGCATGATACTAACTTAGCAGAGATTCTTCTTCGTGGCATCGAAATTCTATGCAAGCCATGCTTGTTTGCAAAGGAAGAGATAACAACCAGGTAAGTGCGAGAGATAAAATTCAATAGAACGGATCTAAGCATTTGTCCAATGCCCAGATCACAAAAGTAAATCACGTCCAACATGCCGACACTCGGAGATGTAGAAATCAAGAAACATGAATCATGTGTTATCTCAAAGCTGACATATGTTACATATGCCTTTAGTCTTAGACCTATTAGATATGCTTTCACAGCACAGCTGATTGTAAGACAACCATGAAGTAATCAACGGATAAGCGCAGGGAAGTTTCCACAAAATACTAATATTGGACTGAGATCTTTTTAATTGCAATGAAAAAAGCTCTGACCATACACCAAAATCAGCCTATTAGCATAAAGTAACTACTCAAGGACGAGTCCCTCAACCAAATATCATAGGAAGTTAAGAAAGGGTTATATTTCAATGTAATGGAGTACCAAAGCCATTGTGATGCAAGAAACTGACCAAACACCAAAATTAGCCTATTAGCATAAAATAACTACTCAAGGACGACTCCCTCAACCAAATATCATAGGAATTTAAGCAATGGTTATATTTCAATGTAATGGAATACCAAAGCCATTGCAGTGCAAGAAACTCTGACCAAACACCAAAATCAGTGAGCTTGTATAATATAACTACTCAAGGACGACACCCTGAACCAAATATCAATGGAAAACCAAACTCACAGAAGACAGTAAAAAAATAGAGAGGGATTAAAGTGCTAAATAAGTTTAATGTAGTGCTTTTAGTGAACAGACAAATAGATCCTTTTAGCAGGTCGCATAAGCAAAACTCTGTGACTTTAATTCTTACTGGACCATGAGATGATACAAGTGGATCTTAGGTAAAATATTCACTAACATCGTCAATGCAGTTTCATGTATCTCCTAACTGACATTACAGCAATCTTAGCTAATCAGAATTTGGTTGAACAAATCGCCGCGAGTAAAATTACAAACATGAAAAAACAAAGGAGATGAAAAATAAAAATGCTCAAATAAAACAAAAACAAGCATTTTTATAGCACACAGACATGATCTTCAGTACATTTCTTTAACACCCATGCTACATCAACCTTTATTTATGTTCTAAACTAGCAGTTGTATGAAATGAATGAATTACCTTCTCTATATTGTCCATCATTATCCCTTTAACCTCCTGTTATCTGTGCCTTCAGTTTGGACAGCTTATTGATTTCTTCAGGATGTTTCATGCAATATTCCATGTGCTCTTTAAGCTTTGGCCTAGAAAAGAGCACAATATAAAATTCAGAATTTGGACATCAGAAAGTTTAATTTATCATACATTTCCACGGCAACAGAGCTATTTACACACCCAAATTCTCTGTCAAGATTATAGGCAATGCTAATCGATCCTCAAACAAATCATCATCCTCATCATCATCTGCTAGAGGGTGTTCGCTATCATTCTTGATGCTGCCTCCATACCGTTGTTTGAAATCATCCTTCACTTTCTCAAGAAATACAAAAGGCACACTTCTTCCCATTGATTCGTCCGCAACAACAAGGAAGACTGCAAATCAATCAAGTTTATAATTTTCAAGATATAATTTGAGCTGAAAAGGCACAGGAACACTTGAGCATGTTAGAAGATCAAGTACCGAAGCCATCGTCGAGAAGGAAATTGAAAGTGTGACCATCGCACGAGTAAGTATACTTGCTGCTATTAGAAGGAAGCTTTTGCAAGCATTGGACGGCAATTGTGCTGAAGTTTCCAGAATAAGGAGTGTGCTCAGCCAGAACAACAGTCCCTTTTGCAACAAAGCTGTAAATCAAACCTTTTGGACTCATTTTTCAAAAACCAATTCCAGAAAATAAATGATCCCCAGAGATAAATTATTTTCACCTGGAATAAAGAAACAAAAGAACTTAGGCAAACAACTGAACCACAAGCTCAGCCAATGTACTCCCTCTACCAAAACCCCAAGCAAAGTCAAGTACAGAAATAACCATGTGACCTAAGACCAAAATCAGCTGCTGCATGCATCTATATAATTTCTTCAGAACCAAAAGAATATATTGAGCAGTCAAAATAATTAAAACTAACACCACAAAAAACGAAGAAAATCAACGGTATAGCAACGAAAATCATCATGCTCGCATTGCAAGTGGACACTAAATTGAGCGATAATTGCATCCCTCAAGCAGAAAATTACGACGAAAAGCGGTAATTCAAAATAATCACAGTAAAACATCATGGTAATGAAATCATCATCATCAAATAAAAGCTAAATTAAATCGATAAAACGATTAAACAGAAACCTGTGATACGAAGGGAAAATAAGAGATTCAGATCAAGTTCTGGAACGATAATAATTGATTTGGGTGGATTGCGTTGTGGCTAAGAAATTGGACTTAAATGAATCCTAGAGGACTGTAGAAATGAATAATTGCCACATTTTCCACCAATTTACGTACAATTGCATTTTATTTCTCCTCATTAATCAAGATTTTTGTATGACCGAGTTAGCGTTGACCCACAATTTATCGAACCCGGTTAAAGAATTCCAAAAATCGTGTATCTCACACACGTTTATAACAAATTACCAAATTAACCTGCATGCATCCTGCCCTTCTGATTTCCTCGGCGGCTTCAATCATTCCCTTTTTTCAGCGTTGAAGAAACAAGTTTTTACAGTGAGACTGAGAACTGTGGATTCGGATCATTTCCAGTAAAGAGTTGGGAAAGCATCGGCTATTGAAGAGGATAACCAGATATGTCATTGAGGGGTGTGTGGCAACTACAAAAGCTCATTGTGAGTTTCTGTAATTGGGGCGGCAGTAGCAGAGGCATCAGGTCAATCAATCTTTTGACACGTTTTTTTAACTGAGTTTTTAGGAATTTTTATATGAAGGAATAATGATTTTTATAGAATTGGGAATAAAGAGTCTGGTTAGTAGAAATTTTGTTGTGCATTACCAAAAAATAAAGATAGAAATTTTGTTGGGTTTGGTTCAAGAACTTTAGCTTACTCTCCCCGTGTCATCGAATTCGAGTCTTACCCAAAGTGGGAGATGATCCTAAACTATTTACTGTTAAAGAAAGAAGGGGAGTTACCCCTTTGTTTGAATTTGTGTTTTGCTTATCGATACAGGGGAACGAGAAAGAAGCTGAAGAATATGTTCTGTAATTTTACTAGTCATAGCCCCGAAGAGTAATATGTAGCTAAGAAAGGAATACAACAACAACTAAGTCTTTAATCCCCTTAAATTTGGGTAGGCTACATGAACAATAGAGATAACCAAATCGTTTCGGATTTGTGCATCAGTCTTCTTTCAAGCGCTTCTATCGGTTAGAATACCCTCTTTAATTCCCTTGAACTCCAAGTCTTTGCGTATAACTTTGAGTCATGTCTTCTTCGGTCGTCCTCTCACTATCGTGAAATGGCTGAAATCCATGTACTCCATTCGACGCACAAGTGCATTGTTGGGCCTATGTCTTACTTGATCAAACTAACGTAATACAAGCTACACCTACTTCAGCTCGAATGTCTTCGTTCCTTATTCTATCTCTTCTGGTCTTACCGCACATCCAACGAAGCATACACATCTCTGCCACATTCATTTTGTGGATGTGATTCCTCTTGGGCGCCCAGCATTCCGTCTCTATGGTATGATGATAAGGATGGCAGTGATATATCCTTAGGATACGAAACATACAAGCGTGTGCAAACCCAACATAGCAAGCACGGTCTCCTTCCTGCTTTGCCAAAATTATGCACAAATTCATGTGTAGCATCTAACCAATATTTCTTGTTCTGCCCTTGGATAAATCTCATGCAATTACGTAACATGACATAAATGATTCTGAAGCCTTTTACTCAATGGATGGCTATGCTTGTGATGCATGAAGTATTTGTGAGCTTAAACATTAACACATCAGGTCTAGTATATTATTTATATCAAGTGCAATTTTGGTATTGTCACCAATGAGTACCCTTCATTCTCTGTTACAATTTTAAGTTTACTTTTTCCCCGTCTTTTATAACTTAAAAGGCTAAACTTATCGGATGATACTCCACAAATCATGTTTCGGATTTGCATATCCTAAGAAAGATTAAAACATAAGAATGTTTCAGTCATCTTATGCTTACTTGATGGGAAATGGTTCAACAACTTATTTCTTAAGGAGTGAAATGGGACTGAGTATTTCGTTATATTATTTATAAACAGGACTAATTATCTTGATTTTGATTTTAGGGAATTTATGGAATCTCATCTTCCAGCTTTTAGAGAGAGAAATCCCCATTTGGTAGGTGGTCACTGAGCTGAATCGTGGTTATCATCCGCTTTTAAAGGGGATATATAGTGAGATCTCTACCTCTCTTTATGACACGTTGTATGTCTGCGGATGTTTTGGTGCCTGTACTTATGTGTTGGAAATGTTCATTTGGATATATATGCTCAGCTAGGAATCAATTTACTTTGGTGAACATCTCTTTGATATAGGAGAGTTTATTTGGTGATTGTTACAGATTTCATTTGTCTTTAACCTTTTTCAGTTGGAAAAACCGAAAATATGGTTGTTTGTGTTGTCCATTTTCAACCGATATTTTCATATTTTATCGGAAAAAGGTGAAATTACTTGGACCACGTTTCGAAATACTGAGTTTGCAATGTAAATGGAGAACATTAAGAAGAATATATGTTGTACTCTATCATTGGCATCGATTCATTCGATTACGTTTTACTCTTCAAAATCCATCTATGAGCAAGTATGCCTTGTTGACTGGTTGGCAGTAAAGTTGGCCTAGTCTCTCGCCCAGCTGTCGCCTTCTTCAGTGGCCGAGTTGAAGCGTTCAACGGTTCTTCGCCACCTTATTAGATTAGGATCTAAGCCCCATTCTTTCAAATAAAGGTTAAGCGGGCGGAATCGAAGCTGGGGTTTCCAATGATATCCACATTTGACATGAAAAAGAGGGGAATCTGATTAAACATGTTCAGGAGAAAAATGAAGAAAATTGAGTTTTTGAATTATAAAAAAAACACTGGACCATGATCGATCATCTCTCTTTCTTGATCATTGTTCTGGTCTTCGGTTGGTAGTTAGAACTTAGAATACCTGAGACTTTATTTTATCATATGAATGGTATGTATCAGCATGCTTTATCCACGACTACAAAATAAACTCTACCTTATTGCGGTTTAATAATTGGTTTCTTGCGTCTTTGAAGAAGAATAATGAAATCAAATTGTCCATAATCACTTTCTTTACCAGAAACAGGACTTTGTGCATTGTGTTAGGCATAAGTAGTTAAATTAAGGAGGGAATGATGGAAGCATTTTTGTTTTTGAAATATTGTGATACAAATCAAAACTAACTTGGATGCTCGAGATTGAAGTATCGTCCAAGAACGATAATGATTGATGGCTTCCATTGAGCTGAACACCAACAAATCATAGTGAGAAAATTTTCAATGTTTCTTCAGAATCTTTTTTACTTCGATGAATGGTTTTAGATACAACAAGCCATATATGCTCTTGCATGACAGAAAACAAAATTTCAGTTGCAGTAATGTTCAGACTTAGGATGGAATTGAGGCACAGATAACTTGTAGACTGACTATACTTGCAGATTATCACCAGCTACGATATTTTGTGTTCTTGGTGTAGATGCAAGCATTCATCTGAAATAGATCAGGATGTTTCATCATTTATTTGTAATACAGGAAACAAGAATGAGCGTGTAGTCTGCGTTAAGAATATGACTCCAGACGAGATACTCCAATGCGCGGCCAGGCTAAGAAATTCGCAGGGTAGAAAGGTGGTAAAGCTGAGGACAAGGCATGTTACAAAAAACCCGAGTGTTCAAGGGACGTGGACAACCAGCACCGTGTTTTGAATTGCAGCTTGGTGCTTGGCACCAAGTTTCTTGGAATTGTTGGGAAGTCGAGAAGGTTATCACTATCTTTTTTAGACTGAAATTTTCGTAGCATTCAATTGGATTTGCGGTCCTGGATGGTATATTTACTGAATTTTGCTCTGATATTCAAGCTTCTTGCTCGTTAACATACAGCAATGCTTGCTTTGGGATTCCTTAAAATTTGTATGATTCTGGCGATTTTAAACGTGGTGATTTGACGGTTTGTATAATGCTACCCTAAGGGCAATGTGCATCTCACCATTGATTTGACAAATGGTTATGATGTCCTTCAGGGCACTCGCCAGAGCAATATCAAATTTTCCCCAAATATATATTATGGAAGAGTGAATAGCACTCAACACATTTGATGTCTTTTTAAAAAAAAAAAAACATTTAAAGGCTCAATGACTACGCCTAAGTAATGGTTCTACATAATAAAATGGGATGACAATTTCTTCAGAGAAAATAATTTCATTTCATTTTGTGGACTTTTTTTCTCACCCGACGAGTCATATAAGACAAAAAAATTAAGCTCGTTGAAATTAAAAATATAAAATACTCATATCATGATACAGACGACAAGTTTTTCCTATGAAGTGATCGATTCTCATACACAAGAAACATTACGTAATTCGTGTGCATTCATTGAAGAAGTTTCGTGCGATGTAATTGCCAAAATTAACGAGTTTTTCCACTTGCAATTTCTGGGAGGTCAAAGTTTTCGAGGGACTATGATTTCATTTATTTTTTGGGATTATTGTAGTCATTCTTCAAGAAATAATAGCTCCGAAGAAGTCCAACTATATTAACTAACAAACTAAGGGTGCATTCGGATCGAAGGATGTGAAGCCATAAATTTCAAATGCTTGATTTCAAACCCATTTAATTGTTTGGATACATTTATATTATATGTATTTCAAAGTCATCTATTTACTAAGTTATGTAACTGTAATGGTAATTATGATGGGTTTGAAATACACCTAAAGCATGTGTCATTTCATATCCATCCTCAAATCAAATAATCCTCTTTTCAAAGAACAGCCACAAACAAGAACAGCCACGGGTCTATTGGCCTAGTGGTTGCACTGGACTCCCAAAATAATTGATCTCGAGTTCAAAACAAAAAGAAATAGATGAAATTAAATCACGTATTTATTTACATCTAAAATATATCTAAGCAAATCAGTTGCCTATGACCTCCAAACCCAACAAATAAACCTTTAAAAACACCGAAACTAATAAAAACTTAAAAAAGCTTTTTACAAAATTAAACTGCTGTAATCTGCAACTGTTTCTAATAGATACAACTACGTCTATTTACAGAGATGGATCTTGAAACTGGAAAGTTTGAACGCTTCTTTGATTTGGGGCAGGGAGATTTGGCCGTGCAGGCACGGTTAAGCTATCGACTGCAGTCGTGATGTCATGAATGCTCGACCTTTTTCTCTCTTTTTTGCTGCAGCTTGACGCATAAAATATTTCTGAGCGTGACTAGCAACTTGCGTCGGAGTTCTTGTGATTACTACATTTCTTGATATGCTTCTCCAGTCACCTTTGCCAAATCTATCAAGCCCCACTAAAAATAACCTGTAAAAAATTTATGCAAATGAGTATTATAACAAGAACGGATCACAAATTATGAGTACAATAGACTTGATTTCTGAGTTCTGAATTCTGATGCATCAAATTGTGCAAACATAAGGATGAATTTACAGTAGGTGCAAGAAAATCCAACTAATCCACTGCATCGAATATTAGCTGTCTGTTTTCATCATTTCAGAATTTCGAAACCAGGTTAGTCTCACCATCATTGTATCATTCTTTATAAAAGTAGACTCTGCAGCACAATTTTAAAATTTAAAATATATCATGCACATTTAAATAACAAAATAAAACATAAACTCTCAATTATTTTCCACACATAAATCTTCATAGTTTCAAAATACTCAAGCTGCGAAAAATAAAAAGCTCAACCAAGCATGACATTAGTGATCAAGTTACTATCTTGCAGCTTAATAGCACCCGAACGTGAAATCTATAGACGTTTTCTCCAGTTTATTATTTGTCACTGCCGCCAGATCCTCTCTAATGCCCTAACTTTTAGTCAGATACATTCTTATCTAACCATTCATCCACGTTAACATTTGTGTCACAGCAAACTCTCATATGTATAATTTTCATTTATAAAACCCAACCGTCACTACCAAATGATATAGTTACACATAATATTTAACTAAGGAGACATTTGTGATCTCATAATTTTCACATCGCACTCTCACTTCACATATCCAACTTGATCATGCTGCAATATTTTTTTCGCTGTGGTACGAATACAAGATATGAAAAGTCTTATATTCATGTGCTCAAAATCCGTCGACAATCACTTCCCCCTTCCAATCCTAGTACATCTAAATTGGCAATGCATGTGAACGTTCAGCCTTACTTCAACAAAACTTAAAATCCTTTTTCCTCGAAGGTTCTTCTCCATGTGAATTAAATCCAACTTTGGCTTCTGATACCGATAAACAAATCTTTAGCATTATCTCTTACTGTCCTCATGCTAATCACAACTATCCATATATCACAATCACAATATCACGAATTATTATCCTATTACTGTATCATATACCTTCTCTTAATCAAAGAATAACATAAGCCTTTCTTTCTTTCTAAGCATGTTCCAACATCACTCAGAATGCAAGCCGCCTAAATAGAGATCCGCCTGAGCCCATATAGATTCTCCAAAATAGCTGCACCAATTCTTAGTTTTTGCTTAGTTATTATATTCCAAAACCTCATTGCGTGACTTTAGTTTTCCTATAAACTTTGAAAATCCCCTTATTTATAGACAGGGACTAAAATACTATTGATTTACTATTAAGTCGTTTGTGTCATAAGAAACTACGAGGTTTGGTTATAAGGCCCTCCTAATTTTACACAGATCGTTTCTACATAATCCGATAACATGTTAAATTATAATATTAAGAAGATCAAAGACATATTATAATGGAGTTAACGCGATTCGATCGTAAACCACACACCTACTGACATAATACTTCTCAGAACTTTTTTATGTTCTAAATTTGAATACAATCCTAACTTTTTTTATAGCTAAGAAAATATGATGGAGATATAAATGATGACTGGAATCATCCTAGTTAGATAACCACAAAACAACTGCATAATAATCATGATAACATTTAGATGTGTTTCCAGCAAAATTGATTTCTAACACTTGTTAAAGAGTTCAGTTAATAAACAAATGGTAGGGTCTCTCGAGCACTTCCACGCTTCTAACACAATCCAACTTACCGATATCCTTTGTGGTAGATTGATTTCAAAATATTCTGTTCATCATAGAGCTTATCAGACTAATCATATATACGTCCTCGAAATAATTAGCTCATGCTTCGCTCGAGGTCTTTTTCGCCTCCTCGACCTCAATATAATCTTCATAAGCAATCTAAATTAGGACTCTTTTCAGCTCAGTGTTGGTGGAACGAAAGACCCAAAGCCGTTCGTCCACCATATCCTACATGCATCATCTTCTAATTTTCCAAGCACGTCCTTTTATACAAGAATCGATTCTAAATTCGTTTACCAAAAACAAAAAAAAGTGCCGCTACGCGGCAAACGAAAAAAAGAACTGGCGAAAAGACAATAGACGAGATGCATATTTAAAGGAGAACCAACCTATGCTCTTCTTCTGTCCAGGGCGTGCCCTTCTTCCTCTCAACCTCATAATGCTTCCCCCGACTCGAGCCCGACCCGAACGATATCTGACCCGAATCCCTAGCCCGTGGCCGATCATCCAATCCAAGAGACGCCGTTCCATCGGGATAGCTAGGGGGTTCGACCAGACCAGCATCAATCTGCCCTATGTCGTGCAACAGGGCCTCGTAATGAAGCAGCACGTCTTCCGGTGATTTCCCCGGGATACGATTGGCGATTATATGCCACCTGTTCTCCACCGAATCAGGAATTTCCACCAAACAATCCTCGAAAACCTTGTCCTCTCTCCGATCCCACACCGCCGTGGAATTCAGAGCCATCATCGGCAGCGGCAGCTGATTATTATACATCGTTATTGGTGAAACAAAAGAGGTAGGTTCGAAATTATTATCCCTCAGTCCGGGAAATCCGAAATTTCACAGAATTTAGAGAGCAGAAACCCGCCTTCGGTAGGAGGAGTTGAGGATTTACATACGGATTTGGTGGGATTTTATTATATCGAAATTCAAGGAACTAAAATCGATACTCTTTGTTCAATATACACACACGTGTGTGTGAGGTGGGATTTGACGTTGATTCCAGATAGAGATATTCTTGGAATTATGTTTGAGTAGTAATTGCAAACCAACTTCCTTTTGACTTCTTTCTTTCTTCAAATATTAAATTTCCGTGGGACTAAATAAATTATTATACGAATTTGTTCGTTTGTTTGTTTTTTATCATTTTATATATATTGTTTATTTGTATTTTTACCTTCATATATATTGAAAAACATCTTCCTTTCTTAACCTCACATTCTGTTGTTTGGTTTTAGAGGACCTGATTTAACTTTGTTCGTCTTTGAATTCTTTTTGTCAAGTTATTGCTTTTATGTTATGACTCTCGATATCATTAGACATCATTCTTTTCACTAGTTATATGGTATCTTTATAAATGTCTATTGATCAGTGTTTATGATTGGTAACAATAATTTATCCTTGTTGTTTGATTTAATATAAATCACGTTTTATGCTAAAAAATATATATTTTTCTATAATATAAAAATTTAATAATGATAACAATGAGAAAAAGGTATAAATGCGCATTTAAATAACGTACATCACATATATTTTTATACGGAGTTTTCTCGTTTGTTTGTTTTTTCATTATTTTATGTTTATTGTTTTATCCGTATTTTTACCTTCATATATATTGAAAGACTCCGCTGCTTGATTTGAGAGGACCTGGTTTAACTTTGTTCGTCTTTAGATTCTTTTTGTCAAGTTATTGCTTTTATGTTATGGCTCTCAATATCATTAGACATCGTTCTTTTCACTAGTTATATGAGTATATTTATAAGTGTCTATTGATCAGTGTTTCTGATTGGCAACAATAATTTGTCCTTGTTGTTTGCTTTAATATAAATCATGTTTTATGCTAAAATATATATATATTTCTATAATATAAAAAATTTAATAATGATAACAATGAGAAAAAAGGTATAAGTGCGCATTTAAATAACGTACATCACAAATAAAATATGGAGAACCATCAAATATTATTACCATATAATAATAATAATAATAATAAGAAAAGCATGCAATTAATCAGAGGAAGATGAATTTTAGAAACATTAAAAAAAATATAAAGAACGGTATTATAAGATTGTAATTTGAAAATTAAAAAAAAAATGTCAAGACTCGATTAGAGTTACAATATGCAACTCTTCCTTTAATATCAATCGTCTGGTGCAAAAAATAAGATTTTGTGTCATTATCTCATCCGATGTTTGACTTGAGTTCTACAATATGTTGAGTTAAAAATAATAATATTATACATATCTTTTAATTTATTTTTCCCAATATATATTATATATCGTATCATACAATCACACGAGCCAAGCCGTGGTCTCTACTTTGATTAAAATGAGATATTATAAAAGGTATTAATTTGACACCAAAGACTTAGTCTAATAATATTTTTAAAATATTATTTTATAAGAAATATAAAAACAAAATATAAATATTATATATATATATATATAATATGAAAATATAAAGAAAAAAACTATTATAAAATAATATTTTAAAAATAAAAGAATACCAAATTACTGATGTGGTTAGTGTATGATACTATGATTCCTCCTTGATACTACTGTGTACTTTGACTAACAATAACGTATTATACAAGGTTGCGTAATCTGTACAGTACAGACATTTAATTTTCATTTTACTCTTTCGAAAAAAAATAATAAAAAAGAGATTTAATACTAAGACCAAAAAATCATTAAAACAAAAAACAAAAAACAAAAAACAAAAATTAAGAGTGCTGTTTTAATAACACGTGGCGATTTTTGAGAATGACCAAGACATATGACACAAATTGTCTTGGATAAGAATCAAACATAATATTGCCACGACACCCTACGTGGTTTTAAATATTCAACAATGCACACGTGTTTATTTTAGGGTGCGAAAAAATGCTACAGTACACTCGATATACTCAAACAACAATTCACATATATTGTGTATGCATATGTATGTATATATTGGCATGTGAGTTGATGTTTGGTACACCGGATATACCGTAGCATTTTCCCGTTTTGGCACAATCCAGATAGAAGCGCAAAAATACTATAATTTGTGTTCAAAACAGATGATTATATTTTAAAATTCACATTTTTTTGGAGATATATATTTATTGAAAATAATAAGGGTATTAAAGAAAATAAATCAAACCATGATCTCTAATCGCTATGACTACGGGCGCTAAATAAAGTTTCAAGGTCGATATATTACTTGGCTTGGCTTGGCGGATATAGTTCCAGGAGACAATTCATCCAGAAGAAGGCCTCGGCAACTCCAATTGTTCTAATTCTTCACTATAAATTCTTAACATCTCGTCAAATCCAATTCTACCAACGAATCCATGAACATCACTGTCACACCAAGTAAAGATAGGATCATATAAACTATCGAATTAAGAAAGGTCAAGAAAGAGGTCCGAGCTGTTATTCTCTAGAGCTCATAAGCTCCTGACCTGGTTAAATATGACCGACTCCTCAAATGATCTGATCTCAATTATAACTGAGCCCAGAATAACTAACAATACCAAACTCTCGCTTGTATCTGAATACATCATTATAATTATAATTATGTCAGAGTCACAGTATGAGGTGTCCCATAATTTACGGTCACAAGTACATGGGAAGTTTTATGGTTATACGTAAAAGAAAGTGACATAAGCACGAGTTGTCATGAAGTAGTCGAATGAGACGTTGGTTTGAGCTCCTTTAAGCAAGATCTCTCATAGCCAATAAATTAAAACTGATATTCTCATAAGAAACGGTGATGTGACAATGTTATTATGCCAAGAAAACAGTGATATTATATTGAAAGACTTAAATTGAAGCGGCGCAATAATGAATCGATCCAATTTATGAAGTGATGAGGGCGGTTTAGCAGTGGAGGACGACCCAAGATCTCCAATGGCCGAACTGAACTACAAAGATATACACATGCTAAATTCTCATTTTTAGGGCAGATACTAATGTTTTTCATGCTTGAGTGTTTTTATTTTCTCATGCATTCCGATTCATTTGAAAAAGATTACATAAGTATCGGAAGAGTTTTCCGGCATCCATCTGATTGTTTATTCGTTGTTGCGGACAAGGATCAAGTTCACATTTTTTTTGTTGATCAAATCAAGATCACATTTTGAATAGAAGTTGTTACTGGAAATCATGATTCGTCGTCTCTTCTTAAATTCAGGTAACAATTACCTTTTCCATCTCTTTAATAACTTCACTCCAAGATTTTTGTAAGGGGTGTAGGGAAATGCTACACACAGTGTACTCAAACAACAACTCACATATATTATGTATGTATATGTTGGTATGTGAGTTGATGTTTGGTATATCGGGTATACTGTAGTATCTCCCCATTTCGGCACAATCTAGATAGAAGCGCAAAAATACTAATATTTGTATTCAAAAAAGATAATTATATGTTAAAATTCACATTTTTTTGGAGATATATATATTTATTGAAAATAATAAGGATATTAAAGAAAAGAAATCAAACCATGATCTCTAATCTAGTAATCTCTATAACCACGGGAGCTAACTAAACTTTCAAGGTCGATATGTTACTTCGCTTGGCTTGACTTGACTTAGTACTCATTCTGCAATTTGTCTTTTGATCAACCACTATTCTTCTGGGATATAGTTTAGGAGACAGTTCATCCAGAGGGCAACTCCAATTCTTCTCATTCTTCACTATAAATTCTTAACGAATAATATAACATCTAGTCAAATCCAACTCTATCAAAGAATCCATGAAAATCACTGGTGTAGTATAGATATGATCATATAAACTATCGGGTTAAGAAAGGTCAAGATAGAGGTTCGTGCTATTATTCTCCGGAGCTCATAAGCTCCTGACTGGCTAAACATGACCTACCCCTCCGATGATCTAATCTCAATTATAATTGAGCCCAGAATAACTAAAAACACCAAACTCTTACTTGTGGGGCCTACCTGAAGACATCATTATAATTACCTCAGAGTCTCAGTATGAGGTGTCCCATAATTTATTGTCACATACACGTGGAAGGTTTATGGTTATACGTAAAAGAAAGTGACATAAGCACGAGTTGTCATGAAGTAGTCGAATGAGACGTTGGTTTGAGCTACTTTAAGCCTGATCTCTCATAGCCAATAAATTAAAACTGATATTCTCGTTCTAAAGAAAATGTGATGTGACAATGTCATTATAACACAGTGTTATGATATTGAATAGTTAAATTGAAGTAGTGCAATGGTGAATCGATCCAATTTACGAAGTGATGGGGGCGATTTAGCAGTGGAGGACGACCCGAGGTCTCCAATGGCCGAACTGAACTACAAAGATTTAAACATGCTAAATTCTTATTTTTAGGGCAGATACTAAATTTTTTAGTGTTTTATTTTCTCATGCATTCCGATTCATTTGAAAAACGATTGGATGAGGATCAAGATCACTTTTTTTTTTTGTTGATCAAATCAAGATCACGTTTTGAATAAAAGTTGTTACTGGAAATCGTGATTCGTCATCTCTTCTTAAATTCAGGTAACAATCACCTTCTCCATCTCTTTAATAACTTCACTCCAAGATTTTTTCGCCCTTCTCTGGACGATTTTCTGGACTTTACAAAGTTTATATAGATATCAAGAAAATTATTTGGAAGTGGACTATGAGTCTACTAGCATTGGGAACACTCCTTTTGAGGCGTTGTACTATAGCAAACGTAGCCGGAGGCATAGGTTTTTTCTCAACGGGGACCGTGTGCGACTTATTCAGGCTCTGATAAAAATTCCTAGGATTTCTACAAAATGATATCTCGTTCGATTTCCTTAAGCATGATATCTGTTGATAACTTAACGGTGCCAGTGTGTGTAACAAGTATGATGAAGTTATTTGGCAACATTATTGCAGAAGATATTTGTTTGTACGAAGAGAATGAGGATATTCTGTAATATATCACATATGTGACGAGTAGCTCCTGAGTTTAGGATCCAATTTAATCGATGGACTGAATTAAAAGAATTAGACAAGGAATGAATACCATTAAAACAAGAGACAGTAGGTTCTTGCTGCTATGATTCCAGAGCTGTAACATTCCCCACTTGGAGTTGAGAACTTATGAAAGCAATAAGTTGCTTGCACTGATTCTGAGTCTAGGTCTTTGGTGAATTGAGTGTGTAGAATCTCCATGACTCTAGCATGTTTGTGCACTTACCCTTAAAGAGTAACAATTTTTGGATGGGAATAGTCCATTTATCAGATATTGATCGTATCGTCTTTCAGACGGTCCAATTTGGATTCGAGGACCCTTTTCGATCCCCAACTTCTTGAAGCTTTCGAGCAGGAGGTTATGATAAAATTTGTAATATATTTTTATTGGTTATTTCGTGATATTGATTGGGCTAAAAGTATAGAAAACCCAAAAATTAAAATGGAAGATACCCAAATGTTAGATAATCGAGGGAATGAAGCACAAAATTTATATTATAAGAATTGAAATAAATAATATAATGTTAAGACATTTTGATCAACTTATACAAGTGAACTGATCAAATTAACATACCACGTGATTAAACCAATTGAGACATATGTACGTAAAACTGAATCAATCGAACTGACTTTTGAAATTGAAACAAACAGAGAACCGAAGCAATAAACCTTGACGCTTACGATTCTTCATTGTACAGATTTTATGTTTTTAATGACCAAAAAAATGAATCTATCTACAGGCTCAGTTAGCACCATAATGACCAAAAAAATGAATATTACGTCACTGTTAAAACTACCACTCGTGAGTGCACAAATGTAATTATCGAGGCTTCCGGCCTTATCCGGAGTGGTAAAACTTATTTTCGGGACGATTTGAGTTTGAGTCGTGCTGTGCGCCGTAACGATCATTTAAAAAAAAAAAACAATCCTTGGGCTTGATCACAATAAGTATGTAGATTTTCTTTTTCCTTTTCATTTAATCTTCTTGAGAGAGCAAGTACAGCATAAACGTTCAAATAATCTTTTGCAGCTTAGAAACAGCAAAACTTAAAACAGAAGAGACTACACAATATGATCCAAATAAGTAGACATGTTTTCCAAAGAACACTTGCAAGCAATTTGTTTTATGTTACACACAACAATATATAAAATCAAAGGTCAATTACACAATTCCATGTCATGAAATTTGAAAATATTACTCCTTACTAATACAATGCAACATTCTTGAGATCAACGGACAGACATTCGAAACCGAAACAATTTTTTTGCCAACAAAATTTTGCTAAATTGGGAAGAAATGTTAAAAGCAGCTGCTAGTATCCGCCTTCTGTCTTCGATGGTTTTCTTTCAAAAAATACAACTATACCATTCGAAGGCTTCACTTCTTCCGGTTCTTATTTCTATTTACTTTGACAAACTTTCGACTCGACTCCTCAGCACGACCACTCCCCAGTGAGAAACTACCACCAGTATTGAATTCTAGGCTACCTGAAGCCTGAAAGGGATTGACAAACTTTCGACTCGACTTGTCAGCACCACCACTCCCCAGTGAGAAACTACAACTAGTATTGAATCCTAGGCTACCTGAAGCCTGAAAGGGAGACGCTGCAAACCTAGAATGTCCATTACCAAATATCGGTTGGTTAAGGGATGCAGAGGGTAAAGAGAATGCAGGAGATGACGATGTCGAAAATGGAAAAAAGGGGCTGGATGATGGACCAGACTGTGAATTAAACATCGTGGATGTAGCATTTGCAGGACCAAGGGTAGAAGACGATGCGCCAAATGAAAATATACTAGATGGAGAGGAAGTAGTAAATGTTGAACTAAAGACCAAAGGCTTGGGACTTTCCCAAGTAGAACCAAATATGTTTGATGCTGCTGATGTGGAAGCCGAAGAGCTAGCACCAAAATTAAACATGCCAGATTTGCCAATGCTCGAAATGCTAGCACTGCTAGTAACTGAAGTAGCCATGGAATTACCACCATAATTGACTACTGGGGGAGTGACTACCAACCTGATTGAGTTTTCTGACTTACATTCTGACTTTTCACTGACTGATTTGAAAGGCAAGGGAGTACTGTCAACAGTTTTAGAGTTCAATCTGAACAAGAGAACGGAGTCATCAGTTCCGTTTGGTTTGTCAAACAAAATGACTGACTCAGAAAGAACATCTGATTGGATTGCTACATTTTCTTTCTCTGAAGAAGACAGAGAAATGCCATTGTTTCCTGTTCCAATCATGAGAGTGCTAGGATTACTGCTTTCGGTTGTTCTACTTAATACAACAGGCAACTTCACTTCTGGTTGAATAGTAGTTTTCACAAGTTTGGGTTCTTGCGCATCAGGTGGTCCTCTCCCTTCTGCCAAAGGTCTAGTTGCAAGCCCGTAACAGTGTTCATCATCATCCAGCTCCAAAAAATCCTATAAACACAGCCATAAATTAAAGTCCATGTTTGGACAAAAAAATATAAAATAAATTGAAAACTGTTCTCTTGCTTCAGCCATTGGAATTAAGACAGATTTACTCGAGGCAGACAAATATGCACAATTCACCATCCAGCCATAATGCCCAAAATCACAAACATAAACTAAAATTGCGCTGTAAAATGAATTCCAAAGTGTAACAGCAAGCAATTCAAATGAAACTAAAGAGACAAATGCAGACCAAAGAATCATTTCTACAAAAGTTCAAGGAAACAACACCTACCTCTTGTGCACTCATCCTAAATGCTCTCTTAGTTTAAGGATGTTCAGATACACTATTTTTTACTGCAGAATCAGCAGTTTCATTACTGGGGCCAGGAACTGTAGAGGACTCAACAAAATCATACTTCCCTACAGGATTCGACATGTCTAGACAATTACAGATTCTTTAGGACCATTTTCCTCTACCTTTCCAGGCTTCGGAAGAGTAGAATCTTGGTCATGAGATAAAGCGGGATCAGACCTATTCTCCAACTTGTGATCATCCTGAACAGCCAGCAGCAACTTTGAAGAATCCACATTGTCCATGCTCCTGAGTTTTTTCATGAAGCATACTTGGTGTCAATCTAAAATTGTGTTTCTCCAGCACAATGGCCTGCTTGGATTCAGATGACTTTTCCTTTGGAGTCAACTTGCTGCAAAATTCTTGCAGCAACCTCACTCATGGTCGAATAAGAAAAGAAATTTTGGGCGGCAAAATTTTTTTGAATGATACGAAGGGTTATAAAAAAAAATTGGCGACGCAAAATTTTTTTTTTTAAAAAACATAAGGGAAATTTTTTTTTCTATTGGGGGGTGCTGGCGCCCCCCTAGTCTGCCCCCCTGACCTCACTGGATTTGGAAGAGACACAAGTATAATTGGTACTTGGAATGCATTCATCCTCATTCTGCAGCCTATTTTTCTGTTCAACAACTGAAGGAAAGCTTTTGCTTTGAAGACACCAGCGCGTGATAAGAACCACTTTCCACTCCATGTGATATTACAGGAATTTTAGAAGCTAATAGATTAGGTTTCTGCCTGAGTCTCCGCATGGACCAACCGACCCAGGATCATCATCTAAGACAGATCTCCTACGTTTCAATCTCTGATACACAATTTGGCAACATAATAAATGAAAAAAAATTACGTAAGAATCAAGCTCTAAACTTCAAGATATTGAAAATAAAAAATCTACCATTGACTTGGCCTCAAATTTTTCATTTTGATCAACTAGAGAAAGAGATGACGAGGGTAACGACAATCCACAATAGCAATTATTGGCTGATCCAATTTCCTAAAACTGACCAAAGGAGAAAAATTAACTCCAAAAAATTATACTTTAATTTTGAAGATGAAAATAAGACATGAACCTTTTTAATGGAAAGTGGATGAACTCTAGAATATGGGGTGCGAGCCATGTTGTAAATTGTCGATTTGCCTCTAGATTTTGGGGTTATAAAACCATATTTTTGGATCACCAAGGAAAACAAAAGTTGTCATATTCAATGACATGTTGGGAGATTTTGAAGCAAAAAACACATTAAAAAGCGCTCCTGCATCTTCTCTACGTACTTGATTGCGAGTCCCTAAGTTTGATGGTGACACTTTAGAAGGTCTACTGCCCATGTAAGCTTTTGCAAGTTCAGCTTATCATCCCCAACGATCTGGAGAGATTTGTAAGATCAAACATTTGTCGTTTTACCCAAAGTTATAGCTGATTGGTAATGGTGCAACTCAAATCTTTTAAATTATACAGTAGCACAAGCACCACGTTTCGATCGATTACATAGCAATGTCAATTGTTGTACCCCAGCAATCCCCTCCCAATAATTGCACTTCTTGCAACTCGTGGGAATCGAACACGTGACATTGACTCTGATACCAATTGTAGGATCAAGCACTTGCCGCTTTACCAAAAGCTATAGTTGATGTTAACGGTGCAATTCAAATCTTTTAAACTGTACAGCAGCACAAGCACCACGTTTCGATCGATCACATAACAAGGACAATTGTTGTACCCCAACATATTTTTTTTTTCTCATTTTGCTATCTAAAATCCTTGAAGATGCTACAACATAACTATAAACATCATCAAGAAACACAAGCACAAAAGACAACAGAGTGTACCGAGGGGTGTGGTATTTGATTTACTCTTGAATTTATAATAGAAGATGATCTAACTCTACGCGATCTATCCCCCTCCTGCATATGTTCTTCTGATGGACTATTTGCAAATGGCTGATGCCTTTCAAAATCTGGTGCTCCTCCTCCACTTCTTTTGGGACCAACGCTGGGTGAAAATTCTACAGCCGCCCTTGATCGCAATAGTCCTGTCAGGTGGTCGATCTGATACCTGCAAGCAAAGTATATTTTTTTCTAAAAAGTCAATTAAAAAAAATCATGTGTAAAAGACTAACTTAAGCACTGTATATTAAAGATTATAACTTCTACAGTTGCATAGATAGAATGATAGCATTAAATCGTCAAATTGTAAAAAAAGTTAATTCTCGGGAACTACATTGAAACAATTAGTTACAATAAATTGACATCCCATATCAGCAGCAGCCATTTCATTTCAATACAAAGGCAGATAATTTCCACGTGGTCAATGTTTGCGGCATATAACAGTTGTGGGATCTCAAGAAGAAATTTTCAATAACTTGATATAGGACAACGATCAATAACATTTACACCGTCCCATCTACGAGATCAATGCACATACGAATGCAACATTTCCAACAAACATAGACAACTTGCGAGACAATCCAACATGAATGACAAAAAAATCTTTCAAGACTTTTACCTGCTGAAAGTCATCTGCTTCAGCAATTGCTCGAGCTCAGAGATTCCATCATCAGCTGAACTATGCAGCGGCTGGCTGCTAGTACCACCTCCGGACTTGAGCACATGACACTAAATATTCAACAATTGACACAAAAATGGACAAGACTAAACGATTTGATACAAATATTGAAATCCATAGATATAGGACAAATGGAACTAATGGTGGACGGAAAATGATAGGCTGGTTGAAAACACTGAAAATATAAGTGCCAGATCTAATATGTTCCCCTTACAAACAAAGTACAACCAAAGATCCAACATGGATTGCTCTCATATACATTTTTCCTCATAATAGCTTCATAGGAATATTTACACTCTTTACATAAGTTATATGATGTTTCATTTATCCAAGCTCTTAGCATGGAGACCTATTGAAAAGCACAAAAGTTGCTTCCTACGACTATATCACCTCTTGACAAACTACAGAGAGGACATGAATTTGGATGGTAAAATCTTGTTCTCTATTCATTCATATTGGGTCTATTTATAATACAAATTACAAGATGATAATTAGGAAATTAACAAACTAATTACAGTAACTATATACAAGACTAATGGCATGACATGAGGAATCATTGATTCCTAAATTGTGCTGGCTAATAGCGTGAAATGAGGAATCATTGTGCTGTCATTTATACGTGTAACATCCCCCTCAAATTGATGATGGGATATGTGAAAGCATCAATTTGTTGACAAGAAAATCATGGAGTTGGCGAGAAAGAGCTTTGGTGAATATATCAGCAGTCTGAAAAGCTGACGGGGTATGTGGTAGAGTGATGGCATTATCATCATAAGCTTCACGTATATAGTGGCAATCCACCTAAATATGCTTAGTCCGCTCGTTATACACTGGATTAACCGTGGTTCGAACAGCACTTGTATTGTCAACATGAAGAGAAGTAGGATTAACTTGACCGAAGCCGAGTTCAGCCAATAAACGACGTAGCCATACAATCTCAGAACAAGCTGAGGACATCCATCTATATTCGGATTCCGTGGAAGATTTTGACACCCGGTCTTGTTTCTTACTTTTCCACGAGATCAGCGCAAAACCAAGGAATATACACCAACCAGAAACTGATCTTCGATTGTTCGGACACCCCACCCAATCTGCATCACTGTAAGCAATGAGCTCAACCGGCAAGTTGACTGGAAAGAAGAGTCCACGACTAGAGGTACCCTTCAAGTAGCGAATAATGCGATGAACAGCTGTGAGATTGAGATGCCGGGGAGCTTGCATAAACTGACTAACTTGTTGAACAGCAAAAGAGATGTCAGGACGAGTAATCGTCAGATAGTTGAGACTCCCAACTAATTGACGATACATTGAAGGATCCGATAGGAACTCGCCCTCATCATTATGATATTTCACATTGACCTCTAAAGGAGTGTCAGCGGTGCAGCCATGTTGAAGACCTGCCAAGGAGATCAAATCTTGGGTGCAAGATCGTGCAAGTGGGATTAGACAACACCTCAAGACCCAAAACGTATTGCAACGGACCCAAATCCTTCATATGGAACGAACTCTGAAGATTCTTCTGTAACTCAGAGATCAAAATTGGGTTGTTTCCTGTGATAACAATATCGTCGACATACACCAAAAGAAGAACAATGCCATTAGATGTCTTGCAGAAAAATAATGAGGAATCATACTGACTTTGGATAAAGGAGAGTCGAAGAAGTGTTGTACGAAATTTATCAAACCAAGCACGGGGAGCTTGCTTCAAACCATAGAGAGACTGTCTAAGCTTACAAACAGTCGAGGAAGGTGTAGAAAACATCCCTGGTGGAGAAGTCATATAAATTTCTTCCGTAAGATCACCATGTAAAAAGGCATTTTTGACATCCATTTGATGCAAATGCCAGTTTTGAGAAGCTGCAATCGCAAGAACAAGACGAACAGTAGTCATTTTAGCGACTGGTGCAAATGTTTCATCGTAGTCTACCCCATACTCTTAATGGTTGCCTTTTGCTACTAATCGAGCTTTGTAACGTTCAAGGGACCATCAGACTTCAACTTTACCGAGTATACCCACTTAGAAACAATTGGCTTAACTCCCGTAGGACAAGGAACGAGATCCCAAGTGTTATTTTCCAACAGAGCTTGAAGTTCCTTATCCATTGCTTTCACCCAACAAGCTTGCTTAGTAGCCTGTGAATAAGATGTAGGAACAACAATGTTTGCTAAAGTGGCAGATAAACCATACGTAGCAGGAGGACGAGTGTGGCGTGAGGAACGATGAAGAGCAACTTGTCCAGTGATGGATCAGGATCGGGAAGAAGCGATGATGGTGGTGGTAGTCGTCGCTGATAGACAATGCCAGGTTTGAATCGTTCAGTGGAAGACACAATATCATCAAAGCTAGGAAGTAATATGTGATCAGGAGAAGGAGCATGATGCTGAAAGTAGTACTGATTTTCAAAGAAAGTGACATTTCGAGAAATACGCATTCGTTTGGAGACTGCATCGTAACACACATATCCCTTATGAGTAGTATTATAGCCCATGAAAGCACACCTGACAGACTGAGCAGAAAGTTTGTGACGTTCGTGATGGGGTAAGTGAACAAAACACGTACTACCAAAGGTATGTAGAGGATGGTAGTCTGGATGTGTGCCATGCAAACGGAAGTACGATGACTCAAAGTTCAAGGACTTAGAAGGGAGACGATTAATGAGATAGACTGCCGTAGATAGAGCTTCAACCCAAAAGGTAGGGGGCACCGGAGATTCTAAGAGTAAGGTACGAACCATATCTAAAAAGTGACGATTTTTACGTTCTGCCAGGCGGTTTGTTGAGGGGTATATGGACATGAGCGTTGGGAAACAATGCCTTTCTGTTGCAAGAAAGCCTGAAAGGCATGAGACATATATTCGCTTCCATTGTCAAAACGAAGACACTTAATCGTGGTGGAAAACTGTGTTGCAAAATATTCTTCAAAAGTCCCAAAAAAACCGTAAGAAGTTCAGTCTTAGAACGAAGGAAATATACCCAAGTAAAGCGACTAAAATCATAAATGAAAGTTACAAAATACTTGTAATTAGCATGTGATGGAACAGGAGAAATACCCCAAATATCACTATGAATGAGTTCAAAACAGGCATGAGCACGACTACCATGATGCGGAAAAGGTGAAATCTTACTTTTGTCAAGTTTGCAAGTTGAACTTAATAAGGTAGGATTAGACATCGAAGTTTTATTTCCCAAAAAACCATTATTCATTAAATGCGACAAAACAACATTATTGGGATGAACCAAACGTTTATGCCAACTAGCAGGAGTATTCGGAACGGTAAAGCAAGATAGAGATAAACTAGGTGAATTTGTAAACTGCAGAGGAAACAAGCGTCCGACTTTAGGTCCCCGTGTCATCACCTTCCCCGATACCTGATCCTGCACAAGACAACCATCATGTGAGAAATTTACAGTGCAATTATTGTCAACCAACTAACCAACTGAGATCAAACTAGTGGATAGCCCAGGAGATACAAATGTATCTTTAAATGAAGAGTTAATATCACCGACATGTGTAATCGGAAGAGTATGGCCATTAGCTATCTGAATGTGTTGATTACCAATATATTTGCGAATGTTGCTCAAATGATTAGGTAACCCAGTCATATGGTTTGACGCACCGGAATCTACAAACCAAGGAGATGACACATTCTTACCGCTGCCTTGGAGCCCAAGAGCAGAAAAGGCTGAAATAATCATTTGTTGTACCACATCCTGTGTAACAATAGGCGAAGTGGTGGCTGGAGTGGTGTCAGAAGGTGAATGTCCCGAAGAAGTCGCGGAAGCAGCGGCCGAAATGGCCTTGACACGTCGATTCTGGGGACGAGTAGGACAGTCGGCAATGATGAGATCCTTTTGTTTACAGTAATTGCAAAATTTCTTATTGCAATGGCGAGCAATATGGCCAAAACCTTTACAGCTATAACACTGGGTGGAGCTCTTTCCTTGTGGTTTTCCTGCGCAGCGTAGGCAACGTTGACAATTTCAGAAGTTGGCATAGACGAACCAAGAATAGCATGAGTAGCCAAACGTTGTTCCTCGCGCACAAGCTCACCAAAACATATATCTAAAGATGGAACTGGGTCTCGGTTCAATAAACCAGCCCGAGTAGTCTCATATTCAGGATGGAGTTTCATGAGGAATTGATCGCGTTGGCTTACCGCGTGAACTTCAGGAATTGCAGGAAGAGCTTCTTTGGATAAATGTGCATATATAATGTCAGTATATTCACTCCAGAGATTGAGAAATCCCAAGTAATATTGTTCCATGGTCAGATTTCCATGCGAGTAATTAGCAATCTCCAGTTCGAGTTGAAATCGGCGGGCGGTGTTGTCCTGATAATAAACCCGCTTAAGATAATTCCACAGCCTTTGAAGTAGTAAAACATCGCATTGTTGATCATATGAGCATCAATGGATCCAAGAATCCATGAAATTATCCGAGCATCATTTGTCTCCCATTTTGCCAGTTCTTTGTCTGTGTCTGGCACAGAAGTAGAACCGGTAATATGGCCCCAAAGTTCCTGTCCTTTAAGGAACATCTGAAATTGAAATTCCCAAGCTGCATAATTTTTTCCATTGAATTTAATAGAGCACAGTTCAGTAGTCATGATGGGAGCAGGGAACAAATTCAATAACAAAAGCCCACAACAAAAATCTAAGAGCAAAGGCCCACTCAAAGACGAAGAGCGATGGGTAAGGTTATTAGCAAACCCACAAGCGCTCAAGCAAAGACCCAGAAACCCCAAAATCGAAAAAAAATCAGAAGACCAAGATCGAGAAAAAAAATTTTTGATCTTTAGAAAACCCACGAGCGCCTCAATCCAAAATCAGAAATCCAAGATCGAAAAAAAAAAAACGAATTTCCCGACACAAAGAAGAGGAGACGCGAAACCGACGCAGAGGACAAAGATCGAAACAAAAATTCTGATCGCGATGCAGATGATATCGAGAAAGTGATGCAGAATTTGAAAAAAAAATTCCCGATTGCTTGGAACAAGACGGACAAAATGCGAAAATTTCATAGGCGTGGCTCTGACACCATGACAAACTACAGAGAGGACATGAATTTGGATGGTAAAATCTTGTTCTCTATTCATTCATATACGGTCTATTTATAATACAAATCACAACATGATAATTAGGAAATTAACAAACTAATTACAGTAACTATATACAAGACTAATGGCATGAAATGGGGAATCATTGATTCCTATAATTGTGCTGGCTAATGGCGTAAAATGAGGAATCATTGTGCTGTCATTTATACGTGTAACACCTCTCCACTGATTGGATATGCTCAAACTCACCACGCACTCAATAGTTCAACAACATCAACAATTCTACTTCCCATTATTGCCAATTTGATTCTTTATGGTATGCAGTTACTAGAAATACACAATTATCAGTTCAATTATCATAAAATAACTCCCGTACTTTCAGGTGAACCCATCTTAAAATATCTCCTTTTGTTCTAGAAGAATTTATCCAGGATACCATAAAGGAATAAGTATAGATAAAACTAGCTTGGATAATTTTCTGCAAATCCATGTTCTAGAAGATTTTGACAATTTATTCATAACAAGGTCACCGCAGCAGTAAAAAAGGAACTCCAGAACGCATTAGGAAACATGGATAACAATGTCTGACAATGATACAAACAAATGCCATTTAATAAATCTTAAAACAAAGATATGCGTAAACTTACCTCAGAAAATGCCACCTGAAGCTCATCACTCAAATCACAATTTACCTCTGTGCACATCCGAAGAAACGTGTCATCAGTCGACAAATTAGGTTTTCCTCATAAAATATTGTAAGTTCGTATTGGAAGATGTCTTATACTACACACTTCATGATCCAAACTTCGGTTAAATCGAATTAACTGACCGAAATGAATTAATTCAAAATTCGGTTTGGTTAATTTAGAACTTGGTTTCAATTTTTTAAAATATCTATTAAATCGATTCGGTTTCAGTTATTGATAAAGAAAATCGGTTAAAACCTATATATCTTTTAATACTATTGAACTTCTCTATGGGGCTTTGGGCTTTAGTCTTTGATAATTTACTAAATAAATGCTCTTGCACAGTTACCCATAAGAAAGCATCGATCTCTCATTCTCTTGCCGGTTGCCCTAGCTTTTGAATCAAGACTCATGATAATCGAAACTAAATTAAAATTCAAAACCAAGAAACCCTTAGCTATTCATACAACAGCATGAAAAAACTTGAAAATTAAATAATCCACTCAAAAAATGAAAAAGTCAACTCAGTAACCTGGTGCCTGCGGAGGTGGCGGGGTTAGGCGTTTGTGAAAAACTGAGGAGAAGCAGCAGTGGGCCCCATAGGACATAAGCTTGGAGGCAGGCTCCACCACGAGCTTCGCGAACAAGCCAGGGTTGTTACTGCTATTGTTAGGATTGCTGATTCGAGCAATGAGGGGACGATCGTACGGCGTCCGGAGGTGCGCTCTGCGGCAGGACTTCTTTCGAAACTTACCTCCTGCTCCACCACCGCCGTATGTGGAGGCTGAAGCTCCGCCTTCAATAGACGTCGCCATTTAATAGTTCAAGTTCGGGAAGAGTAACTGAAGAGGAGTGGGATGAGAAGCGAGACTTCTATTTTGACATGAAAGCGATTGTCTCCTAATGTATATCGCGATCCGTGTATATTTAATTTAAAGATAGTTTGACACGAAGCTGTAGGTGCTTACAGGGTAAGCAAACGGGTAAAGAAACGTTCGGTTAAATCGAACAGACCGAAAAAACTGAACTAATTTGTGGTTCGGTTATTTCGTAAATTTGGTTTTAATTTTTTAAAAATCAGTTAATTCCGTTCGGTTTCGGTTTTTTATTTTAAAAATTATCGATTAACCGAATAAACCGAAATTTTTAATTTTTTAATAATTTTTTAAAAAATTAAAAAACAATTAATTTTTTTAAAAAAAATCAGTTATTATCATTCTTTATTTAAATATTACATCTTAAATTTTTAAAACCAAATATTTTAATTTTTAAATCAAATTATCTATTTTTTAATTTTTAATTTTTTTAAAAAAATATCGGTTAATTCGGTTACCGACCGAAATAAACCGATTTTTATCGGTTCGATTTGAGAGTATAATTCGGTCGGTTCGATTAGGCGAAAAAACATTTTGTCTGTTCGATTTTTCGAAAAATCGATTCGATTGATTCGGTTCTAACCGATTGCTCACCCCTACGTACCATCCCCTTTAGACAACAAACTTGATATAAAGTCTTAAATATAGTATTTTAAAAAAAATTCCATCTAATCTCCCCATACTATCAAAAACAAAAAAACAAAAAAATTTAAAGTATAATAGCATAATACCTTGAAATTCATAAGAGATTTACTTGTTCATATATTGTTCCATTCGATCTTTTAGGCCCCGACTTCACTACCATGATGTCCTTATAAGCATATATGTGATGAATAAACTCATATAACCATGCTATTTTGCTTGCTTGAATATAATTTCTTTCCAAAAAAAAATTCTTTCCAAAAAAAAGTAAATGGTTAATTTTACAAAACAAAGTAAAATATTAAGAATTATGTGGGCATCAGGTCAGAATCTTAGGATTTGAATTTTTTGGCTCGGGTATCGAAAATTAAATTTCAGGTAGCATTTTGTACTATCTGACATTATCCGAAATTTAATATATATATTTAAAAATATTAAATATATACTTTTCATAATATAAATACAA
This sequence comes from Haberlea rhodopensis, assembly GCA_907163345.1. Classification (NCBI taxonomy): domain Eukaryota; kingdom Viridiplantae; phylum Streptophyta; class Magnoliopsida; order Lamiales; family Gesneriaceae; genus Haberlea; species Haberlea rhodopensis. The sequence continues at coordinate 10,062,464 of CAJQUN010000004.1, forward strand.
ATATTTAATATATATTTGTTTGGGATACAACAATTGCACTTACTATATGCTCGATCCAAACGTAGTGATTGTGTTGCTTTACGATTTAAAAGATTTAAGTTCCACTGTTATAATTATCTATAGCTTTTGGTAAAGCGGCAATAACTTGATCCTATAATTGGTATCAGAGCTAATGTGACGTGTTCGATTATCATGAGTTGCAAGAAGTGCAATTATTGGGAGGGGAAATGTTGCGGTACAACAATTATCCTTGCTATATGATCGATCGAAACGTGATGCTTTTACTGATGTATGGTTTAAAAGATTTGAGTCATACCATCAACTATAACTTTTAGTAAAGCGGCAAGCGCTTGACCATATATATATATATATATATATATATATATATATATATATATATATATCTTCTTATCTTTTTTGTGAAAAATAAAGAAAAATTTATTGGGAACAAGGAAAATTAGGGATGTTTATTTAAGGAAAAAAGACTTAAATAATAAAATTACATAACGAGGATATGTATATAGAAAATATAAAAAGATCAATCCATAAAAACAGTAATCTACTACCCTAATAAATCTAACAAGTTTAACCCAAATATTTTAAGTATTTGACGTTTGTACGCTTATGATGTATGGCATACACAAGCACACAAAGTCCATTTCGTTAAACTAACTAGAATTCGGAAACAGTGAATAACGGATGCTGGGATTTTACAACTGTGAACAAACTCCATATTCGAGCCAACCAAAGGTCGAAATCAAGGGCAATAATTGAAGGGATTTTTTTTCCCTGCCTTCTTGGATGTATTCTTGATTACAACCAGAAAACAGTCCAAAATCGAATCCAGATTCGCCCCCGGAGAAAACCTGAGCAAGGCTGATGCACAATCAGGACTTAGTACAGTACTATACAGCTATAGCATTACAGCCTTTTCATCTGATAAAAAGATAGAAAATGAATGAGAAAAGAATGGTGTGGTGTTTCGAAGGCTATGTGAGCTTCAAGGCATCCCTAAAGTTTATGCTGAAACTGTTCTCCAAGCCTCGTTTACCACCTCCACCAGCAACCGGGTTGCCATTTTGCATCATGGTAACAAACTCGTTGTAATCAATACGTCCATCCTGCAAAAGAGTTGAAGAAGCCAACTTGCAGGTTAATTTTACTTGAGAAATGCACAACATACAACTCCCACGAGATGCCTATTATATTTAACTTTAAATAGAACTCTAAAAAAAGTAAGAACTAACGTTGTCCTGGTCAACTTCTCGAATCATCTCTTCAAGGCGGGAATCATCGAATCCATACTCCTGACAAACATGTTGAAGCTCATCAGGGGTGATATAGCCACTTCCATCTCTATCAAAGTATGAGAAAGCAGCAAAGAGGTGATCCTCTCTCTCAATTTTGTTGAGATGCAATGTTGCAGCTACAAACTCTCCATAATCGATTGTCCCACTGTTATCAACATCGGCCTGCCATTTCGGAAAGTGGGGCAGATTACGTACAAGGATTTGAATTATGACAGTGAGGTCTATGCATGCATGCCAAATACAAAAGGAAAATTTTCAGGAAAAAAATTTCTGCTGGATGGGGGATGGGTAATGAGAGTCAACATGGCAGGCGGGCGGACGGGGCTTCAAGTCTGATTTTGGCCCAGCCCTGAAAATAGCTTAGCCTGGTTATAAGTCGATTTGGTTATTTACAAACAAAACCTTATTGATAACCAGATTTAACCAGGAATGGTTTAATTGGGCCCGTTTTTATAGATGGAAGCAGGTTTTCAGTTGCATATTTCGGTTCACACACACTGCCAAAAGCTGGTACCCAAGCTCATCTTACACCACTCAATGGAAGATAAGATACAGGATTTGGGTCAAAAGAAAATATGTTATCTTGTTGAAATCATTCCCTTTTTGTTAATTTCAGTTCGAATCTCGAATAAGAGATATCATCAAATGTATTAGAACATCTTTATTCCGAAGTAACAAAAATCAAGAAAAGCTTTCTGATTTAATACTTACTGCTTGCATTAAATCAGAAATCTCAGATTCATTTAGATTGGCACCAGCTCTCTTCAGTCCATCTTTGAGCTCATCAAATGTGATTTGGCCACTATTATCTGCATCTATCATTTTGAACATTTCTTTTAGACCAGCGATTTCTTCTTCAGATAAAGACTCTGCAATAACCTGAAAGATACAATCTTACCTCAATATATAGCACCATCAGATGGCATAGTGTACTGTATTCACAAGTTAATAGTAAAACTTACTCGAAGAGCCATTTTCTTTAGTCTGTTCATGGCCGAAAATTGTTTCAGGCGGCTTAAAACTGCAGAATCCAGAGGTCTATCTGGTGCCACACCGTCAACTTGAACCCAAGGGTGACCTACAGAATTCAATAGATACACAGCCAATTCAAATTGATTTCACATTGAGAGATACCGAATCTTTTAGATGGCTTAAAACAGTAATCGAAGATAATTATCTATCACACATTTAAAAAGATCTGCATCATTGAAGTGAGGAATTTATTGATTTGATTGAAAAGTAAATGGCTCTATTTTTTAACTAGTCTTCATTTACAGGGTTTATAGCCCGTTCATTGTGATCACTTTTTTTTTTATTCTAGAAATCATAATATTCTAAAATGATGGGTTCATATTGATCTTGAAGTCAATTCGAGCCAATTTTTCAAAGTCCTGACTGATTAGAGAGTGTGTTTGCAGGATATGTCCTTCTCTACTGGTTTGAGTCTGTCTCGGTGATCACTAGAATATTAAAGAAAAATCTAAAGAGGATATAAACTTATTAAAATTAAAGTCAATTAGGCTATATGATATTTGCCTGTGGCTTAAAAGGTAGGTTATTTAGCCAAAAATTAGTAATGAATGTGAGGTATTCAAATAAATCGCGAGGAGGATGCCTCTATAATTTCCCATCTCAAGAAAGCATTTCATAGGTTCCCATAACAAAAAGGATTCCAACTACATAAGGACATAAACCATTTCAAGCCAATAGACGGAATTGTATCATTCTGGCAGGGACTTGGACAGTTCAAATATTCTGGTTACAAGGTTATCCCAAGAAGGTAGGAGAGAACATCTCAAATACCTTATTCATGTACTCGAGTTAAAAAAATAATAATAATAATTCTAGTATGCACTAGCTGCAAATCATTAACTCACTAAAATTCATTGGACTAGGATTTCACCCTTATTGAGATTTCAAATAATTTAGAAAATGTTCAAGCTTACATGATAGTTTATCACAACTGAACGAGAATTTATTATGTGTTTCGATCATGTTGCATAATAAATCATTTCGTACAATCTATAGAAGATGTAATGCAAGAGGAAGCACATTTAAAAAGGAAAAACACAAGTTGAAACTAGATTAATTGTTGACTAACAAAAACATGACATCAACTTAAAATAGGTAAGCTAACCCCATGATATGCTCTAGTAATTAACAAAAATGTAATTTATTTTTGGATTTATTTTATCATTCTAAAATAGCTATACCTGAAAACTAAGTTAGAACCTCAAAGTCATGCATTTTACTAATTCATCTGTCAACAGTCTAATCATTGAATCTGAATTTAAAAAGGAAAAACACAAGTTAGGAAACTAGATTAGGGGGGTGTATTCAATCTAGACTTTTATTGACTTTTGATGACTTTTTTAAATGATTGACTTTTATGGAGTTGATAGATTTTTATTGACTTTTATAGAATTCTATGGAGTTATAAAAAGATTTGTATAGAGTCTCGTAGACTTTTTCAATAGATTTCTATGGACTTTATCGACTTTTAATGACTTTTTTAAATGATGGACTTTTATGAAATTGATAGATTTATAATAATTTTTATAGAACTACAAGGAATTATCAAAAGAATTTTATAGACTCTATAGATTTTATAACTTATAATTGATTTCTTTGAACTAACAATTGAACATAAATAACTTCTTCAACATATTATTTTTTTTGCTATTAATGTAAACACCTTTTTTTCTTATTTAACAGTCAAAAATGTGAAAAATACATATTCAATTCCTTTGCATGGCAAATATTGAACAACTTTTTTGCATCTTCAAGATGACGACTTTGAAGATTCAGTTAATGTTGCTATATAATTGTAATCTATAATTTTGTGTAATAAAACAAAAGTTTTCTATTAAATAACATTTTAAAAACTTAAAATATTTTTTGATGATAGTTGACTACTATAAAAATTCTTAAAACATACTTTTTAAATTAAACATGATAATTTATATCGTTATAAATATCTTTTGTTTTAGAAAAATATTTATTATAATTGTCTATAGATATAGACCCATACAATCGTTTTAAAAATTTAAAAATCTATCATCTAATATAAAATTGAGCACATTAACTTCCTATTTTATCAAAATACTTGTGTAAATATGAGTATTATATTGGATAAAAAATAAGATGTGAAAAAAACAATAATTGAAGAAAGAGCCGCACATTAGGAATTAAAGAAATGATACATGTATAAAACAGGGGAGGAAAAGCCAATGGGGAGGTGGTCGTGTCGGAAATGAAAATAGCAAAGAGTAAAGAGAGATGATGGTAATTAGGAATTAAAAGTCATTCCAAATCTTTACTAGGAGTGGTGGAGAATTTTTAACTTTTTTGGAATGTACATGGGGCATCAAAGTTTGTACTTAAAGATTTCAACAGAAGTCATTAAAAGTCTATGAGATTTTGAATACCTATATACTTTTATGGAGTTTTAAAAATTCAAGTTTGAATACCACCTGACTTTTTAAAACTCTACGAAAGTCTGTCTTGAATACCATTAGACTTTTGTAGAGTATATAAAAGTCTGGATTGAATACCTCTAGACTTTTAAACTCCATAGAAGTCATTAAAAGTCAATAAAAGTCTATAACCAATGCATTTTACTAATTCATCTGTCAACAGTCTAATCATTGAATCTGAATTTAAAAAGGAAAAACACAAGTTAGGAAACTAGATTAACTGTTGACTGATAAAAGCATGACATCAACTTAAATAGGTAAGCTAACCCCATGATATGCTCTAGTAATTAACAAGAATATAATTTATTTTGGATTTATTTTGTCAATCTAAAATAGCTATACCTGAAAATTATGAATTTGGAACCTCAAAGTCATGCATTTTACTAATTCATTCAATTGTGTCGAAGGTCTAACTATTGAACTCTGAATTTATATAATCAAATTATTATCATTGGGGACTCTAAACCAGTAGATTTTGGTGGCACTCCTCTTTCTTAATATTTCAACAATACACTATACCTATTAGTTCATGTCCTATAATATACACTATACCTATTAGCTCATGTCCTATAATGAACAACAAAAGAAACTTGATACTTAAAATAAATTTCTATGGCCCCCCTTCAGTATTATTTGTTTAATTCTCGATTTCTTCGATTGACATTATTGATAAATTTTTTGAGATTTTACATCTGTAGCCTTGAAGACTCATGCTAGGGGCCTTAATTGCCAACAAGAATATTAGTTGACTCCTGAAGGAGATTGGTCGTTTCAGACGACTGTCAGGGTGGAGAGATTCAACGGATTTAGGGAGCTAACATTTTAAACAAATCACATAAACTTCAATTTTTTTTGACCCGCCCTCCTCACCCTATATTGGGTCCCCAGTTCATAGACCAGATTGGTTCGAATCTGAATTGGATCAATTCATCCATGATACAAGATTACGAGGGACTCGACCAATATCGTTCTTTATTGGAGCTGTCTACTTAGGACAGTTTGGCTCATGGGATTGGATGATTAGGATCTATAATATGGGGATAAATAAATAAAAGGCATGGATAATATAACTATTTTTAACTCCAATCGTCGTAGAATTCGAGTCAAACGCTGGATGAAACGAGGATGAGAAGTATTATCCTTCACACCAAATGGTTCTTAAAGTATCAAAAGCGGAATCTTAGGAAAGCAATTGGATAGGTACCAATTCTTTTTTGAAAACTAATGATATTACATGTTTAAATGATTGCAAAAATATTAATATGTATAAGACCAAGGATTTTTTTACATGGAAAAGGCCCTTCGAGAAGCTTATTTTCCATGGCAGCAACAGTCCAAATCTTCATTGTACATGGACAAATAAATAACTTACAAAGTGTAATACATGCATGCTTTGAAATACATCTGTCATGACATACCGAAAGCTGACCTCTAAAAGGAAATTGAGAGGTACTGATAGACTTTACGCAAAAAAGGACAGTGTCAAGGAATGGAATTATGGAGATAAAATAATAAATACTGCCGGATTGGAACCGTCTCCTTAATGGTTCCATATTGGACAGGTTAAACTCAAACTAATTCATCAAACCACAGAATTGTGTTGGCATTAGATGCAATGGGTTGGTTGCGGAATCTACAGTTGCATCAAGATATTTATGAACAAAATACAATATTCAGAATCCAAACACAAAATTCTCCTAAAATAAGTGAGAATGATTAAACTATTGAGATATTTTTTAAAAAAAAGCCCGACTCCAGAAAAACTTTTCTATGAACTTCAATGATCTCAAAATGTCTTAATCTAAACAATTTAGAAAATATTCCATATGAAATACTCACAAAGGACTTCATGAGCACTTAATCGTTGCATGGGGTCTCGAACAAGCATTCTCCTTATTAAGTCTTTTGCACCTTCTGAGATACTTGGCCAGGGGTCTGATGAGAAGTCAAGTTCGCCATTCAGGACTTGTTCAAATATTCCTTGCTCGATTTCTGAAGTCAAGGCAATTTTATGATTAAATAAGTGAAAAAGAATAATCATGTCAGGATAAATCTTGTTTTTGTGGTCTTGGTCTGACAAAATATGTGGCTATATTTAAATAAATGAATATATAATTCTCACCAGCCCAGAAAGGTGGAACTCCACTGAGTAAAATGTAAACAATTACTCCGGCACTCCAGACATCAGCTTCTGGACCATATCGCTTTCGAAGAACTTCAGGTGCAACGTAATATGGGCTGCCTACAACGTCAGCGAACTTTTCTCCTGAGAAAAGTAAACTATTACATCACCAGCCTGACATTAAACCTAATTACAAATCCGATGACTCCCATGTCCTTGGTGACCAAAAATTTGTTTCTAATAAATTTATCATCCAGAGGTAGTGTCACACTTATGTAAGAGGATTACATATAATTACCTCCAACCTCAAGAAATGCCAACATAAACAATGTATCAAGAGGATGGAGAAGTGACTAGAAGAGGAAAGGTAGCACCTGCATTTTATACAAAACAAAAAATTTCTTTTACCCTTCATTTTGTATCCCTCTCTTGTTCGAAGTCAAAGAATGTGCCTAAATTTATACTATCAGTTGGGACCATAGTTAGAATTAATCTGAAAGAACGAATTCACAATTATAGCTCTCTTGTTCATGAAGTCAAAGAATGTGCCTAAATTTATACTATCAGTTTGGACCATAGTTAGAATTAATCTGAAAGAACGAATTCACAATTATAGCAACCTATCACATCGCTCTGAAGCAAATAGCTAAAAACTCAATGATTCAACTCTATCCAAGTAACTAAATACTATGAGCAAAAAGGGGATGGCTAATACCTAATATCCTCCTCCCAATACTTACTGGAAATAACACAATGAAGTCTGCTACTAGAGAAACTTTAGCTCTAAAATGACTAGTTAATGAATAACATAACTATCACCACATCGCATTTTAATGCAGCTCCAATTCGGATCATGTTGGTTTTCTCGACAAATTTTTATCAGAATATGGAGGTGGTCAGGTCAGTATGTTCATTTCTAATCCAGAAAATGCCGAACCCAATCAAGAGAACTGCACAATCTAACAAGAAACATGCATCACTTCAATAGCAACTTCAATCTTAAAACACCAATAGAGTTGACTAGCATACCAGGCTTGAAGAATATCGACAGCCCAAAATCAATTGTTTTGAGAAGAGATTCTTCCTTTTGATCAACAAAAAGAAAATTTTCCGGCTTAAGATCACGATGCATAACACCCAAAGAATGACAAGCTTCTACCACTCCAACAATAGTCCTAGTAAGCTCAGCTGCCTTCCGTTCCGTATAATGCCCACGTTGTATTATCCTGTCAAAAAGCTCTCCCCCCGCACATAACTCCATGACAACATGAACAGCGCTAGCATCTTCATATGACCCCTTAATGGATATAACATTTGGGTGCCCAGCCAAATGGTGCATTATTTGAATTTCCCTTCTGACATCCTCCACATCTTCATCCGTCAATAGTTTCCTCTTTGCAATCGATTTGCACGCATATTCATTCCCCGTCGCCTTCTCCACACATAGGAATGTTATTCCAAATTGCCCTTGTCCTAATTTCTTCCCAAGACTAAAAAACTCCTTCAAATTCCCCGTTTTCCGTTGTAAAACTGAACTAGTCCGAAGTCCTGCACCAGTATTCCTCTTCATATGCTTCTTTGGCTTCGCTGGTTGCACTTGATTTGTTTCCGACTTTGGAATTATCACATGTTCCGGTGGTGTGCTTTGAACTGGCATTGCTGATTCGTACTCTTTTGGCATCTCGTTTTTGGCATTCTCTCCATTGACTGAAGGTTCAGTACCATCTGGCATGCGAGATCTCCACACTGCGGCATAAACCGATTGAAAAATAGCATTTTTTGATATACTAGGTCCAACACAAGTATTCCCCATCTATCCCCGAACCAAATAATTTATTCTTCAAAGTTCCTCAATCTTCACCATCAAAATCTAACTTCTCCAGCGGAAAGAAAGCCCGGGGGGATGAAAGATGATCTCCATATTCAAAGCAAAGTCAAAAAAATTATTTTCACTTCAAATCCACAATAATAAATGCATAAGCACATGCAACAACAGCACAATTGCGAAGAAAAGATAGAAATCAAATATCATAACAAAATTTCAGCTTACAAAAGATTGCAAATCAGTTCATATAGGATAAATAGCATAATATCAACCACAAATATACATCAACATTCAGAATTTCAACCATTAATACATTATTCAGGCATAAAAAAATCAAAAAACAAGATTGGGAAACTGCCAAACCTGTTCGAATTCAAAGGGTCCAAACTAGTAATAAAGATAGCAAAGAAATTGCGAGTCTTTAGAAAAGCCCATCAAGAGAACTGTGAGTAACCGTCCGTTTCTTTAGGACATGTTCTTCTTCGAAGAAATGGTACGGTAAAAGACTGAAATCGAACCATATATGTGCTGGCTAGCCGCTATAACACAGTGGAAAAGGTTGAGTTCTTGATAAGAAGCAGGTCAAAACCGATCGATTTCTTTGGTGGATTTTGTTGATCAAGTCTTTAATATGTGTGTGTACAATCTACGTAGACGGAAGTTGCGTAGCTTTAGATGCATACGGACAAGCTCACAAGAAACGCGTTTGATCATTTTAATTTGGGTAATCATTTGTTTAAACGGGTGAAGTAATTATAAATATTTGAGGCGTAGCAACTAGCAAGCCAAGTCAATTCAGGGTTCTAGCAAAAGATTTGGTTAAGGATGGCAAAAAAAAATTATTAAAATAAAAACTAGAGTCCAAAAATAAATTTTAAAGAATCAAAATATATTTTTAGGAAATCATAATAAAGTTTTGGGGATAAAACTTAAATTTTGTTTAAAAAAATTCTTTTAGATAATATAAAACAATTTTTTTCGAGAGGCGAAAGTGTAGCTTACTCCAAAATGACTCCGTCTACAAGTGATTACAAGCAAGCTAGGAAGTTAAAACAACTATTTGGACAACAAAATCATCCATGTAAATATCATTAAACATAAAATACTTACCACAATTTCAATTGATTCTTAGAAAAAGTGCATCCATCCATGTAGAGAAATCATAATTATTAGAGCTATAATGCTATTTTACCTTTCGTTGTTATGAACTGAATCAATGTAATTCATGGTCAAGAAACATATATGCACGGCCAATTGAAATATAAGAGCATTCACGACATTTGACCCACAGAACCATTTCTAGAACTTGAACTCGATCAAATTAAAGAATTACCGTCTCATCTAAAAGCCCGAGCTTGTAGAAAGATTGGACAAATTATTATTTATTCTCTAACATTCCCCCTCACTTGTGGGCCGATTTGTTCATATTTTTTTGGGAGGCCCATCAAGTGAATATTTAATGTGTGTGGAATTGTTGTTTGTGAGTTTTGAACTCAGGACCTTGGCATTAGCCAGAGGCTCTGATACCATAAAGAATTGTCGTCTCATCTAAAGGCCCGAGCTTGTAGAGAGATTGGACAATTTATTATTTATTCTCTAACACAAATAACATCACGACTTGCGATGAACATAAACATTAACACAGACAGAATTACAAGCAGAATACGAAGGCACACACAGTGAGTAATCAAAGCAAGAATCTAACAATTAAATCACACGAAGAAATAAGGAAGAAACAAGAACACAACAGAAGATTCTTATGTGGTTCGACCACAAAGTCGGCCTACTTCACAGGAGGAGATCACGTTGCAATTATTTGAGTGTACAAAGCAATACAATACACGAACTCACATCCCCTCAATCCATTCCTATGATTTAAGTTGGATTGCACTCCATAGAATTCACTCATACACCTTCTTGCCTTTCTACAAAAAACTCTTCTCCTCACTTTTCTCGTGTCTTTCACATCTTTGCTGTCTGTTTTGTGCGCCTCTCCTCTCCTTATGCCCGTGCTCTTCATGTCCTTTATATAGAGGTTTATTGATCACCTACACAGCAAGTTGTCAACTCTTCTCAGCAGGTTAGCAGGTCACCATGTAACTGCCTTCAACTGTTTCTTGAAAGCTTCTGGTGATGTTGTAACTTCCGTAAGTCGTAACTTCAACCGAACCAACTGAGACTAAATTTGGATTGAATTTTTGATACGTATTTAACAGTTGCAAACCAAACCACTAAACACCAAACTCGGTGTTAGCAATCTATTACTATTTCTAGTCCCATAATTTTACTTGGTTTTGTTGCTGGTGTCCAAAAGGATACTGCCCTTCAGGGCATCCCAGTCCTTGTTGAGGCATAACCAAGTGTTGGGTATGCCATTACATCAAGGGCGTGCTATTCTTGAGATCAACATCAAATAAACCATTTACTTCAATAATAACGTGTAATTTATTATTATATAATCAACATCACTTAAACCTAACCCAGCCTAATGTTTTATGGGTAATGAGAAGTTAGCATGAGGATGATACACTAATGTTATATTTAAGTGTCCAAATTTAATTGAATATAAGATATCAATTTTTTTATATAGACCCGACATATTGAGAGAAGGCTCTAGTTGGTTTATTAATAAATAGTGGGACCAAGACATTAAAGTCGAACTTACATTAAACAAGGCAATCACATATATAATTTCATGTGTTTTGTTCTTGCTCAGCATCAAAATTAACATTAAAGACTTGCTGCGATGAGTAGAGATGTAGTCAAATTATGAGTAAAAAAACGTAAACAAAGTGGCAAAAACTTTGACAGAAGTAGGAAAACTGGGCATACCTTCCTTAACACAAACGGTCGGTAAAGCTCCACTTCTAGAGTGTGAAAATGCACCAATCTGCAGCATGATGACAACATAGTAGCCCCAATGCTATAAAAAAAACATAGAATATAAGGAGTACCAACCATAAACCTTGACATGTTCATTCTCCAAAATATTATTCCCATGTGTCATATATCATTCATTTCATTCTAGGGTTTGTGAATAAGATTAATTCAACCGTCTTAAGATTCTTATTTTTTTCAGGTGACATTATGCCACTTATTTTGTGTATTAATATTAAACATCGGATGGAGATTAGACCAAGACCTCCCAGAAATATAACACATGAGTTGCACCTACCTAGTGCATGACAATGACGCAACACAAACTAATTGAGAATCCAAATGACTATAAAAGATCCCTTGTTTAGGGATTATATGTCTTGGTGGTCGTAGTTGGTGTGGAAGGATCCCGTGCAAGAGTTTTGTCACGCCCCGGGCTCAGGCCCGCGCAAGCGCGACTGCACAATGGGCTCTTATAGCAACTACTTCGTATCCGTTCTCGCTCAACGAAAATGGTTAACTCAAGTTGCTATAACAGTCCATCGTAAGCCTTTATAAACCACTTTAAATTCTCATCCACAACCAATGTGGGACAAGGGTATTACAAGTTTCGTCCTCAACCTTCGGAATTAGTATGTCTGTGCTCCCTAAATTCCTCGTGAACATTCTTTGCCATGTATTCAGCATTTAAAAGTAGCATTATTTCTGCATCATATCCAAAATTCTCATCCTCGACATATTTTTCATATGCCCTATCAAGCCAATTCAAAACTGGAAATGGTAGCTTATTATCATCGTCAACCCAATCAACCCACAGTTTTGTGGAGGATGAAGGGATTTTATGCTCGATTTTTTTATTTGCTTGGTTTCACCTTAAAGAAAACGTATTTTTTTATTATTTTAAAAACCCGATTTAATTAACGGCTGGGAGAATTTGATTTGAGTTTGATGATGGATTTGAAGGAGTAAAGATTCTTCCTGTGCTCAACCAGATATTATTAAAAAAAAAAACGAAGGGGAAGGTATGAAGTACTTCCAGCAAAATTTGGTCATATTTCAAATCTTTTTTCGACACACTAATCTCTTAACTCAAACATCCACTTTTGATTTCAAGCTTCAGTTTCACTCTTTTTGTATCTCTTCATATCGAAGCACCTTAACCTTCTTACATATTAATTGTACAGATAATGATATCATCCCAGGTACTCTCACACAACAATCAGATTAAACATTTTGGGCACTACTTCAAAATTATTCCATTTGTAACTCAAAATCACATACAATATTACAGAATAATTGTTAATCTACATCATACTGAGTACCCTTGTATATATATATATATATTTTTTCGAGGGGATGACTCAACCCCAAGATCTGTTACAAAGTACCTTGTATACATTGCATGTAGTTGTTTTAAAAAAAAAGTTTATTTTATTCACCAAATATTAACAAACTTTTTTATGCCTGAGATTCGGAACTGGCACAGCTTACTGGTACTGCGGCAATACTTCGTTTTCCTTTGCCAGACTTGGAAGACAGAGAAATGTAAATGATAGTGGAAGATAGCTGATTGAATATTTTTGTGCTGCGTCTGTATCATATAGTATTATTACTATTTTTCATTTAAATATTTATTTATAATGTGTGCAAAGGTTGCAATAAAATATTTTATAGGTACTACGATTTGAAGTAGAATTGAAACCGGCTAGGATTGTATACAATTTATACTTCAATATTTGACTTTAAATTTTGTCAAATTTGGGTGGTAGCTGAAAAATTAATCTTGCTTTTGAGTTCAGTTTGAGTAGTTGGCCGCAGCCATTAAAATCACTGGAAGCCCACAAAAGTTTGAAGGTTTTAACCGAAACACTAGATCACGAGGTGTTCAAAATTTGGGAGAATTGATCCAATTTTGATGAAGTTTGGTTTTGATTCGGAAAAGAGATATACAAGAAATCTTAATTCGGAGAGGTAATATTGTGAAACGTTCAACAATTTGTTATAAATTATACGAAAAACAGAAGAAAAAAAAATACAACACAAAGATTTAACATGGTTGAATCCACTTGAGCAAACGTCAACTGTCTTTATTAATGAATAATCATAGTTTAGGGACCTAAGAGTCTATTTATATAATAACTATAAACCCTAAACCTAATGCCCATATATCATACATTGTGGGTGTTTCCCTCGCACCTCAACCTAATTAGGGTTATTTATGTTCGCTCCGTTTCGGCAACTGCCTAGTTTCAATTATGAGCCATATATTTCACATGTAGCAACCTTTGGATGTATCTAAGAATTTGATATTCCCATGAAAACAATATCATCAAACCTAATGATGTTGAGACACCAAAAGGGCATAAATAAATAACTAAAGACATTCTTCGATAAAAGCAAAAATGATTATTGGGCCGTACATTTCATAAATCAAACTCTCCAATCTCCTTAATCATATTCCAACGGAAGATAATAATTAAATAAGGTTTGTTCCAGCGCCAATTCATAATATATAAAAGCTATATAAGACAGGATTGGCTCCACCATGTGCGCATATCCAACACAAAATTGTAGGCTAATTTTAAAAAAAAATCAAAAATAATGCCCCTTATTCGTTTTTATTTATTTATTTAAAATTAAAACAATATTCTTTAAAAAAAACTGCATACATGTGTATGCGTTGTGTGTGTGAGGTGTTTACTAGAGATGTCAAACGGATCATGCGCCACGAGACCCGGCACACCAGGGCCCGTGTCGCTACAGTAATCGGCCGTGCCTGACACGTCTCATAGAGTGGGTCATGATGGGCCAAAGGTATGGCACGGATTTCTTTAATACTACCAATTGATCGGCAACATAAGTGACGATCGATCGATAGTATTCGAAACAATATATTCACTATATTTGAATATACACCATCATCATGAACAAAGAGGGGAGAAAGTTGAGGTCTTGGTAAGCCCAAAAAAGTTTTAAAAAAATTAAAATAGGTTGTGTCGGGCCATCTCTTTTGTGAAAAAGGAATATGTCGGCACAACCTATTTTCAAACCGAACCGACACAGCACGACACGATTAAATTGGTCGTGCTGGGCATTTGACACCTCTAATGTTTACTATAAATATTTTAAAATAACATTTGAACCCCTCCACCAATCAAATATGTTATTTTTAAAAAAATTGGACCCCAAAAGAAATTCTAAGAATTGGAAATTGAGACCCAAGAAAACAAATTTAGAACTTCATTTTTGTTTACCGATCCCCAAAATAGCCCTTTTTACTATTATTTTAATAGGGAAAATATGATAGAATAAAATTCCAAACACAAAATTAGATATGGAAAATAATAACATTTGCCCATCACGACAAGCTACATTACGTAATATGAAACGGGATCGCATGAGATTTGACATGTTTGGTCTCATTCTCCATGCATGCGTATATTTTAAGTATTGGCAATGTTTTCTTTTTATTATTAAATAAAGCATTTTACAAAAAATCGAAAAACAGCAGAGGTGCTTAATCCAGTACAAGCTAAAAGCCTCAAAGATTACAAATGTCCCTCAAAACAAAGATAAAGGAAATTGGTACCAATTTCACAAAGAAAATTAGGAGACATAACTAACTTTAGCCTTAAGCCAAATCCATTAGCGAACGTTGATCAACTCGATCACCCCCGATACCTCTTCACTCCTGAATAAGACACTATTTCTAAGATCTCAAATACTCCGTAGGCAACATAGCGAACTACGTATACGAGATGTATAACCCTGTTTGTTAGAAATATCAACTAAATTAAGCTTGGAATTTCCAATTGTCTTAAAATTTGCATTTAAATATTTTATATTTTTCTCAAAATATTCATCAAGATTCATATGAACTATCATATAATAATTAAGTTATATAAAAACAAATGTCTCATAGAATATTGTATTTGCAATAGTGCTCTCGAACTTTTAGGATTAATGAAATATATTTGAAAAAAATTATTTTTTTAACAAAATTAGTCTGACATAAACGTTTTTATCAAATATAATGTCATATTAATTATTTATTAACAAAACTCGAGTGTAATTTTTAAAAATTAATTTATTTATGACTAAATTTAAATAAAAAATTATGTATGACTATTTTTATTTAAAAATAAGTTATTTGGGATTATATTTGATTAATTTTAAAATATTTAGATTAATATTGAAAATATTTATATTCTATGAGAACAGTTTTATAATTTACTCATAGTAATTTTTATCAACCTAAATATAGAAATGAAATAAATATTATTTCGAAAATTTAGGTATTTATAAAAGTTAGATATAGTCAACATACAACCTTTTATCAGCTGAAATGTTTGGCAATATCCCAATATTGTGTGTTAAACTTTACTTGTCAAACTTTAAAACGTGGTCGTGTCGCCGATATGCAACCTTTTATTCGACATACAAAGTCAAACATTGTGTACCTAACAACATATGTCTACATTACAAAAAAACTTTATAAATACATGTTTCACACATAAGATTTAACTCAATTCAAATCACAAAGTACACGTAGCCGCAATTGGCTGGCTAAGTTCTTATGCATCCGTTGCGACTCATTTCTTCATTGCATACTTTTATTGTGTATGTGTTATGTCCATGTTAGATCTCTGTTTGTATGCCTTGTTTTTCGTTGGATTAGCCGTGGTTTGTAGTCTAGACTGGCCTTTGATGTACTATCTTGTTTAATCAAAAAAAAATTTAAATAGTACATAAAGTGTAAGGAGTACGTCCAGCTTTAATATCTCGATCAACAACCTGCAATCAAGAAACAAACCAAATCACAGCATACAATTCCAATATATAAAACATAAACTGGAATGCAAACAAGATTAAGGGATTAGGGCTCAGGTCGAGCTGGGTATCCAATCCACGTCGTCACCGGGGAACCAAGGTATCGTATCCAACAGATGGAGACACACAGTGCCCGAGACCGCTGCCCAAGACACACGGCCAAGCACTGCCCGAGACACAGCCACACACAGCCGAGCACACACAGCACCAAAGCACCAAGCTTTTCACACGGCAAGCAATCGGAAACCACCCAACGGCCGGAGCACAAAGCCACGGCCAGCCACTGCTGGAACAGAAAACGAAGGGGTAGGGGTAGGCGAAAAATACACTGAGTATTTTCGGGTTTCAGGATATCCAACTCATCATAAACCATACCATACATAAAGGCAAGAGGGAGACGAAGAGGATGGTGAGATTTCCGAAGAGACGAACCAGCTGAAGAGGCGGCAGGAAGCTTCGAGAGAGTAGGGCACCGAAGGGGTGAAGGCTGGAGGAAGAAAGGGGCTGGCTAATGGGGGCTCGGTTATGGGGTGATGGGAGAAGGGCCAAAGCCCATCAAACAAGTGGTGTGGTAATGGGCCAAAACCCAACAAATCTCCACCTTGGCACAATACCGGCTCCACCTCGACGTAAGGATAACCCAATAGATGACTCATCATCGCCCAAAGGGTCCCCACAACACACAAAGCATTGTGTGGACCAAGTTCTTGTCATAGCACACAGCACAGACAGAGAACACAGACAATAACCAACACAAAGAGGTTAAAGTCAATAACCAGGGTAACAATCATATAACACGCACACAACAGTTATACTAATCAAAATAGTTAATACCTAGTAATCAATCACCTGTATCAAAATTCAAAATTTTACGACATGATTGTAATTTAGAAATAGGTAAACACTTAGTTCCCGTATCAGCAGGATTATATTCAGAAGGAATCTTTTCAAGATTAACTAATCCTTTAGCCACTACATCCCTAATGTAATGAAATCTAACATCAATATGCTTAGTGCGGTCATGAAAAACAGGATTCTTACATAATTGAATACCAGACTGAGAATCAGAAAATACCTCTACCTTACCTTCAAGCAAAGTTCGGAAATCAAACCTTTCAGCCAGACAGCTTCCTTCAAAGCTTCTGTTACAGCAACATACTCTGACTCCGTTGTCGACAAGGCAACGATATGCTGCAGCTGCGATTTCCAACTTATACATGCTCCACACAAAGTAAACACATAAGAAGTAGTAGATTTTCTATTGTCCTTATCATTCGCATAATTAGAATCCACATAACCATTTAACTTAACACCATCAGCATATTTAGAAAAACATAAGCCATAATGCATAGAGTTTTTCAAATAACGCAACAACCACTTAACAGCATTCCAATGTACCACACCAGGATTAGACATATATTTACTTAAGCAACTAACAGCATAAGCAATGTCAGGTCTAGTGCTAACCATCAAATACATTATAGACCCAATAGCATTTGAATACGGTACATTTTTCATGACATCAAAGTCAGCATCAGTTTTGGGACTTTGATCTTTACTTAGCACAAAATGAGCAGCTAAGGGCACGTTAACAGGTTTTGCATCAAACATGGAAAATTTCTTTAAAATTTTCTATACATAAGAAGTTTGCTTCAACCAGAGAGTAGATACATTCATATCTCTAACAATGTCCATGCCTAGGATTCTACTAGCATCTCCTAAGAACTTCATATCAAATTTATCACTTAGACAGTTCTTAATATGCTCTATGGATTTCAGACAAGGACTAGCAATAACATGTCATCCACATAAATCAACAAGAAAACAGGCACTGACATTTTATCCTTAAAATACAAGCAATGATCAAAAGAGCTTCTTTTAAATTTTAAGGTAAGCATGCATTCATCGAACTTCTTATTCCATTTCCTAGGTGACTGCTTTAGGCCATACAAAGATTTATTAAGCAAACAAACATGATTAGGGTTCTTTGAGTCAACAAAACCATCAGGTTGTTTCATGAAAATCTTTTCATCTAAGTCACCATGCAGAAAAGCGGTTTTAACATCCATCTGTTTAAGTTCCCAATTAAAGTGAGCAACAAGTGATAATAAAATTCTCACAGTAGTAAACTTAACAACAGGGGCAAAGATTTCGGTATAGTCAATACCCTCTCTTTGAGTAAAACCTTTTGCAACTAGCCTAGCTTTATATCTAACAGAATCACCTTCATTCTTTACCTTAAATAACCATTTGCAATCTACCAAAGAGCAATTAACAGGTTTAGGTACAAGAGTCCATGTATGATTCACAACTAAAGAATGCATCTCATCTTTCATGGCACTAAGCCAATGCACAGCATTTTTAGATTTCAAAGCTTCATTATAGGTCTTAGGTTCACAATTATCTATAGACTCAAACATATTGAAAACATGCGATGTGAGGTGAAAATCATTAAACCTAGCAGGTTGTTTCACATTTCGCCTAACTCTATCCCTTGTCAACATATAATCATGCAGATCTTCATGTTCATCAGCAACCAATTCATTATGCACATGTTCGTCAACATTTTCATGCAAATCAGGTTCATTACAGGCAAGTTCTCATGATTCATATTAGGGAGCACATCGTTTTCAATAACAGGGGTAACAATAGGCAAAGACTCCACCTTGCTCGGTGTAGATTCAGACACACAGTCATGTTCAGGCAAAGATGGAAGCAAGCAAGGCATTTCAGATTCATTAAAAATGACATCCCTGCTTATAATAGTTTTAAAACCAGGTTTACATCTTAACCACAGCCTATATCCTTTTACACCCTCAGGATAACCAAGAAAGACGCACTTAACTGACCTAGGTTCAAGTTTGTCTCCTTTCCTATGCACAAATGCAGAACAACCAAACACTTTCAGATTTGAAAAATCTAATTGCTTACCAGAAAAAACACTTTCAGGACACTTACCATTTAAAGGCACGGAAGGGGATCTATTTATCAAATAAGAAGCTGTAACGACAGCTTCACCCCAGAACTTCTTTGAGAGTCCAGAAGATGCAAGCATACTTCTAACTCTCTCGAGTAAAGTTCTATTCATTCTCTCAGCAACACCATTTTGCTGGGGAGTATAGGGCACAGTCTTGTGTCTCAGAATCCCAGATTCACAGCACAAGTCATCAAGCAAGATATTGCAAAATTCCATTCCATTATCTGTCCTAAGTCGTTTAATATTTTTTCCAGTTTGGTTTTCAATCAAAATCTTCCAGTTTTTAAACTTATCAAAAACATCAGATTTATTTTTCATTAGAAAAATCCACACTTTTCTAGAGTAGTCATCAATGATAGACAAAAAATACCTATTACCACCTTGAGTTGGGACAGGTGAAGGTCCCCAAACATCAGCATGCAGGTATTCAAGTATATCAGAACACTTAGTCACATTAGGGGAAGGGGAGATAGGGAATTTAACTCTTTGCTGTTTGCCTAACACACAGGAATCACAAAAAGTCATGCAAGACAATTTATCCTTACCAAAACAACCATCCTTGTGTAAAATCTCTAATCCTTTAGCACTCATATGACCTAACCTTTTATGCCATAAATCAGTTAAATCATCTGACACAGAATTAGCACAGATTTTATCACAGACTGTTTTGCAAACATACAAATTTCTCATATTCTCAGCCTTAAATGCTACCAAAGACCCCCGCATAATTTTCATGCAACCATTTCCCCATTTACCCTCATAACCATCAGACTCTAAAGCTGCACAGGACATCAAGTTATTGCACAAAGCAGGAACATGCCTAACATCTTTCAAAGTCACAGAATAACCAGATTCAAATTTCAGACAAACGTCACCAATACCAGAAACTTTACACAATTTCTCATTGGCCATAGAAACAGAAGCATGCTCAATTTCTCTGTAGCTAGAAACAAATTTTTAAGTGGTGTCATGTGATAAGTGCAACCTGAATCAACAAGCCATTCATTTTCACACACAGGTAATGAAAGCACAGAGTTCACAGAATCACATAATTCAGTCACCATAAAAATATCCCCCATGTTTTCCCCAGAGGTAGAAGCATTGTTTGCTTGTTCACTAGTCTGATTTCCAATTTTATTCTGGTTCTTCTTTTTAGGGCAATCTTTTATGAAATGATTAGGATCCCCACAATTGTAACATTTTCTCTTACTAGACCTAGATTTCGATCTAGCCTTACTCTTTCCTCTTTTATCACCCTTTTGATATTGGTTATTGTTATTATGCCTATGTTGTGATCTACCACGAACGTGCATAACTTCACCAGAGGAATGTCTATTACCTTTGTTAACTTTTAAATCTAATTCATTGCTTTTCAAGCCGTTCATTACAGTATCCAATGTAATAGAATCTCTACCGTACTTAATGGCGGATATTACATCACTATAATTTTCAGGAATAGTATTTAGAAGGACAATAGGTGAATAGTTGTCTATGTTCTTATCTCCTGTCAATTTAATATCTTGAATTAACTTAGTAAACACATCTAAATTCTCATCTACGTCTTTGTTCAAGTCTAGCTTGAATCTGAAAAATTTTTCCAACAAGAAAAGTTTACTAGGCAAAGATTTCTCAGTAAACATTTCCTCTAATTTTTCCCAAAGTTCTTTAGCAGATGATAGTTTACCACACTTCCTGAGCACAGAGTCAGACAAGTTCAAGATAATAGAAGAATAAGCATATTCGTCATCTTCCAGTTTCGCAGTAGTAATGTTCTCAGCCCAATTACCATCGATAGCTTTAAATACCTTTTGTTGTATTAAAATTCCTTTCATCTTTTGTTGCCATATAGAAAAATCAGATTTTCCATTAAACGGTTCAAGGTTATATCCAGAAATTGAAGCCATCACAAATACGCAGAGAGGCACACACAATTTCTATAACCAAACAGCAGAAGCAAGGACCACAAAGGCACACAAAACACAATGAAGACAAGCTATGGGAAGGAAAAAAAACGCTATCACCCACAAGATCACAATACACTCAACGGTGTACGAGCATGGGGCTTCAGATAGGATTTTTTTCCTACGGGTAAGGGACACAATTTACACCTAGAAACACGATAGTAAAATGATTAAGGGTTGAAAAATCACTTACAACCCAGAGACAAAGCTCTGGGGTGACGAAAACCACACTGCCCGAAGCACCGAAGCGTCTGCCCGGAATCTGCCCGAGATTCCAGTAGCTGCCCGAGCTCTCCTGCCCGCTGCCCGAAGCCAACAGCTGCTGCCGAGGTCTGCAGCTGCTGCCCGAGGCCCTGCCAAGCACTGCCCGAAACCACCGAGCACTCCAGTCGTTGCCCGAGGTCTGCCCGAAGCCTACTGCTCCTGCCCGACGTCCTCTGCACACTGCCCGAAGTCCTCTGCCGCTGCCCGAAGTCCTCTGCCGCTGCCCGAAGTCTACCGGACACTGCCCGAGTCCAAAAAAGAGCACTGCCCGAGACCAAAAACAGCTCTGCCCGAGGTCAACCGAACACTCCACCAGGCACGGAACGCTCTGATACCACTGTAAGGAGTACGTCCCGCTTTAATATCTCGATCAACAACCTGCAATCAAGAAACAAACCAAATCACAGCATACAATTCCAATATATAAAACATAAACTGGAATGCAAACAAGATTAAGGGATTAGGGCTCAGGTCGAGCTGGGTATCCAATCCACGTCGTCACCGGGGAACCAAGGTATCGTATCCAACAGATGGAGACACACAGTGCCCGAGACCGCTGCCCAAGACACACGGCCAAGCACTGCCCGAGACACAGCCACGCACAGCCGAGCACACACAGCACCAAAGCACCAAGCTTTTCACACGGCAAGCAATCGGAAACCACCCAACGGCCGGAGCACAAAGCCACGGCCAGCCACTGCTGGAACAGAAAACGAAGGGGTAGGGGTAGGCGAAAAATACACTGAGTATTTTCGGGTTTCAGGATATCCAACTCATCATAAACCATACCATACATAAAGGCAAGAGGGAGACGAAGAGGATGGTGAGATTTCCGAAGAGACGAACCAGCTGAAGAGGCGGCAGGAAGCTTCGAGAGAGTAGGGCACCGAAGGGGTGAAGGCTGGAGGAAGAAAGGGGATGGCTAATGGGGGCTCGGTTATGGGGTGATGGGAGAAGGGCCAAAGCCCATCAAACAAGTGGTGTGGTAATGGGCCAAAACCCAACATAAAGAATATTTAGTATTCCTATTTTGTCTCAAAAAATTACATAATCCCTTGGGAAGACCCTTCGACCTATATATTTTCTATCATTTTATACAATAATACAAATATTAATGGCTAATCATAGCCATAGCTTCAAAATGATCATTAAATTTGAGATAGTATTGGTTTTCTTAGCACTATTTTGTCAAGAAAGTTTAGCTACGAGTCCAATGGAGGGCGAGCAATGGCAACGGAAAAGACTTGTGATTCAATCGCTTCCTAGGGGTCCTGTCCCATCTTCCGGCAGCAACACATGCACGTATATTCCCGGTGGAAAGAGGCGTGGCCGGTGAGGCGATTTTTCTGGCCATGCCACTGCTGCACCACCGGTGTGGCAACAATTTATGGTTCATTTTAATAACGGGAGAAAAAAATATCGATGAATCCCGGAATAAAGATCCAATTAGTTGATTATTCTTGATCACAATTTTGAAGTTCTGGGATTCAAGAAAGTTATTCTTTTATTTAGCTCGATGGATGTAGATAATTGTTTTCAGTGGCATAAAAGTTTGATTACAATTTTTGTTTTCTTGTTTGTGGAGACAACCTTATGAACTTATGGTTGATCACGAAGTTAATCAACTCCAGGAAGATTCATCATTCTTCAAGTTGTAATAATGATGGGTAAAAAGGAGAAAAAATTAAATAGTTCATTTATTAATTTGCTTTTTTGTTGCTATTGTTATTTATGTCATTTATTTGTTCGCACTCAATGGCGAGGGCGGAGCAGTATTAAGACAAAATAGAGAAAATATCATCCCTTGCAAAAAGAAAAATGTAGTACACTAAATAAATTATTTTTAGTACACTAAATAAATTATTTTTATAAAAATAATTGTATTTTATCCTTCAACGATTGTAGCTTGACCTCAAAAAATACATTTTGCCCCCTAAATATTTTTGCCGTCTATTTTTTATGTTAGTTTTTTTGCTCCCTAAACAAAAATTATGCATCTGCCACTGCTCACTGGTAGCAACGAAGTAATAGAAATTGTTTACTTAATGATAAAATAAACTTTGGAGCTTCATAGTCGAACATTTTGTTGTATCTTCGATGTGCACGCATGTTGATTCTTCGGCTATTGAATTGTTGGCTATGTGTCTCATTCTAGATTGAAAAGGTGACATGTGGCTTGCAAGGTGGCCAAGGTTGAGACACCTTGGTCTCCATGTGTTGAGAATTGGAAGAAATCTAGTTCATGATTATAATCACTTCCGCGAAATTTTGCACATATATATAGTAAAATCTCGATAAATGCATATCCTTGGGACCGAAAAAGAATATTCATTTAGCGATATATCCTTGGAGTCCAAGCCTAAGGAGATGTCACCCCAGGATTGGAACTATGTCAACAGGCAAGCTTGCGACACGATCCAGCTCTGCTTATCCAAGGAACATAAGTACTTTGTCATGAAGGAGACTTCCGCAACGAGTCTCTGGAAGAAGCTGAAGGACAAGTACATTACGAAAAAGTATAGAGAACCGGATCTATCTAAAAAAGAAGCTTTTCTATTTTCAGTATAAGTACGCCAATGATAGAGCATCTTGATAATTTCAACAAAATTATTGCCGATCTGCAAAATCTGGAGGTTGAAGTTAAAGATGAAGATATGGCATTACTGTTGTTAAATTCTCTGCTAGAATCATATGATCATCTAACCATGACTTTTATAAGACAAAAACAAAGTCAAATTCATGGATGTTTTCAATGGTTTGGTAAACAATGAATGTCAGAGGAAAGACCAGTATGATCTTACAAATACTACATCTGAAGCATTGATGGATCGGTCAAAGGACAATGCATATCCAGATCGAAGTCCAAAAGAGAATCAATACAAAGACATCATGCACAGGATGAATGTGCATATTGTCATCAGAAAGGGCACTGAAAGAATGCTTGTCCGAACAAGGAAAAATCCAATGCGAATGTGGCACAACAAAATTCTGACAATGAAGATGACTCCGCATTCTCGGTTTCATCATCTTCATTCAATTCATCTGATAGATGGATTCTAGATTCTGGTTGTTCTTATCATATGTGCACACATCGCCAGTGGTTCTCATACTTTGAAGAAATCAATGGTGGAGTTGTCCTCATGGGCAACGAGAATGCCTGTCAGACAAAACATATTGATACAGTCTGCTTGAAGATGCACGATATGATCAAACAACTTACAGATGTGAGATATGTTCCTGAGCTGAAGAAAAATCTGATCTCACTTTGAGTCCTCGAGTCCAATGACTACAAGATAGCCATGGAGTGCAGAGTTCTGAAAGTTGTACGAGGTGCACTCTCAGCAATGAAAGGTACTTGAGAAAGAAATCTATATTTATGGATGGTCATACAGTCTTTGGGAGAGCTGCAGTCTCCACTAGCACCGGAGATGATTCACCTGAAACCTCACGCCCTTAGGACATGGCGGTGAGAAGGCTCTATAAAATTTAGTGAATCGAGGAGTTCTAAATGGTGCCAAAAGTGGAAACCTTGACTTCTGTGAACATTGTGTCTTGGGCAAGCAGACACGGGTCAAGTTTGGCACCTCTATCCATCGTACCCAAGGGATGCTAGGCTATGTGTACATTGACTTTTGTGGCCCTTCTCAGAATGCTTCATTGGGAGGTAAATGTTGGTTCATTACATCTATAGAGGATTCTCGAGATATGTTTGTGTAAGGACCCCAAGCCCTTAAACCTTGATTAGTGTATTAACCACTATGTGTGGTACATGCTTTCTATAAAATGTCAACCGGGAAGCTCTAATGATACTTAATCATTGCCTGTCAATGAAAGACTCATATGTTTGCCCTTTACCAACCCCTTGGTGCCACTTTTCACATCGTAAACTTTTATAAAAATTTGGGCAGAGTCTCCCCATAAATAGAGCTATCCCAAAAAAAGAGTACAACACATAGCAAAATTCCCGGCCAGGGAAAGCATAATACTCAACAGAAAGCAGCAATACAAGTAAATTCCCAGCCAGGGAAGACACCACACATAATACACCAATGACTCTCATATCATTCTAGCAATTCAACCTCTAATTGCATGCAACCTTAAATGAAAGAGAGATAGGCTCATGCCTTTATATACAATCCATATACAAGTATAATCGTGCTCACATGCGAGCATCATGAATATGTATAAATCCTCAGGTGTATACATAGGTACTCTATACGATACCGTGCTCCATCAAGCCCTGGTACCACGATCCTGGGAGTACCTCAAATCAACAGCTCGAGCTCAGCTCCATAGCCATCGATGTACCTGTCCACCTGTCCCAACAGAGACAGCCCCCAACGGGGTGAGCATACCAATACACAAAATCCCATAATCATAATAATGAAATTCATAATTTACAACACAAGTAAATACTAATGAATTTAAATGATACTCCCTGGATGGCAACATCCTCATCCGGGATTCCGTGTACTGTCCCTGTTCTCACAACATCAAACTCATCAAATCTCATAAATCAGTAAATCAACACATTGATTTACACATCGCATGCCTGATTCTCAAATATCAATAATGAATGATTCCAAGTTCATATACATGCAAATATAGATATATCAATATCTAATATTGATTTCATAATCTCGCTTTCCATTATACCTAGACATCTCAAATGTCTCATAATGAATACATGATTCTACGAACCTAGACATCTCAATGTCTCACGAAGAATACATGATTCTACAAACCTAGACATCTCAAATGTCTCATAATATAGTCATATAAACCCAGTACCCCATATATCATGCAAGAGTCATCCTACTCTAGTGTCACGCACGCTACAAGCGGCGATATCAAGATTTGGGTCATTCCTTGGCTATATCAACATATATATATATAATCCTCATGCGCGATTATTCAATGAAATCAATTTTCATTATGCATTCACATATGCCTTAAAATATAGAAATGCTCGTACGTCGCACGTACCTTAAATCTCCGAAGTCCGAGCCAAACCTTGCTCGAGTTCCATGCCCCGAGGAATGATGTGCTAACACGACAAATAATTCACAATTATTTACGAACATGTAACCTATGCTCAAGCACACCCATATCCCTCAAAAAATTGTCAACACACGACAATTATCCTCTTAAAAGACCCGGGGCAGGGTACATGCAGGGAAGGAAATAAATGAGACAATATCGAAATTTGTTCAAGAATGCCCTACAAAAATCGAACCCTAATCTCACAATTTCGAACCCAATTAAATACCATAATTTATCTAAAATGTCAATTAAGCTATCCAAGCAAGAATCAACATCCCTTGACAAAAACCCCCAATTTTCGAACTCATAATCCTTAAATTCGAACCCAAACAAGCCTTTAAATTCGAACCCTTAAAATCCTTCAAATCGAACACAATAAAGGCATGGAAATACACGAAAAAGACGAACAAGGGGTAAGGGATGTTACCCAACGAAAATCGGAAGCAAAATCGTTCAAAATCGATGAACCCTAACTTTTGGGGATCGACGCCTTTCTGCCAAATCCGAACGAGAAACGCGACGAAACCTTGAATTGACGGAGGGGAAAGGAGCGCCTCGCCGAGACGACGCCGTGGGTAGGTCGGACGCGCCGATCGGCGGCGGGACGGCGGCGGCCGAAGCGCTTTTACGCGCGGAGGTGCAGGGCCAGTCGGAAATCGCGCGCGGGGAGGAGAAGAAAAGATTTGGGGTTGAAATGATTTTTATTTTAAAATCTCGGGTTCAACTGCTATTTATAGCAAAAATACCCCGAAAAAATAATAGCCCCACAATTACATCATGATTCCTTAAAAATCATCTGTTTTCAAAAACTCTCTCTCTAACTCCAAAATCCCCTACCGGTGCTCACCCAGCACCCGAGATTCCGAGACACATCAAAAACCCAACTCTTAGGTTTTACACCGTAATGTGAATACAATCTCAACCTCTGGGTCCAACGATCCCAACTGCCCAAATAAACGAGCCCAGAAGGACCAACACCTCGATTAAACTCCAAATCGTCACGTAAAACCACTTTAGGGATTATTAATACTCCGGGATTAACACCTATAATCCCTGGTCATCACAATATCCCCCACTAAAAGAATTTCGTCCTCGAAATTAGCACTGGTGTATCACGTAACACCCAGGCTACACAACAACATGAAGCCATAACCTCGATTCCTGACCATATCAGAATCGTATTAATAAACGCGAGGATACTTACCTCTCATCTAACTCTGAAACAGAGCGACATACCAAAACCAACATATCACCCAAGAGGTAAAACGTACCTCGATGCGGGTCATCCCAAAAGTCAGTCCCTCATGACTGCGAAACAACTGATACTTACGACTGTAGATCAGACAGTCATCCTTCGTTCTAATACAACAGTACGAACACATCCTGAATGACACCTCAACCGTGAGAACGTTGACCTCGTGTCAAACTCTGGAGTGGAATAGACTTCCAAATCCATCATAACGTCAAAGAGCGTCAGCACAACTCAACGCTAACAGTCCAAAAGCAGTTAGTCAACTGAAACTGCAAGGATTCGAATCGCTCTTGATTCTATCGTAGATATCATCCAATGATATTTTACTATGACTTACGATGTCTAACATACATCGTTACGAGGGAAACACTAGTACAACCACGGTGTACACATATCAAACCTGGTTTCCACTTTCAAACTTCCTCCATCGAAGGAGTAGTCGCCTCATTGCAACTTAATTTGGGCAACTCACGGCCACAAATTAAAACAAAAGACATCTCACACGATGTCCACCTACGGATGTTCCAAGAATCACGTCCTGATCATAAATAACAACCGAGACTCCGCAGAGTTTAAATTTCTTAAGGGGCATGCAATAAACCCATTGCATCCTCAACGCTTGTGTCGTCAGCGACACTCAACCAATCCGAAATCCTGCCATCCCTTGAAAATCCTCGGATTTAACAATCCAAACTTGGGAAGGCTGTCGCATAACTCGAAGGAAAACACCAACAAGGGAAATACCTTAACCCTCACAAGAAAATCCCTCCTCAAGGGAGTCAACTAACTTTACGATTGTTCCTCATAAACATCGTGCCATGGAGATTCCCAATCTCAAGGTGTTCCATATCTCTCATCAGAGATTTAACCATCCAAAAAAAAATAGCATAACTCTATGCTTAACAGAGAGGAAATCAATAACTGGCATCCGTATACTCACCGGTATACCTGCCTAAGCACGAACACCTCACGCATACTCAAAGCACTTGGCTCGGGTATCTGCAACATACCCCTAAGCCCCAAACACAACCGTCAATTCTGAGTCATTCCTTACTCAGTGGAGGATGAAAATCGACGATTAACAATACACGGTGTGATTCCCAAAATCAACACCACTTGCACCAACTTACCGAATCTTTCAAGATTCCCAAATAGGTATAATACTACCTCCTTCCTCGCAAGGGAAGTGCCATCGAACTCGAGATCCACAAGTCTCGAACCATCGTTCGGAAAAACTGGATATAATAACACCCATTGTATCCCTAATACACGGGTTCCCTTAGATTGAGTCAATAACAACCTGATGACTCTCTTGTTGGTACTCCAACATCCTGAGCTGTCCCAGACAAGTCTCCAAGATTAAACATAAACGTATACACGTTTCAGTGAGGCATGAACAACCTTAACCTCAATGACATGGTGACTACTAGAGTCCACCACAATCCACATCGTATCACCTTACGATTTGCCAAACTTGGTTCCAACGAGCAGTGTAACGGCTCTAGCAAGCCCATCATGGTGCTACACACACGCGGCAGACAACCTAGTCTCTGCCTCTTTAGGTTTACCTCAAACCTACCAATAAGACGGACGTTTCCACATGGTATAACATACTATGGGAGGAAAACTCAATAGAGTAGTGGGTCTTTATCCAACATCCCTCAATGCCGATACACCCTGGACACTCCAATGTCCCTATGTACTTAACATAACCTGATCCTACTCCCTTAGGACCCATCCTACACCCTCAAGGGTGGTGTGACCATGTCCACCACATGTCACATCGACAGAAAGCGAGTACTTTCCTCCATGATTACTCCTGTCGTCAAATCACATGGCCAAAAGCCATTCCAACGAGCATACCTCAAGGGTATCACCACTCGTAATATGATCACCCCAATCGTAAGCTGCGGTACAATCCCATGTACAGCGCATCCATCCATTCCTCGAGCAACCCGCTCGGTATAAGGGTCACGTCAATCGGTGTCGCACACACCACCTTGTGCTCGGTACTGGCACCCAAGGCATACCACAGAATACGTATACTCAACGCATCGATCATCGTAACGATGATGCATGTCTAATAAGACATCTCCTACACCATCTTCATCGTCATCCCGTGACGACACATGCCAACTCATGGCATCTAAAACATTGCCCACTAGTGACGATACATGTACATCAGCGTATGTCATCCACTATCATGCTAGTAAAATAGGCATAATAAAACATGTATATCAATGCATGCCAGCTACAATAAAGCTAATAAAATAGCAATATCTCATACCTCATCGCTAGTGATATAGCGTCATACCTGTCTCCGTCGCTCAATAATAGTGCGTAATCAGCACCCATCGCTCGAAGGCGGCAAAAATCCTGTGCTGAGTACATAGCGGCAAGATCCCTCGCTATAGAATCGACGGTATGACACCTCGTCAGATAATAAGTGGCATGAAACCTCGCTATACCCTGAGCATGAATCATCGTCCACATAGTAGCGGAAAGAGGCATCGCTATCAATACATCTGGCGGAATGAACCATCGCCAATAGATATAGCGGAATGAACCATCGCTATCAATACACCTGGCGGAATGAACCATCGCCAATAGATATAGCGGAATGAACCATCGCTATCAATACACCTGGCGGAATGAACCATCGCCAATAGATATAGCGGAATGAACCATCGCTATCAATACACCTGGCGGAATGAACCATCGCCAATAGATATAGCGGAATGAACCATCGCTATCAATACACCTGGCGGAATGAACCATCGCCAATAGATATAGCGGAATGAACCATCGCTATCAATACACATGGCGGAATGAACCATCGCCAATAGATATAGCGGAATGAACCATCGCTATCAATAAACCTCGAATTGAGTCACTTATCAGTAGTGTATTTCAATGCTTCTCACTACTCCATATAAGCGGAATCCTTCCTCGCTTCATATGGACCTTAGTGCAAGCATTGAAATCCTCACTAGGATAACCTGGACTCGTGAAATATCAGTGCATTTCAATGCTTCTCACCACTCCATATAAGCGGAATCCTTCCTCGCTTCATATGGACTTTAGTGTAAGCATTGAAATCCTCACTTTATATTTCACAATATACATATGCAAAACAATGCGTATCAACATGTATCATATCATAATGCACTATCTTATGCATACCTTGATTTACCTTGTGTTAAATGACTAACCACATAATACATGTTGCCCTTTGGGATGCCCGTACATATGTATAATCATCATTCCTTTTCGTTTTCCTTATTTCCTGTAACCTGCAACCATCAGGGTTAACAACAATAGCCATATACGCTATGCATCAACATTCAATACATAATAAAAACGCATTATATGAATGTGTGGATATGCAATGTCATGACATTCTTTTTCCTTAAATCCTTATTTCATCCTGAGCCCTTATCATTAGTACATTTTAATGCTTCTTGCTACTCCAGGAAAGCGGAATTCTTCCTCGCTTCCACTGGACTTTAGCGTTGCTACTCCATGTAAGCGGGACTCTTCATCGCTTCCAATGGACTTTAGCGTTGCTACTCCATATAAGCGGGACTCTTCATCGCTTCATATGGACTTTAGCATTGCTACTCCATATAAGCGGGACTCTTCATCGCTTCATATGGACTTTAGCATAAGCCATTAAAATCCTTACTAAGATAACTTTGACTCAAGAAATACACCTCTTATATTTCATAACATGCATATGCAAAAACAATGCACAATAACATATACTATAACCTTAATGCACCACTTTGCATTCATCATGTGTCAACAAGACAATATAAAGTACATGTTACCTCGGAAATATCCCTTTACCGGATTTTCTTAAAAAAACCAGCTTCCTTGGCACATAATACACGGAGTGCCAGACATCCCCATAAATGTCATCCTATCGTGTTCCACACGATTCCTGCAACCACAATGGTTAGCAATACCACTTTTCATATCATAAGAGCACATAAACAATTTGTTATGTCATACAACATTAATGCCATCATGCATAAATATGTGCTATCAATAACTTCCTAGGCCCTTAACAGCCCCAATGAGCAACCACTGCTCTGATACCACTAATGTAAGGACCCCAAGCCCTTAAACCTTGATTAGTGTATTAACCACTATGTGCGGTACATGCTTTCTATAAAATGTCAACCGGGAAGCTCTAATGATACTTAATCATTGCCTGTCAATGAAAGACTCATATGTTTGCCCTTTACCAACCCCTTGGTGCCACTTTTCACATCGTAAACTTTTATAAAAATTTGGGCAGAGTCTCCCCATAAATAGAGCTATCCCAAAAAAAGAGTACAACACATAGCAAAATTCCTGGCCAGGGAAAGCATAATACTCAACAGAAAGCAGCAATACAAGTAAATTCCCAGCCAGGGAAGACACCACACATAATACACCAATGACTCTCATATCATTCTAGCAATTCAACCTCTAATTGCATGCAACCTTAAATGAAAGAGAGATAGGCTCATGCCTTTATATACAATCCATATACAAGTATAATCGTGCTCACATGCGAGCATCATGAATATGTATAAATCCTCAGGTGTATACATAGGTACTCTATACGATACCGTGCTCCATCAAGCCCTGGTACCACGATCCTGGGAGTACCTCAAATCAACAGCTCGAGCTCAGCTCCATAGCCATCGATGTACCTGTCCACCTGTCCCAACAGAGACAGCCCCCAACGGGGTGAGCATACCAATACACAAAATCCCATAATCATAATAATGAAATTCATAATTTACAACACAAGTAAATACTAATGAATTTAAATGATACTCCCTGGATGGCAACATCCTCATCCGGGATTCCGTGTACTGTCCCTGTTCTCACAACATCAAACTCATCAAATCTCATAAATCAGTAAATCAACACATTGATTTACACATCGCATGCCTGATTCTCAAATATCAATAATGAATGATTCCAAGTTCATATACATGCAAATATAGATATATCAATATCTAATATTGATTTCATAATCTCGCTTTCCATTATACCTAGACATCTCAAATGTCTCATAATGAATACATGATTCTACGAACCTAGACATCTCAATGTCTCACGAAGAATACATGATTCTACAAACCTAGACATCTCAAATGTCTCATAATATAGTCATATAAACCCAGTACCCCATATATCATGCAAGAGTCATCCTACTCTAGTGTCACGCACGCTACAAGCGGCGATATCAAGATTTGGGTCATTCCTTGGCTATATCAACATATATATATATAATCCTCATGCGCGATTATTCAATGAAATCAATTTTCATTATGCATTCACATATGCCTTAAAATATAGAAATGCTCGTACGTCGCACGTACCTTAAATCTCCGAAGTCCGAGCCAAACCTTGCTCGAGTTCCATGCCCCGAGGAATGATGTGCTAACACGACAAATAATTCACAATTATTTACGAACATGTAACCTATGCTCAAGCACACCCATATCCCTCAAAAAATTGTCAACACACGACAATTATCCTCTTAAAAGACCCGGGGCAGGGTACATGCAGGGAAGGAAATAAATGAGACAATATCGAAATTTGTTCAAGAATGCCCTACAAAAATCGAACCCTAATCTCACAATTTCGAACCCAATTAAATACCATAATTTATCTAAAATGTCAATTAAGCTATCCAAGCAAGAATCAACATCCCTTGACAAAAACCCCCAATTTTCGAACTCATAATCCTTAAATTCGAACCCAAACAAGCCTTTAAATTCGAACCCTTAAAATCCTTCAAATCGAACACAATAAAGGCATGGAAATACACGAAAAAGACGAACAAGTGGTAAGGGATGTTACCCAACGAAAATCGGAAGCAAAATCGTTCAAAATCGATGAACCCTAACTTTTGGGGATCGACGCCTTTCTGCCAAATCCGAACGAGAAACGCGACGAAACCTTGAATTGACGGAGGGGAAAGGAGCGCCTCGCCGAGACGACGCCGTGGGTAGGTCGGACGCGCCGATCGGCGGCGGGGACGGCGGCGGCCGAAGCGCTTTTACGCGCGGAGGTGCAGGGCCAGTCGGAAATCGCGCGCGGGGAGGAGAAGAAAAGATTTGGGGTTGAAATGATTTTTATTTTAAAATCTCGGGTTCAACTGCTATTTATAGCAAAAATACCCCGAAAAAATAATAGCCCCACAATTACATCATGATTCCTTAAAAATCATCTGTTTTCAAAAACTCTCTCTCTAACTCCAAAATCCCCTACCGGTGCTCACCCAGCACCCGAGATTCCGAGACACATCAAAACCCAACTCTTAGGTTTTACACCGTAATGTGAATACAATCTCAACCTCTGGGTCCAACGATCCCAACTGCCCAAATAAACGAGCCCAGAAGGACCAACACCTCGATTAAACTCCAAATCGTCACGTAAAACCACTTTAGGGATTATTAATACTCCGGGATTAACACCTATAATCCCTGGTCATCACAGTTTGGGTATATACTATGAAGCACAAGGATGATGTTCAGGACATCTTTTTCAACTGGAAGAAGATGACCGAAACCCAGACTGGAAGAAAGATAAATGAACTCATATCTGATAATGGTGGAGAATATAAGTCAGACCAATTTCAGAAAATCTGCCAGAAAGAGGGGATAGTCAGACATTTCATTGTACCGGGCACGCCACAACAAAATGGTGTAGTAGAACGGATGAATTGTACTCTAATTGATAAAGTTTGTTGCATGCTATCCAATATGGATTGAGCAAGATATTTTAGGTTGAAGCCTTGTCATATACTTTTTATATCATCAATAGGCTACCAACTACTGCACTAGATGGAAAAGCTCCGAAGGAGTTATGGTCTGGATGACCCATTTCTGATTATGGTTCTTTACATATATTTGGGTGTCCTGCATACTTTCATGTCTAAAAATCAAAGTTTGAACCTAGAGCCGAGAATGTTGTTTTCATGGGCTTTAGTGAAGGGCTGAAGGCATTCCGTCTATGGAACCCTTAGTCAAAGAAGATTCTATTGAGCCGAGATGTTACCTTTGACGAATCTGTAATGCTGAACCAGACAAAGTCAGAGACAAATAACCAAGATCTGAGTTCTCAGTTACAGGTGGAGTTTCAAATTCCCACAACTCCAGACCAACCTGTTCAGATTGATGATCTTCCTGAAGAAGACTATGATGACCAGATTGATGACTCCGTTCAAATGGAGGTACCAGATTCAAAACCAGTACCTGAATCTGTTGCTTGACAAAAGAGAATTATCCGGAAACCTACTTGGTTGACTGATATGGTAGCATTTGCTCTTTCAATTTATCAAGATGGTATTCCGTACAATTATAAAGAAGCTATGTATAGTCCAGAAAAAACCAAGTGGAAGTCAGCGATGGATGAAGAAATGACATCACTTTATCAGAATAAAACTTGGAAGCTGGTTCTACTTTCTAAAGGAAAAAACGATTAGCTGTAAATGGGTCTTTGCAAAGAAGAAATGTGCACCAAGCAAAGACAGTATCATATAGAAAGCGATACTAGTAGCAAAGGCTACCATCAGAATGAAGGAATAGACTATGATGAGGTTTTCTCACCTGTTGTCGAGCATTCGTCTATTCGGCTCTTAGTAGCTTTGGTTGCACGAGATCTTGAGCTGGCCCAGCTTGACGTCAAAACGACATTCCTTCATGGAACTTTGGACAAAGAGATATATATGGCTCAACCTAATGGATTCAAAGTTCCTGGTCATGAAAGTTGGGCTTGTAAGCTCGACAAGTCACTCTATGGTCGCAAGCAGTAATCGAGAAAGTGGTACAAACGATTTGATGGCTTATGAATAAACAGAGGTACACACGCAACCATTTTGATTATTGTGTCTACCTGAAGAAACTCCAAGATGGTTCTATTATCAATCTGTTCTTATATGTTGATGATATGTTGATCGCATCTAAAAGCAAGATAGTGATTGATAAACCGAAGGCCCGACTCAGCTTAGAATTCGAGATGAAAGATCTTGGAGAGGCCAAGAAGATTCTTGGAATTGAGATCAAGAGAGACAGGATAATGAGCACAGTCTATCTTACACAGACTCATGTACTCCAGAGATTTGGTATAGATTGAAATACCAAACATGTTAGTGCCCCGTTAGCTCAGCATTTTAAACTGAGTTTATCAATGTATCCTACTGCAGATGCAGAGATGGGACAAATGAATTTTATTCCTTATGCAAATGTTGTTGGAGCTCTGATGTGTGCAATGGTGTGCACAAGACCTGACACAGTCGATACATGCACAACCCGGGTAAAGAATATTGGCATGCAATAAAGTAAATTCTATGTATATTCAGGATACCGTGGTTATTGGTTTGAATTTCAGAAAGAAGATATCAATCATCTAGTTGGATATGTTGATTCGGATTATGTTGATGATCTTGATAAGCTTCAATCAACTAGTGGTATGTGTTTAACATGGCAAGATGAATAGTGAGTTGGAGATCCACACTACAGTCTATAGTTGCTTTGTCTTCTATAGAGGCAGAGTATATGTCGATCACAGAAGCATTCACGGATGGTATCTGGTCGCATAATTTGGTGAAAGACTTGGGTATCATGCAGAAAATACAGAGATTTCTGTGACATTCAAAGTCCCATATGTTTGGCACAGAACCAGGTTCATCACAGTCGCACCAAGCATGTCGATGTTCGCTACCACTTTGTTCGGAAAATAGTAGACGAATGAGATATTCTACTCAGGAAAATCAGGACTGCATAATTCTGCATACATGTTAACAAAGGTGGTGACAGAGTTCAACAGTGCTTGAACTTGATCTACATCTATCGAGTATCCAGCGTCTAAGAGTGTACCGAAGGAGGCATCCCATATTATTGGAAATCGCCAAGGTGGAGATTGTTGGCTATGCGTCTCATTATAGACTGAAATGGTGGCATGTAGCTTGCAAGGTGGCCAAGGTTGAGGCACCTTGGTCTCCATGTGTCGAGAATTGGAAGGATTCAAGTTCACGATGATAATCACTTTCGAGAATCTGAAATCAACTCTTCATATAATTTGTACCAGTGTGTGTAAGTTGTGAGGTGATCCTAGTGATTTTGTAAATCTAGTCTGAAATATTAATATATCGAGTTTGCCTCCCGTGGACGTAGACAATTGCCGAACCACGTAAATATCCATGTTCTTTGTGTGTTTGTGTGCGATATTTACATTTTATTTTGCGTATTCTGGCACAACAAATGTTATCAGAGCAATGTTGGACTATAAATAATGTTCAAATCGGATTCATGTTAGTATTTTTCATCAAGACCTATGGATCCTAATTGTTATCAAGTGCTTACATTGCAATTCAGCCCATATTTATGTGGAGATGCTAGGTGGAGATTGTGTGTTAATCAGTCAAGATATGGGTAGACAACGAAACAAACAGGTTTTTATTCCACTAATAGAGACTAGTTCCTATCACCTATGGCTACCCTAATATCCTGTTACTATAACGGGAGTGGTGGGGGGAAAGAAAACAGGTATATTCTAATCGAGCCCAGGATTGACTGAGCTCAAAATCAAGCTAAAGTCGTAATACTTCGTGCCCAATTTTTTTGCATAGCTCGATTAATAAATAAAATTATTTTTCCTTTTTTTTTGAGAATTTATTTTCCTTTTATATATTATGTAAACTACTCTGTTATCTTTTAAATAGTCAAATGTTGTCTTTTGTATTGGGTTTTACATTTAGTCCTATTCTGTGGGCTTACAAACATCAACACACATATAAATATATACATGCATTTTTATGTATCTTGATCTATTGGTTGATAGAAAAACATGACACTTGGTCCTTGACATTTTCCCGAGATTTTATTTTTTTCGGAGCTTTGAGGAAATATTTAAGAATAAATAAATAAATATATACTTATTTTGTTTTGGGAAAAATGATAAATAAATAAGTATGCTAAGATGTGTACATACTAGATAGTCTGATTTTATATAATTCATGCGTTTCACTATAAATGATAATACATATTTAAATTAGCAATCATTTTATTTATTTAGAAATCGAGGCTTAAGCTAAAATAATGTGATGTCAAAACTTAAAATCATTAGGAAATACTTGTAGTTACTCGATTTGAGCCCGATTTATACACCAAGTCAATATTAAAACATATTTTTTAAATAAAAGTATATATAAACTAGTATACGAATCATTTTAAACCAATAAATTGGTACATAAATGAAGTCCCGACTGGATCTGTATAAACACTTTTTTCTAATTGGTGTCATGATTAGAGTACTGGAAATTCTTTAGTCCACCCGATATATCAAATACCAACATATATATATATATGAATTAACTTTGTATGTAATTGCGCAAAGAATTGGGTTTGTTTGATGATGTCCTTAAGGGTAATGCCCTTAGGGGCATCATCACCATTCATTTGGAATCTTTAAAAAAAAAAAATTCTAAATGAATGATGGATGATGCTCCTGAAGGCAGTGTCCTTAAGCACAGCAACAATGAAACCAAAGAATTGTCCTGGTTCACATGTAAAATGCAGTAGTGCTTTGACAAAATATAAAGCTGCAAGATTAGTACTTGAATAAATTGAAATTAAATTTAGGGAGAAAAATGAATGTCACATCCCTATCAGCACGAGAATAGAAAGGGGCTTTTGATACATATTTTTTGAAACTATAATTTTTGGACATGTGAACTTTAATTGTCATATAGTTATGAGCTGTCATTTTGGATATGTAATCTTAGGCACACTTTTCAATGTGGTTTAGTCATAAATTCACACGTCTATTCTACATCAAACATAGGGTTCGGGACTCCATAATAGATGCCAATGGGACCCTCTCATTTATTCGTCAAGTAAAAAATTAAGGTTTTTTTTTTAAAAAAATATATATTACAATTGACATCAATAAATATATATATTATATATATTACAATTTATGTGAGTAACTAAATAGGTATAACTCGATCCTTATTCTTGGAATAAGATCACAGTTAGACATGACCGCCGCGGCCCGCCCCGGAATCATAATCGGGTCAATGGGTCGGTTAACCGTTGACCCGGTTCACGGTTCCGAACCGTAACCGGCCCGTCACTGTATGGGCCGGTTACGGTTCATACCTTTGCGAAACCGTGTAACCGGCGGTTCCAACCGCGGGAACCGCCGGTTCGCCCTTCTTTTTTTATTTTATTTATTATTTAAAATTAAATTGTGTTGTTGAGGATTCAAACCCTTGACCTCTGTCATATATTCACAGCTTCTTACCACTAAACTATTGTTTTGATTGTTTTAATATACTAAAGATAATATATATTATATGTCCAATACAATAACTATTTTATATTGACAAATAAAAATTATCTAAAAAAATATGTTATGCTCTTAAATAAATATTTTATAATAAAAACATATATATAACAAAGTAAATATAACAAAAGATATTGGATAAATTAATAAGAACTATAAATAGTGGTTGCAAAATAAAATATTTGAAGCAAATTATTACAAAACAAATATATTATATACCTTTTATAATTATTCTACAAGTATTTTATGCTCATTATTTGATTTACATTATATATATAATAATTTAATAAGTATATCTTAATTTATCACAATATAACTTACAATAGAAACTCAATAATGTAATATTTGATTAATTAATAAACTATTTTAATAATTTACCAATACTGATTTGTGAACAACGTATTGAATTGATAATTCACTAACTTAATATTATATAAATTAATAACTCCTAACTTAATATATTTATGATTAATCAATGAAATCATTATAAAAATAACCTTACTGGCATTAGTTTGTAAATTGATAGTGACAAATCTTGTTACTGACTTTTTTTAACATAACAAGAACTTTTGTGTTGTTTTATTTATAGATAAATAATAATTCAATGTTATACTCGTCAATTTCATATGTAATTAATATCATAATTGTAAATATTTCATGCCAATATCATTTGCAATTAGTACCAAAGTTGTATAAATTTCATACCAATTTCATAAGTAATTAGTACCAAAATTGTAAGTATTTCATACCAATTTCTTTTGCAATTAGTATCAAAATTGTATAGGTTTCATACCAATTTCATAAGTAATTCGTGTCATAATTGTAAATGCTTCATACTAATATCATTTGTAATTAGTACCAAAGTTGTATATTTTTCATACCAATTTCATATGTAATTAGTGCCAAAATGGTTAGAGATGTATTTATAGTCCAAACATCCAGTGTCGCATCGGAGTCAGCATTCTCAACATGTGGTCGGATCATTGGAGACTTTAGAGTTTCTCTAAAACCATAATCGTTGTGCATGCTTACATTGCTAAAAGATTAGTTCGATGCTGAGAGAAGAAATAAGAGACAAGAAAGAGTCGAAGAGTTCGGCAACGAAAGTTCCGAAGAAGATTTGGTCAAGATTATACTAATCAATTATGATGAATAATGTATTTTTTTTAATAAATTTCAGATGTGTAGCTTTTACGTTACGTTGTTTTTCATATTCAATAAATTTTGTATTTTTCCTTTACGAATTGTAGCTTTTACATTACGTTGTTTTTCCTTTACAGTGCTGAATGCAAAATTTGAAAGAAAGAAAAAATTGGCCTAGCGAGCGATCGCCAAGTGGCATTAAGCATTGAAGATCGATCGTCAAACCGGTTCCGGTTGGAATCGGTATAATCCAGATCCAATTCGTACAATTGGATCCGGGGTTCCGAATCGGACATGTTTCCTGGCTTAGGCCATGGAATCGGAACCGGACCAAACCGATTCTGGTTCCACTCCTTTCGAACCCGGGATCGGTCTGAATTTGGTCCGAATCCCGTCAGATCCGGCCCGTGAACAGACCGAGTCGTACATTCTTGTTAAAATGCTATCTTTCTATTGCTCGAAATGATATATTTCTATTGTTCGAAATGATATAAATTGATGCTTCCTCTACATTTTGATCAAGAATGATCTACAAAATTAAATAATCTTGGCCTTCAAAATCGTTATTTTCTTAACTTGTTTAATGCATGAGATAAATCATGGTTGAATATTGTTGTGATCTCAAAATTTCTTAGGTTCGGTAGAATAAGTGCAATAAAAAATATGAGAGATATCACAATTTTTTACGTGAAAAATCCTACAAAATGAAGGGAAAAATCGCGGGACCTTGTCGAGTATAAATTTTTTACTATAAACATTGATTTGTTACAGGACCCTGACTTAATATTTGGACAATGAATTTGAACAAAAAGATCGAACAGACAATATAATATACTCTCTTCGGAGTCTTTTATTGCCCAGAAAGTCCAACCCCTACAATTGCACCACATGCTTGTAGTTATAGTGCTGAATTTGGGTGTTAATGCACGTAAAATCCGGATAAGGTATCCTCTGATCGTGGCGTTATGGGTTAAGACGTGTCCAAGAAATTCGTGCGTCATCAACACGCATTCGTCTGCACCCGTTGATTGTCAGGTATTTTCGGGTATTCCACTATAGTTTGACTAATAAGCCGAACAGGTAATGACAATGCTCGGGTCATTTTTGTTCAGGGCTTTCTGTTCGGGGTATTTCTTGCTCGACACTTGTATAAGATTTTACCCAAAGAGACGGATTCATCATATAACATCAAATATGTTTAAGTGTATTGGTGCATGAATTGATACCCATATCTATTTCATGCAAGAATTTTTCACAAATTAATGTCTCCATGATACATATATACTTTTTTGTGAGTTTTATTTATTGTAAATAAAATATTCTTCTTTTTTTCGAAATATGATTACAAAGTTTGATTGATTGTTGTACAAATAAGAAATTTCTTGGCTACCCCCATGCCGGTTTTATTGTTGCTGCTCTTAAGGGCACTGCCCTCAGGGGCATCATCCACCATTCATTTAGAATCTTTTTTTCCTTTTTAAAAAAAAGATTTCAAATGAATGGTGATAATGTCCCTAAGAGCACTGTTTTTCAGGGCATCATCAAATAAACCCCCATACCATGTGGTAGCCAAAGCAGTAAAATGACTAGGGTTGATGTAGTACAACAAATAAGTTGAAAAGATAGAAGAAAGGACAAGCTGCACCCTAAAAACCCTTCATGCTTGGATAGATGGGAGCATCACACCACCAACCTTTTTCATGACATGATTCGAATATCAATTATCTTTCCATCTCTCATACAAAAGTTTTCAAATTCTCTCATAAATTGCGTACTAGTTTCCTACAAAATTACTCTAGTTTTTTCTCCGAAACCACTACCGGATGAATTCTTGTATTTCATTTTGAAGAAACATTATATAAAAGTCTCCTGTCCCGATCTTCAAAATTTCCATATTCTCATATTTTTCGAAAAGAAATATATAAGTTTCGACTAGATTCTTGTGTCGGAGGAAGGCCCCATATATATATATAACAATAACAATAATTACACATATCTCTGTGTATTTATATATCTATATATAAATATATATATATAACCAAACAAAGGGTTTCTTCTTTGTATCAGTGATTCAGTAACGTAGCTATCAGTACCACCCAACGGCCATGCAGGATCATATTCTTGAAGTTTGACCAACCCATTTGACTGAAGAATGTATATTCCCATTTTTAATTCTTTATTTTTGTGGAACCAACAAATATTGTTAAATGAGTTGGAGAGAGTTTTTGGCTTCCAGGGGTTTGTTGGCTGATGCCCTTAAGGGTAGTGCCCTTAGGGACATCACCACCATTCATTTGGAATCTTTTTTTAAAAAGAAAAAAAGATTCTAAATAGATGGTGGATGATGCACTTGAGGGCAGTGCCCTGAAGGGCAGTGACAATGAAACCGGTTCCAGGATACTTCTGAGTGTCGTACCACTGATATTATTATGAGTAGTAGGACCTATGAACATGTGGAATACTTCTTGGCTACCCCCATGGGCACTACCCCATGGGGGTACAACACCCTTGGATGAGCATCATTTGGGAAATGATGCTCATCCAAGGGTGTTGTACCCCCATGGGGTAGTGCCCATGGGGGGTAGCTAAGAACTATTCGAACATGTGATGCCGTGCATATATACTTTTGGGTTTGTATGTTTGAATATATATATATATATATATATATATATATATATATATATATATATATATATTTGTGTATTTGACGTGGATTCTTACGAATGTGATCAACTTAGTACGTACACAAGAATGTATTTTTAAGTTTATTGAGTAGAAGTGAATCCATCGATCCACTAGCACCGATAATCTAGACGTGGTTTCTACAAGTTTAATATGTGACTCTCCTACATATAGTATTTTGTCCCGCAAGTTTAAGAGGTGGCTCACACTCACATTACAATTTGCCCCGTATATTCAAGAGGTGGCCCTCCGTGATTTAGCACTTTGTCCCTTTAGCTCAAAAGGTGGCTCCTATGTACATAATACTTTGTCTCGCATAGCACTTCTCTTCCGGTGTTTTCCTTGTTGTGACCGGCTCTAATATCGTTCTGTCCCGAGTCCAGACCCACGCAAACGTAAAACGTGATTACATAATTGGCTTATATGGCAACTACGTATTTACCATCATGTTTATCTATTTTTGAGTGAAAATGATAAGTTTCTAGTTCATTCGTAGTTGTTGATATTTTTCTTACCGAATTAGTTCTCAATTAATCCAGATCACAACCTCTTGTGGGTCATCTTCGCGTTGTACTAGAAATTATTGATATAATTGATTGTGTTCCATCATTCAATTTTGAACCAAATTGAATGAATCTATACAAATAATATTGTCATTCAAATAATATTGTCATTCATAATAAAGTCGTACTATATCTTATTCCCATTGAAACATATAATGATCCTTTTTTTTTTTTTTTCTGGCCGTTATATACATCAATATGCTACACCAAATCAATTATAAACCAACGCAATATAAAAACGATGGTGTGTAACCAATAACAGAGCCATTATTCAATATTAACAGGGATTGAGTGGCTAGATAGGGCTAAAGTGTTATCACGATCTAGAGAGTTGGTCTAAAACACTAAATTTTCCAAAATTAACATTAATTTTTTTTTTTGAAAAATTGCATCCGTTAGCGTAATGTTAGATAATGGCTGACTTTTTCCAGAATGTTAGGACGTCCTGCACGTTCCTTACTATAGATTTGGTGGCTTTCGAAATTGTCAATAATGGTAGAAGGGAAAACTCAAAATGATGAGCTCTCCCAAAGGGTTTGTGCAATTATATAAACTCATCATCATTACCCTCACAAATCATCCATCTCCTGGTTATCTCTAAGCTTTTAAGCTTCTGTTTATGTATCTGTGAGATGTGAGGTGATTCGACAGTTAATGTAATCCTCGTCTGAAAATATCACTACATTGTGCTTGCTCCTGTGGATGTATGCAATTACCAAACCACGTAAATATTCGTGTTCTTGTATGTGTATGATGTTTACACTTCCTTTTGGGTATTCCGGCACAACAAATTATATCAGAGCCTCGTGTTTGAGCAAATACCAAAAATTGAAAGTGTCCAAAATATAATTCTAATCATACCACTAGATATGTCTCGTTGCCAGGAGTCTGAAACAGTGGCCGTAGTAATTTTTTGATAGCTGAGTCGATGACATTTTCTGTAATTTTGGAGAGAAGTTTCAGAATATGTTGAAGAAGACGGAACTGTAGCATCACTAGTTATCGTTACTGTAGCGTCACTGGTCATGTACTGTTCATCAACTCGGTAATGCTCGAACCCATCATTGTTCAGGGTCTGGTACAGTTCATCGACCTGGCACTACTCATCCGAAAGAAAATTGCCCGTTCTGTTGATTTTTCGCCCATTTTGGTCGATCCAAGACTGGATCTCCACTATTTTTACCATTCTTGACGC
Source organism: Haberlea rhodopensis (assembly GCA_907163345.1). NCBI lineage: Eukaryota > Viridiplantae > Streptophyta > Magnoliopsida > Lamiales > Gesneriaceae > Haberlea > Haberlea rhodopensis. Next base: position 10,107,339 of record CAJQUN010000004.1, read on the forward strand.
AACAGTAGCAACTGTTTCTACAAAACAGGTATCGAAAAAAAAAAGCGAAGTAATGGATATCAAATACAATTGCCGAACCACATAAATATCCGTGTTCTTGTGTGTGGATATGATGTTATACAAGTGTATTTTCCATTACAGTTCAATTTTGGGTATTCTGGCACAACAAATTGTATCAGAGACATGTGTTCGAGCAAATACCCAAAAATTGAAAGTGTGAAATATAATTCTGATCATACCAGTAGTCTCGTCATCATGATAAAACTTGGAAGGTTGTTCCACTTCCTGAAGGAAAGAGAAAGATTGTTATGAAAGATGAGACAATGATCAATCGTCTAATTGGATAGTCGAGTCAGGTTGTGTTAGTGATCTTGAGAAATGTCGATCAACTATTGGTGATGCGCTGATGATGGCAGGAGTACCAGCGAGTTAGAAATCTACGCTGCAGTCCATAGTTGATTCGTCTACTACAGAGACAAAATATATGGATATCACAGAAGCATCTGGTTGTTTAATTTGATGAAAGACTTAGATACCAGACAGAAAAATAGATAGATTTTCTATGATAGTCGGAGTGCCATATGTCTTGCAAAGAACCATGTTCATCAGAAAAATACTGCGATTTTCTGTGACAGTCAGAGACTCATATATCTAAATAGAGAACTGTGTTCATGATAGTCGCAACAACCACTTTGTTCTGGAAATAGTAGAAGAATGAGATATTCTATTCTGCAAATCCGGACTGTAAATAATCATGCATACATGTTAACAAAGTTGGTTCCATGGATCAAGTTCCAATACTGCTTGGACTTGATCAATATTAATCTAGTATCCTATATCCGGTGACTGAGAGCGTGAAGGAGACATCGCATATTGATGGAAAATCGTCAATGTGAAGATTGTTAGATAATGGCTGACTTTTCAATAATGGCTTGGCTGGCGGCTTTCATGCACGCTGCCTTACTACAGATTTGGTGGCTTTGGAAATTGTCAACAATAGTAGAAGGCAAAGAAGTAGGCAATTGATGAACCACGTTGATATTCTTGTTCTTGTGTGCTACTTCAATTTTGGATATTCTTGCACAAAACGTAACACTATCCGATGCATTTAAAAATTATTCCAAAATACTTTCTTTAACCACAATAAACTTTGGTTTGATAAATGTCCAGCTAGGACCTGAAATTACATGAACAAATTAGAGAATAGACACAAAAGCTTTTTGCTACCGAAACAACTCAGATGTGCGATTGAGAAACGGGAAAAATTTGGGCTGTGAGACCAAAATATAAAATGTTGAAAAAGATTTCGATTTACCCATGAGAAGAAACTATTTCTCGACTCCAATCTTTGTTTTTTCCTTATCCAATTTTGGTCATGGTTGCCAAAAGTTGGATAGATATGGTAAAATATGTATCATTTTACAAAGATATGTTTTTCCTGGTAGAATTTTATGGTACTGCATCCTAGCTAGATAAGGTTCACATTGGTTTTGTTGGAAATTTGAATCAAATTAAATGGTGTGTCCATTCATGTTGGGGTGCATTTTTTCATGATTAGTTGCTTCAAAATTAAATGGTGTGTCCATTCATGTTGTGATTCAATTTTTCATGATGGATGCTTCCAAATTGTGTCTCTTGATGATAAATGGTGTGTCCATTCATGTTGGGGTGTATTTTTTCATGATTAGTCGCTTCAAAATTAAATGGTGTGTCCATTCATGTTGGGATGAAAATTTTCATGATGAATGCTTCCAAATTGTGTCTCTTGATGACACCACCTGGTATACTATATAAGAAACAACCCTTGAATGAATTAGACATTGAATTTTGGAAATTCACATCATATTTGAAGATCAAAATTTGAGTAATTTTGTGAGTCTTCATCATTGTTATGGTTGAGCGTTTTTAGACCTTTGTGGTTTAAAGGATTTGTGATTTGGAGTGCTCCTATCACAAATCATAGTCGTTGTATCTTGGGAGATAAATTGCCAAAGTAAACCGTTAGCACCGTAGCGGGACAATATTGTCTTAAGGACAGAGATTCCAAATCTCGCCTCGATATTTCTTATTTAAAAGCCATTTATTGTGCTTGCTACTTTCCTAAGATACACACCCAATAAATTTTATACAACAATCTTAAGACAATATTAGCAACAAATGGCTTCGTCAATTGCAACAACAACTCCAGTTCATCATGGTGAAATGCCTGAAAAGTTCAATGGGAACGATTTCAAGCGATGACAACAAAAGATGTTTTATTTGACAACCTTGGGGTTGGCAAGATTCCTCATGAGGATGCTCCGACTATTATGGAGACTGAAACCGACAACCAAAAGAGAGTTGCGGTTGATGCGTGAAATCAAAGCGATTTCCTGTGCAAGAATTATATTCTAAATGGACTGGACAACACATTATACAATGTGTATTGTCTAGTGAAGACGGCCAAGGAATTGTGGCAATCCTTGGAGAAAAATTATAGATCCGAGGATGCCGGCATGAAGAAATTCATCGTTGGCGATTCCTGGATTTCAAAATGGTTGATACAAAGCCTGTGATAGCACAAGTGCAATATTTGCAAGTAATCATGCACGAAATTCATGCGGAGGGAATGATTCTAAGTGACTCATTCCAAGTGGCCGCCATGATTGAAAAGTTGCCTCCGTCATGGAAGGACTTCAAGAATTATCTCAAGCATAAGCGAAAATAGATGAATCTTGAAGACCTTGTGATTCGCTTGAGAATCGAAGAGGACAACAAAATTTCCGAAAGGTTACTCACAATGATGTTTGTGATGGAAAGATTGTGCAAACTAGAGATGTGAGAAAAGTAATTTGTTACTTTATCAATATTTGCACATGATATTGTTGTGACTTTTTTGCTATGAAGCAAAAACGAGGCCAGTGAGGTGTTTAAACACTTCAAGAATGAGATTGCAATAAAATTTAGCAGATGAGTTTTGCTATGGGAAATTGTGAGTATATTATACTTGTGTTGTCTAAGAATTTGACGCTTAAGCTTGAATCTGCAAGACTATAAAATCTTGAATTCGAGTTTCTAAGCTTTGTACGCTTAAAACACAAGTGATAAATTGAAGCCACAAATTTTGATTAGGCGTTGTAATATCTCAAATTGGTTCATTTTGAATTTATAAGCTAGTACGCTTATAACATGAATTTGCAAGTTTTAAAAAACTTGAATTCAAGTTTTCTAAGTTAGTGCTCTTAAATTGTAAAATGTGAACCGAGTTTGAGAATATTATCCAAGTTTCAACTTTTGTAAGCAAGTACGCTTAAATCCGAAATTTTCAAGAAATAAAAACTTGAATTTGGATTTGTAAGACTCTAACGCTTAGAACTTGAAACACGGAAGTTTGAACGCCAGTGCCCGAAGTTGTTGGGGTTGCAATTCTAGGATTCAATCACTTACCACATTTAAGCAAGGACGAAAACCTTGTGATTGAAGGAAAATAGAGTTTCCTACAATATTTGAAATGTGTGGGTACTTGGCTAAATTAGAAATGAAGGCCAAAGTAAAGTCATAATAAAAACCAAATAAAAGACATGAAGAGTTTGACAAATCATGTTATCAAATATATTAATGAGTGTGACAAATGTGTACACACCTAAGCATAGGTATGCTTGTGTATTGATGATATGCTCATTGGAGAAGCAATTTAGAAATCATCAAGTAACAAAAGAAAAAATGTTGAGAAAACATTTTGACATATGTGCATCAAGAAAAATGTTTGGAATGAAGTTTCCAAGACACTTGAAGAACGAAATCTCAAGGATTAATTAGAGTTTCAAATTTTAAGCTTTGTGTTTAAATTTCAAGTTTGCAAGAAATGTAATCTTGAACTTGTAATTTTTATGCGCTTAAAAATTTTGCATTTTGAATTAAAGTTGAGTATTTTGATGTGGTCTCGAATTTTGAAATAACGCGTTAACAACGCTTAAAATTCGATGATCGAAATATCCTAAAAGGATAAAATGATGCAAAAGAGGTAATGTGATTATCAAAACTGAGGATATATTATTGTGGAAAATTCTCTATGGAAAGCATATAAAGCTTTTTCGGCCGAGTTGCTTTTAAGTTGTTAGAGAAAAATCCTATGCATGCAACTAAAATGTGTTGCGATAATGCTATATGATAAAATGATCTCTAGTGGCATAATCATGAGTGATTATGTGAAACCACGGATCCGCATATAAATTGGTTAACCGAGAGATCATGTGGAAGTTTATCGAGGGGAATGGGGTTAAAACCCTATAATCAAAATCTCATAGTGGATACCCAACCTTGTTGACTGGAGATCCCAAGATCTAGGTTCAAAATGGACAACTAAATTATGAGATTGTATAAACACCTTGGAGAATTAATCTCCGACCCATTCCTATGATAAGGGGTGTAGCCTGCAAAAGGGGTACGAGGATAGGCAAAATGCCTTTAATGATGCCTAAGACATATAAGAATATGTTGGAGTATAGCGGGATACTCTTCTAGGTAGGGGTGGTTACCGGTTCGAACCGGTCCGGTCCGGACCGGAATCGGCCGGTTCCGGGCCCGTTATGGGCGGAACCGGTCTGATCCGATAAGGAACCGGATCGGATCCGATTTCGGTTCCACCGGTTCCGGGTTGGACAGGTTCCAACCCGGGATCGGATTTTTCTTTTTTTTTAAAAAAAAAAAAGGAAAAAATGAAAGGATTTATCGATTTTTTTTTTTTTAAAATGGATCCGGTTCCGGTTCAATCCGGAACCGGATCCGTTTGGTCCTGAATCGGTAAGATACCGGATCCGGAACGGTAGAACCGATCCGGTTCGGTATCAAACTGGTTCGGGACCGGTTAGTCCGGTTCCGGTTTCGGACCGGACTAACCGGTCCTGTTTCGGACCGGGTCCAGTTTTGGACCGGGTCCGGATCGACCCGGTCCGATAAGCACCCCTACTTCTATGAGATCACCTACGTTAGTGCGAAGTGTGGCCGCTTCAAAGATGAAAAGCACTTATGAAACCAAGCGTGGTCCATGGCCGAAACGGACACAACCGTAAGAAACCAATATGAGGTTAGAATTATTATGGTGTGGGTTCAATTGTCTTGGTTTACTCCAACGACTAAATAGTTCAAGACTATAAGTTCACTATTAAGTCAAGTAAATCCGATTGAATACTACTACAGAAGATTCAAAGCCACAAGTTATCTCTCCCGATGCCATAATAGTTCGTTAAAAGCGCTCAATTATATATATGAATTAATTTAATTCATGTGGGGGATCGTTGGAAATTTGAATCAAATTAAATGGTGTGTCCATTCATGTTGGGGTGCATTTTTTCATGATTAGTTGCTTCAAAATTAAATGGTGTGTCCATTCATGTTGGGATGCAATTTTTCATGATGGATGCTTCCAAATTGTGTCTCTTGAAGATAAATGGTGTGTCCATTCATGTTGGGTGTATTTTTTCATGATTGGTTGCTTCAAAATTAAATGGTGTCCATTCATGTTGGGATGCAAATTTTCATGATGAATGCTTCCAAATTGTGTCTCTTGATGACACCACTTGGTATACTATATAAGAAACAACCCTTGAATGAATTAGACATGGAATTTTGGAAATTCACATCATATTTGAAGATCAAAATTTGAGTAATTTTGTGAGTCTTCATCATTGTTATGGTTGAGCGTTTTTAGACATTTGTGGTTTAAAGGATTTGTGATTTGGAGTGCTATTATCACAAATCATAGTCGTTGTATCTTGGGAGACAAATTGCCAAAGTAAACCGTTAGCACCGTAGCGGGGCAATATTGTCTTAAGGACAGAGATTCCAAATCTCGCCTCGACATTTCTTATTAAAAAGCCATTTGTTGTGCTTGCTACTTTCCTAAGATACACACCCAATAAATTTTATACAACATGTTTGGATTTTGTGTTATATAAAATGTTCAAAGATAAATTGAGCTGATTGTGAACTGGACTACTGATGCTAGAATAATAGAATGCTTCCCCCATGTCAACTCGGGCACCTTAAGATTTCTAGCAAATTTGAGCTGCGCTACTCAAGAGATCCGGAGATGCTAGCAGACTAGTATGACAATTCGATCGTCCTAAGCAGCCGATGAATGCTAGAGAGTTATGTTCTTATTGAGCCCGAGAAAACAATTGTGAGTTGATGTGTTCCATCGATGATGTTGGAAAATACTGATGTGAATGTCATAGACGAATTTATTTATTTAAGTTCGAGTTCAGCAACGTGTGGAAAAATCTTTAACTGTCGATCGATTCCTATACTATAAAAAATAAAAAATTGTGCAGTGTCGTGCCCACGAGCCGGCACTCATGTTTCGTGTTGTTCGCTCCGTTTAACATAGTTGCAGGTCTACCATCTACACAGCAATGAAAGAGGTGGCTTGATGCTACTTTGTATATATCATGTCATTGTACGAGAATATTGTTATATCCAATACAAAAGTTGTTCTCTCTTAATTTTTATTTTTTTTAACGGAACTTAATGTTATTATCCCTTGATTTTATTACCGTAACCAATAATCCCAAAGAAACCCCCCTCCCATCGCTTTGGGCTACGAGACATGGACAGAAGGAATGACCACCATGTCAAAACTTTGAGCGCGTGGAATAGACGAATGATGAGATCACTTCTGTGTACAGACAGGACAATGTTTTTAAAACCGGCCCGGACCGACCGGTTAACCTAATAAAACCGACAGTGTAAAAAATCGATGCGAATCGATGAGAACCGGTCAAAAACCAGTCGACCAGTGAACAGGTCGATCGGGTTGAACCGCTCGAAACTCTTTTTTTTTTCCAATTTTTATTTTGTTATCATCAATTTTAAGTTTTATCATTCCTTCCTAAATACCTAAATAAATTGTTACAGCCGTGATTAGAGGTTCCATGTAGTTTATTTATATATATTAGATTTTACAGCCATAAAACTATGAGTTTTAACATTTACTCATTAAATGTTTTTGATATTTGTATCAGTCTTATATATAAATGCAAAAAGTAATATATTAAAATAAAAATCTCTTAATTTTGATAATCAATACTAAAGTATTTGTAATAATATAGTAGCCCATTATTGAATAATATAATACAGATTTGATGTATACATAACTAATTAGTGTATTTGTAATTAATTCTTTTTTATATAAAGTTTATATTTACAAAAAAATAGTTATAAACTTAAATAGATGAAATTATTGAAAGAGTGTGTAAAATATTGGTCTCCATGCTATATTACTACAATGATATTTCTTTTATTATTATGAACGTTTGAAATTTTGTAAATACATGTTATAAATATTTTACAAAAATTAAATATAGATATTATATCATGCTGACGTTACACCGGTTGAACCAGTGGTTTAACCGATTGAACCGATCGAACCTGTAACCAATAAGGGCACCAATTTTATGTCCGGTCCGATTTTGAAAACACTGGGCAGGAGATAGATATCGCGCGTGGGTACTCCTTCAAGCTCTAAAAGGTAATGACGTCATATATGGAAGGGGGAAGTGAGTGACCAATCGTGGTGTGTTGACCGAGGCGGGGGCGGCTCAAGAACCAAAGGCTATTGCATGTCTTTTACGTGGTTTTTTGTGTCCCCCTAATTAATACATTAAATACTATATTTATAAGCTAAATCAATAATAAACAATAAAAATTTTCTACTAAAAATATAATGTGAATTATAACAATATAACTATAAATCATGTAGGAAAAAAAAAATTGCTTACCCAAACTATTTATGCCCATACATTAAGCTTGTGCTTAGATTTGAAATAAGTATATTGAAATTTACACCATAGTCTAGAGGTGTCAACCATATTAGATATATTTCAATCGTGCCGGACATCACGAGTTCGGCATGAGCACATCAAGAAATATTATAGTGTTGTGTTGTTCTAGACACAGCCTATTGGCAAGATCGTGTTGGGCCAAGAATTTCAGCCCCTCGGGCACAAACTTTTTTAATGTTTTCGATTGGCAACATATGAGTAGATCGATCGGTAGCATTCTAGACAACATATTCATTATATTGAAATATTTAATCTTACTGATCGACCGACATAATTGTGTCGATCGATAGGTAAAGCGAAATGAGTCGTGTCGGGGTTTGACACCTCTACCCTATTTCGTCAATTATATTTGGGAAAGAAAATGAAGTACACATTTCACGAAATATAATTTTTTTTCGAGTTATCTAATCTTAATTTAGTTGAATATATTTAATTTTTAAATACGATTTATCGAATTACAAAATAATATATAAACGATGATTAATTATTTTTAGGCACTGATTATAAACTAAACATAATAATTACATTTTTTAGATTCATTGCCTGATTGGAAATCTTTTTGTTGTACTACGAGCATGGTTTTTTATACTTCTTTGTTATTTAATTGTTAATATATAAATAATAAACTTTTATTATAATAATACTAATATGCATAGATTAAATTTATATTTTGGAAAAAATATCTAAATAAGTATTTTCATTTATGAAACTTAAATACATAGATATAATTTTAAAGAAAAAAGTATGTAATATCCAAATATTGGCTAATATAGAAATTTCTTAAATAGAAAAAATATTTAATTTAAGTTAGTTTTTTCTTTTTTGAAAGGTGGAGAAACTAAATATTTTTTCGCACAATAAGATACTCTTACTTGAATCTATCCAAAATATAAACGAGTTTTTATCAATTGAGTTAGGCTAAGATGTGAATTTATGGCAGATATAAATAAATATATATATTATTATATGCTTAATAATTTTGGATATGTAAACGTTGGTTTGTTTGATGATTGTCTTTAAGGGTAGTGCCTTTTAAGGGGCATCATCACCGTTCATTTGAAATCTTTTTTTTAAAAAAAAAGATTCTAAATGGATTGTGGATGATGTCCTTGAGGGCAGTGTCCGTAAGGGTAGCAACAATGAAACCGTAAATGTTCTATGTACATCATCACATCACGTGACCTAGCCACGGCAACGGAACAAACCCCGAAGTAAAACCTTTTTTTTTCTTACTCATTAACTTACTTATAATAATACCTCTGCAGCTGCTGCCCTGTGTCTCTTTCTTTTGCAGATTCTTTTGACTCTCGCAGACTCTTTCTGATAATAAAAAGCGATTCTTTTTTTTATATATATATTTTACATTGTCCTTGTTTTTTTACGTACTACAATGCAATTATCTACGCAAGTAGCTAAGTAGTACATTCTCCACACATTTCACACACACACCGATGATAATATTAGTCATCTGTACAGTGATGGATTGGCATTGCACAACTGTTTTCCCTCTGTTACTTGAAACCATGTCACTGTTCAACTTCAAGTGAAGTTTTTGTAAGAAAACGGAATAAGTCCAAAACAAGAGGGACCGTTTCTTTAATTTCCATCGCTTCTTTCTTGTTGACACATATTTTTCATGGTCAAACTCAAACTGCATTAGGATATCCATAAATATTGCTTATATATATATATATTTATATATAAATTTACAGTGTGTGAAAGGTATTCTTCTTTATTATTTATTTATTTATTGAGTGTTATATTTTAGCGGTGGGGGTGAGTATAAAGAGAGAGGGTATGCAGCAGCACCTGATGCAGATGCATCCCATGATGGCGGCCTATTACCCCAGCAACGTCACTACTGATCATATTCAACAGGTCTTCTTTTGCATTCCTTTCTTCATCCTCTCCATTTTCTCTGATATTTCTCTGTGTTTTCTGCTCTTTCTTTTTCACTTTTGGCATTTCTGCAAAAAAAAATCTGCTTTGTTTGGTATTTCTGACTTTGGTTGCAGAAATTTTTTCATGAGTGGCATCTATTCTAGGTTCACGGGGTCTGATTTTTTCTTGTTTAGTCAATCCCAGATGGACAGCTTTTATTTTGGTTATGTGTTTTCTGATAGGGATTAGTGTTTGATTGCTTGTACTGATTTTCTAGTTGGAAAAAATGCCTTCTTTTTTTTTTTTGGGCGTGGGGCGGTTGGGCATTATAGTCTTTGTATAAATGTATAAATCATTCCATCCTGAAGTTCTTTGAGTGTTTTTGTACCCATTTTCATTCTGGGGTTTTGTGGTTCCCATTTTCTTGATTATCATCAACTGGTTTGTACTGATAAAAGTTTTATGGTATTTCAGTTTATATATAACTTTGCGAGTGGTGCTTTTGACACAGGGTTGAATAAAATCTTTGCTTAAATGATGGTATCTTTTGAATGCAATTTTTGGGTTTTGATTTTGGTGGTTGGGGGAAAGAGTTATGAGGGTTTCTTTTTGTTCATCTTTTGTCCTTTTGCTTCGTTCTTGATATTCCTTTAACAAACCCTACGCAGTGATTTTATGTACATAATCCATTATTGTTCTTCTGTGGGATTCTTCATTTTGTGCTTTTGGTAATCTATGTGAGTTTTCCCCCATTTCCAACCCGTAATAATACCTTTGTGAAATATAACCATTAATCTCCGTATTACAAAATTAATTTAATGATAGCAGTATTAATTTATTCCTCATGTCCTTAAAAGATTTCTTTATGGTCTTTTTTTTAATACGGTATCATTTTCTGATTTCCCGTTTCTCAAAATGATTGTGCTTTTCAGTTTCTTTGGAAACCCATCAAATTTATTCATTATTCTTTCCTCACATTTGTTGTTAAAGTCGACGTCCCTTTTACACCAATACTTGCATGCAAGTGTTCGTGGAGTATGTGATTTAACCTTGTTTGTTTTCCGAAAACACTAATTTTGCAATGTTATGCAGTATCTGGATGAAAACAAATCTCTGATTCTAAAGATAGTTGAGAGCCAAAATTCTGGAAAGTTGAGTGAGTGTGCCGAGTAAGTGAAGGAGTACTTCTTTCAAGATTTTTTCTCTCTTTGTATTATTTTTCTTGATTACTAGTATATTTAGTAGCTGATGACCTCTCAGTTCTCCTGATCATCTGGGATTATTTGGACAGAATGTGTAAGATAATTTTTATGATGGTTTATTTTAATAGTATGAAGGTAAATTAATATTTTCTTTGTTTAATCTGATATAGAATGTGAGTGGGTATATTATTTTTTTTCTTCTGATTAACTATTAGCACTACTCGGGTTAGGGACGGATACTCGAAGACGAAGTTTAAATTAGTTTTTAGGGGCTTATATATGGTTGGACATTGATTATTTTCATTTTTTAACTAAATACCTTAATTTTGAACACATACATACATAGCAAAATTTATTCAAGAAATAACCTTCCTACTGGTTGTTACACAAGATTGATATCACTAAAAATGAATGTTTTGTGATTTCCCAAAATCACCATAAATTTTTTAAAAAAAACCAACTTCGCCGGTTGGCATGATTTATGGTGCTGACTGACAATCTTTCTTCATTTTCTGTAGGTTAAAATATTTTTCAAAATTAAAACCATGGATGTGGGTTTCATTCTTTCATTCTCACGGATTTCCTTCCAAAGTACACTTCCCTATTGTTGATTTTTTTTAGGTTACAACTTAAAAGTGTTGTGGGTGTTGAATCACTGCAGGCTGCTGGTCGAAATTAGTTCTGTACACCAGAGTGTGATGGCTTACCCTATTTTGGCAAACCCTGTGGACAAGTTATTTTGTTTCAAGCCCAAAAATGTATGATTTAAGGAGCAGTAGAAATATAACTGACATTTATTATTATTAATTAAGTAGATAAGCACACTTCAAAGTTCACTTTTTTTTTCCTATCGGTACAAGGAAATCTAGTATTAGTGCACAACGGGTGCACCAACCCGTGAGACACCCTTGACAGGTACACCAAGACTTGCATCCATGCCAAACAAGCTAAGGATATCTTAAGCACCAAAAGTTATTACTAAGTATGAATCACAAACGGCGTTGATAGGTATAATAAGAACAACTTCATCATATTCTATGGACAATTGGAGAGTACACATACCGATGTTCTTTAGAGTTCACCTTAACTTGCGTTTTTCACTTTTTTTTTTTTTTTGTAATTGTTTGAAATTGGTAAATTTTGTGTCTTTTTATCTTATGAAGTTTATTTCCAGGCTCAACCTCGTTAGTTTTCCAATTTTAGCTTGTACCAGTCTGCACCTTCATCTTACATAAACACTTATCTTAGAGAATTATCAGAATTTTTTATTTATTTTTTATCTACCATTTTGATTGTGTACTAAAATTTTTACGGGATTATGTTTTTGTGTCTTCCTTTAACGAACTGAAGAGTTATCTGCTTCATGCACATCGATCCTGCGGCTTGCTTTGGCTGTGGCAAGTGTTTCATAGCCACAGAAATTGGCACCAGACCCATTTTCTCTACTTGACCCAGCCTCAAATTTGTTCCTACTTAAAATAATGAATTCTCTTTTTTTGGGCAGTTCGGGAGTTTGAGAGGAATTATGATTGATCATTTGCTCGATTCTGTATTTTTCGAATCTTGTAGGAACCAAGCCCGACTGCAGAGGAACTTGATGTATCTTGCCGCTATAGCTGATTCACAACCTCAACCACCGACCATGCACTCTCAGGTGCATTACTAGGTTTCTTGTCCTTTCTCAGATTAATAGTTATTCGCAATTTATATCAAGTGGTGATTATTACTCGGTGTTGCAGTATTCTGGTGGTGGGATCATGCAGCCAAGTGCACATTACATGCAGCAGCACCAACAAGCTCAACAAATGACGCCACAATCTCTTATGGCCGCTCGCTCCTCGATGCTTTACGGACAACAGCAATATTCCCCCCTTCAACAGCAAGCCTTGCAAAGCCAACTTGGGATTGGCTCTGCCGGAAGCAGTGGACTGATGCTTCAAGGTGAGCCCCACACCACTGGCGGCATCGCCAGTTTCGGTGGAGGTTTTCCAGATTTCAGCCGCAGCAGTGGTGGTGATAATCTGATGACCACCGGACGTGCACATACTGTTGGAAGCAAGCAAGAAATTGGGAGCCATATGTCGGCTGACGTGCGTCGTGGAGACGGGAGCGAATCCCTTTATTTGAAAGGCTCTGATGATGGAAATTAACCTAAGAAAATGTCAAAAACCTTCTGGTTTTCTACGTTGATGAATGAACTTTAGGATATATTTATTAAGTCTGATAAGATCCTTTCTGTTTAAACTGGCAATGATGTTTTTTATGAACTTGTAATATCCTATATAGGCGAAGAACTCTATTTTGGTGTCAAATCTTTGGGTTCTCTCGACTTTCTATGATGTAAATTTATGGTTTATGTAGCCCTATGTTTATGCTGACGTTCCATTTTTAAGCCTAGGAGCCATACTTACGTCAGCCTTGAATTTATTTTTTTCCCAGCTTTTTTTTTATAGCAATTATTATGGGCAAACAGGAGTGGACCTAGGGGGTGGCGAGGTGAGCCCGGGTGTAACAATATTCCTAGCGTCTTTTTATTCTTTATATGTGGCCTTTTTAGTCTTCTGTAGAGTCAATAAAGTTGAAAATGGTATTTTTTTTGTATAATAGCCATATTTTTATTCACTTATGGTGTACCAAAAACGTGATTTTTCTGTAGGTGTTTTTCCTTTGTTCAATAATGAATATGGAAAAGAAATCTGGAAAAGAGAAAATATGGAAAAGAAATGAGGAAAAGGGGAAAAAATAGAGATCTAGCAGGACTACATTTGAAAGACAGAGGGTAGAGTTAAAGCGGGTAGTGGATCAAGGCTCGAGCCCAAGATCTCGAGCTTATTGACATACATAGCAGCCCACTTAATTTTTTACTTTTTCCCCCTTTTTCATGAATATCAAACGTTTAGCACGCATTTATCCTTATTTTTATTGTATTATATAAGGTGTAAATTTAATTTTTATGATCGAGTGAAAGATGTATGATATAATATTTGAATTTAATTTCTTAACCTTGAATTTTTAACATATGGTATCATTGAAAAAAAAAATATTATAAAAACATTGAATCCTAAAAATAACTAAAGACTGTTTTAACATTAAAATTTACGATATTCTACATTTGTAATACAAGTATCAATTTATTCAATTCTTGATAGCATTCTTCAAGAATCTTTCCACCTGGGTTGTTGATGATAAGGATCGAAGCAGTTGAAAGTAATGAGCAGGAACAAGAAGCCAAGAAAGAGCAGTTGATATAGTTAGTTTGTCACCTGCTATTGCTGGTTAAAGAGGCTTTTACCTGTTGTACAGGTGAACAACAAGTACTACTATAAAAAGGGACATGAAGGCTTCAGTTGCAGATTTGAGGGAGTCATTTCAACAAGGCATCAGAAACACACCGAGAAGAAAAAATACAAAGAAAGAAAATTGAGAGCCATAGAGTTTTTTGAGAAGCAATTGAGAGTGTAAAATTCTTGGTGTTTTCATTGTAAGGCATAGGTGTGAAGCAAAGAATTCTTGAGCTTCTTCTTTTGTTTTGTATTACTCAATGAGATGGCAACTCCCGTGAAGTAGGTTGCTTATATCCGAACCACGTAAAATCGGTGTCGTGTTTGTTTTGTGATTTCTTTCTTTCTGTGTTCGTTGTCTCGTGATCTTGGTTGATTTCTATTTTCAATTGTCTGATGTATTGCTTTAATGATGCATGAGATCATTATATTCTGTCCGTGAGTTGTGCAATTGGTTTTACGGTAATTTGCGGTGATGGTTCTTGGCTTACGGCAATTGTATCGACAATCTTTGAGTTATAGATTCTGTCTTGTTCTCGAATTTCCTAACAACATTCCATAAGACGCTAGTTATAGTATAATGACTGCCACATAAAATGAGTAAAGGGCTCATTCAGAATATTTTTTTTAGGATATGGAAAATTGTATAACTAGCTTTTTGATAATTTTTCTTATAAATTTGTAATTTGATAATTAGATTGAATATTCTATAGTTGGAGAAATCTTCCACAATACCCTCAAGTGTGGATATAACTGAAGGGCTAAATATTTTTTCGCATATTTCGAGACTCGAACTCGAGTCTCTCCAAAGTGAAGGCGAGTTCTTACCAGCTAACTAGGCACAGGAGATCAAGTGAGGATATAACTGGTTATTAATTTGTATTATCAATTTAATTTGTTTTTATATGTTATGCTAGAGTATCATGTACAACTTATTTTGTCACTTTTAAGGCATCGGTACAATTGATGTGATAAGATAAGTGGTTGATGAGTAGTTAAAAATTATGATTCATCACACTCTTATCAATGCATCAAATAATATCCAATACTCTACTCCAAAAAAAAAAAAAATTTAATAATAATAAACTCCGAATAACCTTCTTTTTGCAATATACATAAATTTTTAATCTAAGTTAATATTGGATGACATTGTATTAAAATAATGTTTTTTTTAAAAAAAAACCCCACAATTCGATATTGAAAAGGCTCAAGGCTCACGAGACATTAAGAAGACACTATATTTATTTATTCTTAAAAATAATGGACTAAAATGTTATCTTCAGACAGTTTAAAACCATTTCACACATCGTATACAAGACCATAACGACGAAAATTTGATATAATAGTTGGAAACAATAATCGAATTAAGTGGTTTACAGCTATGAATAATCCAAATTATTACAAACAAAGGTGACACATCCTCAGCACGGTGCATGCATGTCAATTCTTACATGTAAGTTTTTCATTTTCCTTTTTGTTTTCGTTTTCGATGTCATTTTTAGACCATGCTGTAATAATCTGTTTTGAATACAAATTTCGGAGTTTTTTCTGTTTCATACACCTCAAGTGGGTTACCACTATGAGAGTTGTGTTAAAGTTCCAATTCAAAACAAATTTGGAATGAGTAGAAAGAGCTAACATAGGATATCTCTGAACACGCCGCTATCGTGTGACATTATATAAGATGCCCAAAGCTCAATCTTTTTGGAGCATGTCGCCAGTGTCGTTTTCTTTGTGGGAGATTCCATAGTTGATGGTACGTTTAATGTAGTTTTGAGAAGAATGAAATTGTTTTTTAGTGGTTTGTTACCCTTTGTTTGTTCCCGATTCGAGGGATGACTGTAAATGCTAGCCCACATATTCTATGCTTTCTTCTGATGTAATAAAGATGCAACCTTATTGATCAGAATTAGAATTCAGAAAAATTATTTGGATTTTACTTCTAGGATCAGTTTAGGCATTCGGATGAAATTTGGATCTGTTTAATGATCTGTGATTCTCGGGGTCTAAGTGTATCGCGCGAGCCAAGAACTAGCTGTAGCAATCTATTTTACATTTTGCCATATATATATACGTATATGTTATTGTAGCAACTTAACTTACATATTGATTATTCCATCTTCCTGTCGTCTGTCGCAGAAGAAAAACTTGCAGGAGGCCAATCAATGGAAGATGACTTTAAAGAAACGTTGTTAAAGAATGTAGAAGCAAAAAACCATGGGAATGAGGAAGAGAATCTTAAGCATAAGCTATGGAATGAAAGCAAAAAGATGTGGGTCGTGGCTGGCCCTGCTATATTCACTCGTTTCTCGACGTTTGGCGTGAACGTCATCAGCCACGCGTTTATTGGACACATCGGTGCTACCGAGCTTGCTGCCTTTGCTCTGATTGTCACCGTCCTTGTGAAATTTACTAATGGATTACTGGTACTTGAATCTCTCTGAGTTTCATAAAGAAATAGTAAATATCTGTAAAATCAAGAAAATGGCTCACCTCTTTACTATGCTGTTTGATAATATAAATTGAAAATGAGCAGTTGGGTGCTGCTAGCGGATTGGAAACTCTATGTGGGCAAGCTTATGGTGCGAAACAGTATCACATGCTTGGGATATATCTTCAAAGATCATGGGTCGTTTTACTCTTAACATCTACTTTAATGCTGCCTGTTTTTACTTTTGCTGGCCCGATTTTTAAAGCTTTAGGACAGGAAGAAAGTATTGCGGACATGGCGGGAACTATTTCTATTTGGTTCATTCCTGTGATATATTCCTTCATCACCTCGTTTAGCTGTCAAGTTTTCCTACAATCACAGAGCAAGAACATGATTATCTCATATTTGGCCGCTTTTTCGTTATGCATCCATATCTTTCTCTCATGGCTTTTGACCATCAAGTACGAGTTGGGAATCGCTGGTGCCGCCATATCCACTGTTTTGGCATACTGGATCCCCAACATTGGTCAACTTATATTTATAATGTGCGGAGGATGTAAAGAAACGTGGAAAGGTTTTTCGATCTTAGCTTTCAAAGATCTTTGGCCTGTGGTCAAGCTTTCTTTGTCAGCTGGTGCCATGGTCTGGTTAGTCTTTTATTCTTGGCTACTTCGGAAAACGTAGTTCACTCCGTTCCAGTTTTACTTTTACATTTGTAGATTCCAAGTTGCTCGGACTAACGACGGATTATGGTTTTGAAAATTACATAATGTAATTTGAAAATCTGCATTTTACCCTTCGTAATTTTGAAAATTGACAGATTAGCCCCGTGTGATTTGAAAATAGATGTTTTACCCGTGTTTTTGAAAATATGCATTTTATCCTTTATGATTTATGAGTAAGTGCAAATTATAGACGCTATTTTTTTGCAAACCACAAGGATAAATGTTTATTTTCAAAATCATAGGGAATAAAATGCATACTTTCAAACGATAGGGACTGATTTTCCTATTTTTAAAACCATGAGGAGTAAAATACGTATTTACAAATCATAATGTAATTTGCCTTCAAAATCAGAGGGAATCCGCAACTAGCTCAAGTTGCTCCCTGATGGACTTTTTGCAGTATCTTTCATTGTATCATTTCATGCACGAAAATTCAAGATTCTCGTGCGGATGGTTTTATATCTTGATCAGTTTTCTCTAAGCCCTTAATCCACAGTTAATAATTTCTTTGATTGTTGGCAGTGTTGAAGTCTGGTACAATTCCATACTGATTCTCTTGACAGGAAATTTAAAAAACGCAGAGGTTGAAATTGACGCGCTATCAATCTGGTATCACTCTTCCCCGGTATTTTATGATTTCCTTTTTTTAGCAGTCAGATGAGAAACTCTATAAGTATGTTATCTCTTGCAGTCTCAATATTAATGGGTGGGAGATGATGATATCTTTTGGTTTCCTTGGTGCAGCAAGGTACTATGATTGTTCTTCTTCATAACCATGATTTGTTTTTATATCTGCTCTATCATACCTCATAAAAACTGATTTCACCTCTCAACTTTCGTACTTTAACTGTAGTGTTCGTATCGCGAATGAGCTTGGAAGGGGAGACTCAAAAGCGGCGAAGTTCTCTATTGCAGTGATAGTCCTCACGTCGTTTTCAATTGGTCTCGTTCTGTCTATAGTTTTCTTCTTCTTGCGGGGACAGCTAGCTTACATATTCACTAATAGTCATGATGTAGCAGCGGAAGTGGCTCACTTGTCCCCTCTTCTTGCATTCTCCATGCTTACCAACAGCATTCAGCCTGTTCTGTCTGGTAAACTTACTTCTGGTTAGATATGCAGTAAACCAATTGATATTTTTCCCCGACTGCTACCCTTGGTGGGCAGTGGGTAAATCTTTGGACAAGTAGGATGTAAACCATGCCCACTTAAACCTTAATAAGCAAGCCCGGATCGGGAAAGCGTTGGCAACGAACCTCTTGATCTTTTTCAAATAGAAGTTTACACCTTTTTATCCCATATAATTTTCAAAATAGATAGTTTACCATGTTTTGAAAATAGAGTTTACCTCATGTGTTTTGTGAATAAGTGGAAAATACACCATTTAAGGAGCATTGTGGTAAACGGCCTATTTACCACTGAGATGTGAAGTGCGTGGGTGAATTACCTCTGACTCGGCTAGTGGTGGAGTAATTTTTTGAGTGGCAGAGTAAACTGTAGACCTGAGGCAACTTTCGAAGTCCAACCCAATTACTTATGTGAAAACTCATTTCGGTTTAAACTATATCGGACTGTGTTACAAGGGAAATTCTTGTATGGACCGGGTTTGGACACCTGATCCATGCAATAATTTCCACAACCGGTTAATGTAAGAATTTCCTAATTTACAATGCCTTTGTTATTTAGAAAATGAAGGCTATAACAATAGTCCATCGGTTGACAAAAAGTTATATGAATCATCAAGTGGTTTCACAGGTGTTGCAATTGGCGCTGGATGGCAGAGCACTGTAGTATATGTTAATTTAATATCCTATTACCTAATTGGAATCCCTCTTGGAGTTGTTCTTGGTTATGTCATCAAACTACAAGTTGAGGTTAGTTACAGCTCAGTTTCAAAATACTTGATTGTTCTAGGTCGCAACTAAATATTTTATCAATTCATTACAACATAGATACTAAAACCATGAAGTTTTGTTTTATAGGGTGTTTGGATTGGAATGTTGACTGGAACACTTGTCCAAACTATTGTACTCGTTATAATTACCTGCAAAACTGACTGGGATAAACAGGTACTTGGTTGCTATTTGTATACTTTTCCATCTTTTTAGCTATCAAACTGTAAGGTATAAGATGAATTGAACCTGCTGCTTGTAAATTGCTTGGCTCAAGCTTGACATTTTAGGAACCTCAAAGTGTTTAGAGTCTTGATTCTTTCCTTCTCGACATCTGTCTTATTCTGTAGGTAATTATAGCTAAAACACGAGTTGGCAAGTGGTTTGTGGATATTGAGCCTAAAAGTAATGGCTCGGAAGATGCATGAAGAAGCAAGATTAAATCTGATTATGGGTATTCCAGCCGCCACCGCCGCCGCCGCCACCCCCCCCCCCCCCCCCCCCCCCCCACGCCACCAATTATATAAATGAAATTATTATTATTTTATATGTAGGGGGAAATCTGAGTATCACAATTTTCTTTTTTTTTGAACAACATGAAACTTGATTTGTTTTTGTATTATGAATATGCGAATGGTTTGATATTAAGGTTAAGATGATTGTATTAAATGTGTTATCTTTTAGTAATAATGAATGCTAATGACAGTGAAAACAATAACTTGCTATACAAAAATAGTTTGAAACTGAAACTCAAGTTAAAAAGAAAATAAGAGAACCAATTTGGTCCGTAAACCACCCTTTGATTCTGCTATTTTAATGGGATTTCACGGCCTTTAAAAGTTTTTTTAAAACTTTTCTATGAAATAACTAAAGAATAAATTTTTACTTTGGTGTTAGGTTCTGAACCAATCATCTTGCCAAACTCAAGCAGTCAATGTATAGGCTGAGTTTATTGCACGCACTTAGTTTCTTGGCAATGGTGTTTGCCCGATCTCACTTCTATACACAAGGTTTTAGAAACACCAACATACATACAAACATATATATACATATACTTATATTTATGTTTCTTGATCTTTACAAACACCGGATTTATATAAGTATTTTCCGTGTATGCCCACCAGTGCAGGGCAGGTTGAATTTATTGCACGCACTTAGTTTCTTGGCAATGGTGTTTCCCCACCAGTGCGGCGCAGCATACTTATAATCATATATCGGTTAACAAAACCACCACGTATGTATCTTATAGCTAAAACGTTACGATGGTTGTATTTATTAAGAATATCTTCTCAAATCTTTACATTTCCTGACTTGAGAATAACCTCGATACCCTCTCACTTTTTTGTTAGTATGTTTATATGTGGAAAATACTAATTTTATATATCATATTTTGATCAAATTTTTAAATAAATAATATTATTAAAAGAGAATCTAGTTAAGGTTAACAAAAACCGAGCTGGAGCTTAAATTCCCTTTGTCAAAAGATGAGTACAAAGGCAGGAAGAGTTCGGAAGAAGTCTTGAATGACCTTTAATTTTTGTGCCACCCCATATATGTGCAAATAGCCAAATATAAAGACTTTTCAGGTAAGTTGTTGCATAAAGAAGGGGCATACCAATTATAATATACATAATCTCAAAATCTGAAAGTGATCTCCGGACAGGGTGGCAAAAAAATGACGATATCATCATTTCTTTGCCACCAACACAGGTGCTGACGTAGCAGCATCTCTTAGGAGACTATTTTCAAATCTTGGGATTATGATAATTGGTATGAGACCCCTTCTTTTTGCAACAATTTAGCTAACGTCTTTATATTTATGTCTATTTTACACATCTGTGCTGACACAATATATGTATATTCTCAACACAATATATGTATATTCTCATCCAAGGGTATGGTACCCCATTAATGATACTCATCCAAATGTGTGGTACCCCATGGGGTAGTGCCCATGGGTCCATGTACACATTTGGCACAATATAAGCGTAATTTTTTTTCATAATAATAAATAATTAGACATGAAATAATTCAAAATACCGAAAGCTTTGTCAAATATAAAACCATATTCGGTAATTATTAAAAATAATTTTATCTCAAAAATACATATAGTGTAACTGTAAATATGTGACAGAAATTTCTATCGCCGTTACACTTCAACACTCTGAAAAACAGAGAAAGAGTTGCTTAGTAGGGCTAACGACATGGATAAAATTTGATAAGAATTGGTAGGGAGCGCCAGGCCCAGGCAGTAGTGCAACGCCAGGACGACGCGTGAATGCCCAGACAGCAAGCTGCCTTGATGGGCCTTCCCCTTAAAAAAATAAATTTAATATCGTGTGGGCCATTGGCCCACATATCAGATATTAAACTGATAAGAACAGATACTACACTTGATCTTAGCCAAAAGGCCGAGAAAGGTATGAGAAAGAACGAGTCCAGGCTTCTGTTTTTATAGCCATTAGTTCATTTTTCTGTATCACAGATCTCGATGTGGGATAAAGAAATTGTCTTACACTGTTTTGTTTACTGTTCGTTCTCATGGCCCAAATTCTACCACGCAGCTAACAATTTTTTAAACGAACTAGAGATACACGTAAAGATGTGGTATAATGATAAAATAATACATTTTTTTTGTAAAAGGTTTAATATTTTATTTTTTGAAATTTAAATTAAACGATATATTAAAATATATTCTTTTAAGATCAATGTACATATAAATATACGAAAATTATTTTATTTTATTTGAAAATTTATCATACGTAAAATGTATAAACTCATTGATAATATAATTTTAAAATAACTATTTTTTTATCTCTAAATATCAGTTTTGTCCCAAAAATGCCATTCTTTTACTAAAATCTCATGCATAAGCTTTGATGGAGAAGAATAATTCACATACGTTGGTTATATTTATATTAAGAATATCCCAAATTTATTTTGTAACTTCCACTGTTGTTATAAAAATTGGATTTGGTAATCTATCCTCCGACTAGTATAAAGGGTTTTATTGACGCGGTTAAGCACAATCATATTATATGGACCTCTAGTATGGGTTTTACTGTTGCTGTCCTTATGGACACTGCCATCAGGGGCATCATCCACCATCCAAATGAAATCTTTTTTTTCTTTTTAAAAAAAGATTCCAAATGAATGGTGATGATGCCCCTAAGGGCACTACCCTTAAGGGCATCATCAACCAAACCGTATGGCCATGTTGGGAAGGTGATGGGATGGAAATGATCACGTAAATTTATGTTCCATGATTATGTTTTATACGGATGCTTGATTGGCATAGAGAAAAATGACTACTTAACACTAGATCATACATAAGTTCATGCTAAATAATAAGTGCCCTATTTTTGTATTTAACATAAAAGCGTATAAAAAGCAATTGGTCAATTTGGTACTGTTGCAAAGCTAAAAAATCGAGACACATAGATGTGTAATTTTTCTTTTTGAGTAATTTAGAAATTCATTTCCTATCAACTAAAAAAATTTCTACTTCATTTTATGCAACTAAAGTTGAATTCTTTAAAGTAACATTTGAATTGAATGATTTGATTTGAAGGAAAAATTTAATGGATTTGAAATGACATGTAGTTAGTTGTCATTTCAAATCCTCTCAAAATATAAAGGAAAATGTATGCAAGAAGGAGGAATTTGAAATGGCCATTTCAATTTTTTTATAACATAAATGATGGATTTGAAATTCATTCCTTTCAAATCCTTCGATCCGAACACAACTTAAATAAATACAACTCAATTGTTTTTTTTTTTTCACTTTGTAATTTGTTTTTTTTTTCTCAAATCGAGTGTGTATATCATTTTTGTTCTTTTTTCCCATTTGATTCAAATAACTTCAATAAATTTTCCTAAACAATATTCTTTTTGTGGATTTTCCTATACCAATATACTCATCATTATTGTTTTCCAAACCCCACGAGTTAATTTATTATGATGAAGTTTTTATAAAATATACAAACATTTTCATTAATTTCATCTAAACTAATAAGAAAATTACAAGTCTTAGCTTATAATTTTATGAAAAATAAAAAACGGGCTAGGCTCAAAACTAAAAAATAAGACAGTTGAAGCAAAAGTTTCATAACTAAGCAAAAATAACAAACTTGGGAGTATTGATACTTTACATACAAGTTTCTATTTTCACAACAGTAGCGCCATATCTCCCGCATATGCTTTATACGACATTTTTACTCCAAAAATATAATTAGCAAAGAAGGACAAGAAAATGGGATGATACATTTCTTATTCAAATCATAGGCCATTTATTTAGTTTTGAGTACCATCAAGAAAACAAAATGCACCGCAAATTGTTTTGTTCGTCTTACAAAAGTGAGATCCCCCTTCCACTCTTCACAATATGTGAAACTAAGGGCAAAAAAGATAAAAGGAGTCCACACCGATGCTGTACATGTAGCAGAACTAACCAAATTAAATTAGGGCAGGACACGAGAAGTCGCGGACCTAAGCATCATATTAATGCAGCGTCGATTGAAACTCCTCAATCACGGCAGTGATGAACTTGGATATATGAGACAGAGAAGCCGAAACGTCAGTCATAAAGGCGATTTATTTCCATTTTTGAGTATTCTCTTCATGGCCAGCAAGGAAAGTCCATTAGTTAACAAGGTACCTCATGTCAAAGACACTCCGTGCACTGCATGTACACAAGATGATGAAACAAAGAATTTGAACTATTATATCCAGTACTGATGCACAAACACAAGAAACGGCATGATGTCAATGGTGTCACTTGAAGCAATTTGGAAAGAGCATTGGGCTTACCCACTCATCAGAATATTTTTGTCAAAACACATAGTTCCATAAGCGGAATCAACTTTTAAAATCTAATAGTTGATCATACTCTTTTCTTCTCTTAGCTTTTTAAACAATCAAAAGCAATTACTATGAAGCATCAATCACTGTAATCACGTCAACTCACATAAAACAATAGTTCAACAATATCTCACAAAACTCGAAACTCCCCCACAATTCAAAAGAATCTTGAGATAAGACTCCAAAGCATTTTCGAGTTGTACAACTGCTGTATTTTCTACTCAATACCCCAACTAAATGCTAGACACCACATAATAGGCATCTAAGCATTTCAAATGAATCCCACTAAAAGTCTAAATTCATTTTGAGATTTGAACATTCATATGGTGTTGTGGACAAAATGAAAAGAGCAACTATTGGTGTGGTGGACTTTTAAATTATTATATATACAATAATACAAACTAAAAGTAAAAAAATGTATTTTCCTACCATGGCATTTAAATGTTCTCGCATCATGTCGCCAATACCGCAACAATTACTTGTCTATTTAACGACAAACTTTAGGAATAATTGGTAGGCAGAAAAATGATAAAGAATTAAAATTACATAAAGATATTATGACTACTTCCATAGCAAAAAGATCATCCTAAAGCAATCATTGAAATTAAGATGGAAAGTGTGAAAGATCATTTCCCAAAGAAAGAATAGCCAGACTTGGGAATAAATTGATTGCACATTAATTTGTATTCTTTAGAAATAAAACCTTTGTCAACATAACCAAGACGAAAAAGGATAATCTTTAATAACGTTGGTCAGTAACCAACAAAACTAGAATTTTCTCCCATGCCATTCATCCACCCATGCTCCAAATGAGGGGACGCGTACATATGGAAAAGTAAACAAGAGTCGACAACAGTATATATTGCCACGTGTGTGTTCTTTAATCAAATGAATGTTGAACTAACACTAGAACCCTGAATTGTTGAGATACTATGCAAAAAAGAAGCATCATTGAATCAAACTCGGAATGCTGAAAATGTGTACCTTCAAGTCTATCTGCAGTTTTTTAGATTTATTTTGAGATTTACAGCTCTCCATATGAGAGGCAACCAATAAATCCAATTTCATTATCCAAAACGCAACTGCTGAATATGTATGTGGCACGATTTTACAAATCTGAAAATATGTAGTTTTGAATGCAATAGAAACCAGAAGCATTACTATTTTGATAAACTAATTAGAAAAAAACATCATTCTGCTTCTCACTTAGAGCCAAGCTCTCAGAGGAATTCAAATACTGATACACAGCTCTACATCCTCAATGAGAATGCCAGCTCATTTTGCTTCCACGTGATATTTCCAATCCAGATCCACTATCTACAATCTCATTTTTGTGACTACTCATGCAGATAAGTAATTCTATGAATTAGAATGGCTCCTTCCAAAAAAAAACTCTTTAGTTCACTTCACAAAAAAACATAGCTGGTGATAATCTATGCGGTTAAACCCCTAACGGATAGATCATAGATGGTATGGCAAAGGTTAAACAAGAAGTCAAAACTTGGCTCATCCCAAGCCACTCATATACCTTAACATGAGCAACCTCTTTAGGATTCGAGAATCTAGACAAGAGGAAAGAGTATTAAACATTCAAAACCATCCATTCTTCGTTTTATCAACCAAGCTCTGATCATAAAAATAAATAAAAGAGACTTGTTTTTTAAGATAATAATTTATTTAACACGAAGTCAAGTCAGCAGAAAATAACAATGCGTTCTACCACTAATCGATAAGCTAGTACTTTCTCTCCTCGAGACCAGTTTCACCACAAAGTAAGGCAATAATTGGAATTCATAATTCATTATTTTCTAATCTGTTCACTCCATTTTACGCTATGAACTATACTATCATCGACTACAAACTGCAACGGAAATGAAACTTTTAACCACCTCCAAAACTCAGATTCACACCAGTCACAAAATTAAAAGAAAAAAGAAGCATACACTTGCTTATCAATCACTTACCGCGGAGAAAAGCATTCGATGGAAGGGAATCATACTTAGCGCCCAGCATCACACCATCCTTCCTGAAAAATTTCATCACAATATGCTCCGGACTGTACAAAATCTCCTGAAGTCGCAGCCTATAATAATTTTCAGTCATAAAAATCCGCTGCAGATCATGCTTCCTGCTTTTTCTCTTCCTAGAATAATTTACATTGCAATTTAATACATTTCCACATTCCGTAGAATTCTTCCGGTTGCGGTTGCTAATTGGCCTTTTATTAACCATGATTAATTAACGAAATTCCAACTCCTCAGCTCAATTAGCCATTGGAGGAGGGTTAGAGATAAGAAAAGCTCCGTGTAGAGTGAGGAATGGAGGACAGGGTGGGAACCAGATTCTACGGGACCGGTTTACGCACGTTCGCATCCAATGTTTAGTAATTTTAATTTTTAATGCCTGATTTTATTATTATTATTATTTTTTAAGCATAAACAGACAATATATTAATTATAAAAAACGACAATTACATCCAATAATAAAACACACCCGACCCTAATGGCTAAGATAAAGGTCCATCTATTAAAATGTGTACTGAAAGGGGCAATAAAGATTTGAATTACTGCATGTGCACAAATTATAACTATAATGATGTAGAAACCATCATAACCAAATCCTCAAACCATGTATCTTAAGATATGGACGAGTAGGTGAACACAAAATCATGTCTATCAACCAACACAAAACTATCTAAACTATCTAAATACATATTAAATAAGTATATAGAAATACCAAAAAGAGAGAACACATATAATTAGTCAGTTGCATCAAAAATAATGCCCCAAATTCCCCCAAATCTCACGCATATATACAAACAGCACTCATGCATAGCTGCGGGATTGTGTCGCAACCACCACCGAGAGAAAAAAGAAACCAACAAAGCCGAGAGCCCGAAATAATCCAAGCAAAGATACCGACCACCCCCCACGAATCGCGACCATCATAGCTAGCCAAAGGCCCAAAAGTAAACAGGCGTCCAAAAGCTACCAACACTGAGCAAAGCCACACAGACGCGATAGCGGACTAAGATTCCTTTTGCTGTTAGAGCAAAGACAGAAAAAATTACAGGTTTCCGAATAAGGATCCAGACGAAAATGGTAAGCAAATGAAGAGCAATCGGAAAGATACCAAAAATGACAACAAAACGAGGAGCACGATGGTTCACGGAGTGACAAAGCGCTGGTTTCTTCACGAGGTAGATGATAAAGAGGGGAAGACTATCGAAAGAATTTTTCAATGATTTAGAAAAATAAAAAAAAATGTCATTCATTTCAAAAAAAAATTATACTATCACTAAATTATATCCAAATTGATACTAAATAATATATCAGTATTTTTATAAAAACCATTATCTTATTTCATTCAAATATTTTAATTTATCAGTTAAGAAAAATTATTTTTAAAAAAAATAAAATTAACCAAATAATCCGTTTTTTTAAAAATAATTTAACAAAAAAATCAAAAATACCCCGAAAGTGAAAAATGACAAAAATAAGCTAATCCGTTGATGTCTGTAGCGGAGACCTGCAAAATGACAGGCCTCCGCGACAGGTAATAGCGGATGCTTAGTTTAAAATGGCCCCTCTATCGATGACAGCGGGTGCCTGGTAATAAAGTCCCCCGCTATAGGTGATAGCGGGAGCTTTTATTGTTCCCCGCTAACCACCGCAGAGCCATCCCACCCCATTTTCTCTTCATCCATCAACATTTCTCCTATCCTCCTCGACTCCTGTCTGCAAAGTTTGATAATTTTCTGCGTGCCAACAAACCAACATTTTCCTATCACTTTTATGTGTGCACAATTAAAAAAGGTTAGTTATATTTTTAAGTTTTAGTTTTATGTATAATCAATTTAATAATTATATAATTTTGTTATCGTTTTTCTCCTGTTTAGTGTAGGATGACAACACATTCTGGTCCAGAAGATTCTAGTGTTTTGTACTTACAATCTACACATATATCAAGTGATATTAATATAGATAATATTGATAGTATAATATCAATTAAATGTACATATAATCTTATATGGGGTTTATATAATCAGAATATTATAAATGAACGTGTTTTGAGATACATTGATTATATGGGTTTTTATGGTGTTTTGCGCTGCGGATATCGACTTTTGATAATCGATTATTGTTTTCGTCGAGCAATGGCACTGTGAGACGCATACATTTCACTTAAGAACAGGTGAGGCGACCATCACCTTATAAGATGTTTTTATTAGTTGGGGATTGAGAGTCGATGGTGAGCCTGTCACAGGCATATATCACACACACACAAATGTAGAATGTCAACAAATATGTCTAAATTTACTTGGATTTCAGCCATCACCCAATTATATCAGAGGCGGACATGACTGTGATATATAAACAATGCATCTCTTCTCCTGTCAATAATATGTGCTCAGAGTTGGATGTAATAAACTACGCTCGTTGTGTCGCCGTGACGATCATTGGAGGAATTTTGTTTCCGGATTATCAGGGGGGGCTCTATGAAACTTTACAGCTACTCCAAGATATCGAGCAGATGAATTCTTATAGTTGGGGCAGTGCAGTGTTGGCGTTCTTGTACTGCCAAATGTGCAGAGCATCGTGTATTGGAAAGCGTATAATCACAGGGTCATTGTATATTTTGCAGGTATATATAATATATTAACTTAAATTTATAAAATATAAATTTGTTAATTATTTTAATGGTTTTTGATAGATATGGGCATGGAGCAGGATACAATCTGTTAATCCTGATCGAGTGTTACGAACTAGTTTAGTCCCTGGTGATGATGAACCCAATGGAGTCCTTCCAATTGCTCCGTATGGTGCAAGGTAATAAAGATTTAATTTTTGTAATATAGTTATTGCTTCTAAAATATCATTTGTGCTTATAATAGGTGGAATATAGTGTTTAGTCATACTCATACAACAACCCATGCGATCAGAATCATACGACATTGTCTGGACCACATGTCTGACGGTGAGGTATATCTCTATTTAATGAATAAATTATTAAATATATTTATATTTATGTTTATATATTGGTCAGTAATGTATATCTGGCATGCGTAATTTAATTATTGGCAGTTTAATTGGACGCTTTACAACCCACAAGATGTTGATGTTATAATTATTACCACGTACAATAACGAGATTTGGCGAAGTGTTTGTCCTCTAGTATGCTTTGAGATTGTGGGAAAATACATCGTCCCAATTGGGTCCTCAGACAATTCCACTTACGCCAATCTATTCCTTCCCCTGCACTTGATGGCGATGACCTAAACGGATGGCACGAGTAGGGCATCCCAACATGAGTTGGGCCACGTATCACAAGATGCTATCCGGATGTGGAGTAGAAGGTTGAGATATGTGGCCAATGGTCAACCTTGTGGCACATCAAACCCAGTTGATGATGTGTATGTGCAATGGTATAACCAAATAATTGTACGTACTTATCTCCCAACGTTAGTGGGATTGGTTTTTGCCCTTTTACGGGCTCGTACTAGCATCATACTAGGGCAAGCGGACAACCGAATTTTCACCCTTTTACGGGCTATTCTCCGGATTCACAGCAGCTGTCAATGGGGTTTGATAATGTAGGACCATCTGGGACAGCTAGTGAATTTGCTCATACTGGGCCAACAGTCGGACCATCCGGTGTGTTTGATAGTGGATTTGACACTACTGATTATCATACACAATTTCAAACACATACTTTGATTACCAACAACACATTCAAGAGGCTCAATTGGCGAACAATATTTCATCACCTATCCCTTTTCCAAGTTATTCCAACGAGTGCCATTTAGCAGTGCATATAGCATGAGAACATGGAATCCCAAAAATATTCCATTTACTACAGGAACACTCATTTGTTGATAATTTGACAACTTGCACATGTTGTCCTCGACCTGGCCTTCCACCTGTTGCAACTGAAGTTGTTTGATCCCGTACATCATATTTAATAACGCGATGCTCAACAGATTTTCATGACCACTCTTCATATTTTTTATAGGCTTAATCGGGCCATGGCTGGTTATCTCCAAGCGTACGATGACTCTTGGTGACATGCTCGACGAAGTACTGAACACACATTTGAAATGTCAATTGTACGATCGTGGAAATAGGGAGTCTTCGAGCACCCTTTAACACCCCATTTAAACACTCTGACATATTTGTAGTCATTACCCCACGACGCAACCACCTTCATGAGCTAGAGTCCGTCTCTCTTTCGAAATTCCGGCCAAGTACATGTAAGCCAAAATGATCATGTTTTTTATTGCCTCAATTGTGGCATTGAACTTACAAATTTGATGTTGTATGCCTGTTACCCAGCATAGATCTTTCAAATGAACACTTTTAAACTCAGAGTTAAAATTTGAGCATACGTGTATTCGACAGAAATGATGCGCACTATGTGGAGGTTGAAAATATGGCAGATCTGCAATACACTTACAATTCCCTTGTGCATATCAGAAATAAGATGCACATTGGTTGCACCACAAAGAACGTGTCGGCCTAGATTATCCAAAAACAATTTCCATGAGTCATATGTTTCTTCATCAACAAATACGAACACTAAAGGTAATATCTGATTGTTGGCATCCAGTGTGACAACGATCAATATTTTATGCTTATATTTTTTGTATAGATGGGTACCATTGACACTAAGGATACGTCGACAGTGTCGAAACCCATCTATGCACGACTTGACAGCCCAAAAAACATAATTCAACGTATGAACCGATCGAGGATTTGTTCTTAAATGGTTCCACATCACAACTGTCCCTGTATTGTATTTGCACAAAGCACCCATATATTTTGGAAGTAGACACACATAGCTCTCCCACGTACCATAAACATTTCCACCGCCCGTTTTAAACTTTGCCATGCCTTCATATACGAGATATCATATCCATATTTGTTTTTAACATTCTCTCGTACATACTTAATATGAAGGATCATGTCGCACAATTCCCTGCAGTGTACTCGCCACCAGATTAAAATCGAAATTGTGATGGTCGATACCAACATTACTAGAGATGCATGTATGAGGAACATCATATTTTGTTAGTATCCAATAACCTAGCTTCGACTTGAAATGAGCTCGAATACCCCATTTACATTTGACATCAGGAGAAATCTTTTTTTTACCGTAGTTTCCACAAAGTACGAGTGCTATCCAAGATACTGTACTCCCGCCTAAGAACTCTAACAGAGTAAACATTTATAGATGCAATCAAATCGTTCTTATATTTAAAATCACATTCATGGATAGCTCTCCTCTCTCTGGATTATAGTACCTCGATCGCGTTCCAGAAGGCACACCAACAAAATCAGGAAGACGTTCCTCGTAGACCACATTAAAAAAAGGTGGCATTTCATTTGTGTTCAGTAAAAATGGTGCGTCATTCACGTGTGCCAAGTCACCAGGATTTTCCCAGGATGTTGTATCCTGAATGGGAAATGCATGCATATTATCATCTTCATCATCTCCAGACATGCTCAATGACGTTTTGGGTTCACTATCACTCCTGACTGCATCACGATGACTATATCCAATTACATCATCTATAACTGGCCCTTCAGACGAAGCCACCACATATGTATGCTTCGACGGACCAATATCTGCATCATACCATCATGAATTGGTGTAACATTTTCTCTTATAAAATTCCAACCTCCTTCAACATTCGGCCAATATGTAGATTGTCTTCGGACGTGCCAGTTATATATTTATCCCAACATCCAATTTGATGTTCAAAATATGCAAAATCTTGATTTTGTTGAAAAACACTGTGCGTTGAAGTACCCGGTTGATCAATGAACCATATATTTCTTAGTCTTTCAGTGACATGTGGAATATATGATTCTGGTTCATCAAAAAGGACATCATGGCAAGTTGGATTTGTTCCGACATATAGATGCAACATCTGCATATTAGGATATTGCAAAATAAACTCTACAACCCCATCATCTATAATGTTGATTTGTACTTCATTCCAACAAGATTTATCCGTAAAAGAATATTTGGTTGACAACTTGGTATTAAACATCATTGGTTCGATGTTCAATTTTCTATATACTACTTGAACCAATTCCAATAAAGTAATAGATCTTGGAATTCGAATTGATCTAACAGGTGGGATGTTATACTCGACTGATCCATTTTCAATAATAATATTACCACCAAAATATAATAGCACTTCAATATTATTCATTTTGACAGAATAAGAAAAAAATTAGAGTTCAAAAACGAAAAACGAACAAAAGGACGTGAGAGGAATAATTTGTGTAGAATACACCGATGGTTGAATAAGAAAAATGACAAACGAAAGCTCTGATGGTGAATGAGAAAGGAAACATCGGCGTTTAACTTATAGGACGGAGAAGGAGGAGGTGCAAGCTCATGTAGGTGTTAGCGAACTCCCACACTCTCCTGCTGCGGAGACATGCGAATTAGGTCTCCGCTGCAGGTGATATTGGGTGTTACATCAGCTATCACCTGTCGTGGAGACCTGACATTTGCAGATTTCCGCTACAGTCAATAACAGATTAGCTTATTTTTGTTATTTCTCCACTTTGAGGGTATTTTTGAATTTTTAATTTTTTTTTTTTTTTAAAAAACCCCAAATAATCTGCAAAAATCCGATTTCGGGACAAAATCCACCATAAAACCTTAACCCTAATCCCCAAGATACTAATTCGATCAACGAACACCAAAATTCCTCAAATTTATGGCTTTACCACTGATTCAATTCCCCAACACTTCACAATTGCTTCCCAGGAAATGCTTCCTCAAAGGTGGTTCACCTCCATTAGGTCAATTACCCACACCATTTCTCAGGTACAGCATTTGTCCTGCCATGACAATTCACGTTAACTTATTTTGGTTTTCCCCTCCGTTTGAATTGAGGATATCGGTTTGCTTCGCTTCAGGCTTTGCAGAATTTATCCGGTGAGCAGCAAAGGAGTGGTGTGTGCTGCATTCTCAGCCGCCGGTAGTTCTGGTACAAACGGTGATGTTAATCCATACGAGGTAATTTAGTACGCACATTTACCTGTTTTTTTGTTACATTTATGTTATGTAGTGGTGGCCTAGTAATTCATTTGAGCATTTGGATTTCAGAGATTTTAATTGTTCGAAAACGTTTCTCTAGGCTGCTCCGGGCTCCCAGTAGGTCCTACCACTGTATGATTACTTGACTTTGTGTTTCATCCAGGTTATAGGTGTGAATCCCCTCGAGGGATTTGATATGGTAAAGGCAGCTTATACAAAAAAGCTAAAGGATGCTAATAGGAGAGGTGACGACGCCACAGCCGCCCGAGTAGGTTAATTATAGATCTATTTTACCATTACATGTTTTGTTAAATGTATTAAGAAGATTTTTTTATGGTTTAACCATTAGATTCCCACAAATTTACTCGTAATTGCCCTTTTTTCAGTTAGAAAATGCCTACGACACAATAATGATGTCGCAGCTGACAAAAAGGAAGAAGGGTGAGACAGTTGGTCCGTTTAAGGTACGTTTTTCAGTATTTTTATGCATGTTCTAAATTTTTAATATTAAGATCAGTAGCCTCATGAATTACTGGTCACCGATTTGCCTCCTTAACTTACCTTAAGGATAGAAGGTGAATCATACAATGTCACAATTAAACAAGTTCTTTTGAAGTACTCTTTTATCTGTAAGGTTGCATTTGCATATATTGATTTTGACTAGAGAGATTTTTTAGATGGATCACAAAAGCATAATGGATTAACTGTATGTCTGTATGAATTTGAAACAATTTGATTTCAAATACTTAAAATTCAAATGTATCTTTGCGGGAATATACTACAAGCCATTTTGTACAGCTCTCTGTGTAAGAAAATGTCACTCTTCAATCTTACAAGAAAGAAAATTTCAAACATAAGCAAAAGGCATCATGACCTGAGGTTGCTAGGTGTATGGGTGCGAACACTTTTGTTTTAAGACTAGATGGGTGAAAATGAAAAATTCAACAAGTTGATTGAATAGTATTTGCAAGGCGAAAACCAATAACAGCACAATGATTGATCATTCATTACAATGATACACTTTGGGAATTTAGAGTTCTTAGCAAGGGTCAGAGAAACACTGAAACTGTGTCAGGGAAACTCCAGTGATATGGGAATGACATCACAGCGAACACTTTAACAGTGGGGTAATAGAACTTGGTCTGCATAGCAAGGACATCCCATTTTCGAACACAATAAAGCCCTGAATTCCCATATAAGCCCCCTTAATACTGACCCTGCTGGACGTGTGAAGACAGAAGATACATGCCAAATCTACAACCTTTCACTGTTGAATACTCCATCTATGTGTGAGACTGAGAATGATCCATGAGGTGTAACCAGTGAAACCAACTAGCCTGATGCTGTCTGTTGGTGATTATAAACGTAGCAACTCCTGCAAGTATACTTCAATGTTACTGTAAATGGGGGGAAGAACAAAAAGAAGTATTCACCCAACAAAAGACAATAATCTTGATAAACCAGAACAACTAATATTGAAGCAACATTCAAAATAATAGATGTCGTATGAATATCCAATGAAACAAAATTCAAACTAGCCATGTGAAGTCTAGTGACTCATGCATAACATTTTTCTTACAGTTTAAATCAATCTTCACCATTATTTTACTAGTACTATATATTAGCAATTTCAACAGCGGATACTATATAGTGCAATGACTGCAGATAAATATAACTTAGATGGGACACTCATCATAAACTGTGCAAAATGTAGTTCATTATACCAAATCTTGATTGGGTATAAATATCTGAGTTTCAGTTAATGGTTAACAAGTGAATAAATCTTGTTTCAACTTCTTTTGAGAATCAGTATGTTTGGCTTCATTTTCTGCGAAACATTTTCCATTTGTCAAAATACAACTAAACATAACACTCTCATCTTCATTTTCCTTCCCAAAATTCATTTCACCATTTTAAATCCCCCAATATTCTATATCATATTTTAAATGAATATAGTATGTTCAGCTTTTTTAAATTATATATATTATTAAAGCAATTATACATCTATGATGTGACATATCTACTTCAACTTATTTTTGCATGACATAATGTGACATATATACTTCAACTTGGTTTTGCATGACATGATATTCACATGGCGAAACGACTCATCCACAAAAGCTAAACATTCATTGCATTCTTCAATATATTTAGCAGGAAACATTTTCTAGTAAATATTTCTAAAATTGTAGAAAAGAAAAGCAAGTGTGGCCGATGTTTTAGGACTTTAGTCTAACTAGTGAATTGTAGCATATTAGCATGTCCTATATAAAAGCTGTTGATTATAAGGAAATATTGTAAGTAACAATAGTTCAACGTGTAGACACTTTTTAAAAAAGAAAAGAAAAACAACTTAATCAGGAATGTTAAAGACGCCTGGTGCCAAAATCTCATTGGCTATCAGCAAGTAGATATTGTGGTCGATAAGGATTCATTTCTTATACACCATTGTAGTTTGCAACCATATGATTCTTTGTTAATTATTAATTCCTTCGATCTAATATTTGTTTTTTATTTTATCATTTTAAATTTTGTTTTTGTACAAAGCTCAGGTTTCAAAGGACATAAAGTACGCTGATAAGCAGCCAATTTTCCAGTGGGGTCCAAGGTATACCTTTCTATCAAACAATGCCAACATGTAGCTGTGGAAAGTACTACTATGGAAAGTTAGTCAACTGCTTGTTGTCTTTATAGTCTGTTATTTCAGGACCCTAATAACTATTAACCGTGTCATGATCTATGTTCTACAAATCAAGGGCATTACTTAACCTTCATACCTCATTCTTTTATTTTAAAAATGCACAAAAATTTTATCTTGATTAGCTAGGAACTGTTATTAGATCATTCTTACTCTAGATTATCTATCATTACTTAGTTTTGTGCTTTTGTATACTCTTTCCATGGATCTGTGTCATATTTAGATATCCTGGTGTTGGAAATAGTCCTGTTAACTTCCAATTTTTAGTTCATGGTTTTATTTTACCTTTTCCGTATCTCGCTTTCTCCTGCAGCTTACAAACAGTTTGTCTTGCCCTGTCGTGACTATTGTCCTTCTGTGAATATTTCAGGTTTGCCAAATCTGAGGTCAAAGATATGCGAATCAACATGGCAATATCAGCTGTATTTGTAAGTAGGAATTTGAGTGGTTTACCTTTTTGTTGGGTTCCGTTTGTTTTCGAGGCTGGAATTTAGGACTTACTGTGGAACAAATTGACTGTATTTGGCATTTTGTTGGGTTATTGATTTTGGTTAGACCGACCCTTGCATTCTTTAGTGCTTATCTTCAGTTCATGGGACCATCTGTATTACTTGCGCGCTAGTGATACACATCCAGACGTCAAGTGCTACTGGTATTTCAATTCGTTTCAAAATCTTTCCCATTCATATGCAGATGGCGCGAATTGAACCCACGTATAAAATGCAATTGATTTCTTTCGGTTCTTTTTTCTATGTTAAATTTGAATGGCATCGGATGAGAAGTTGTAGTGGACCTAGCTTAAACATTTAAGTTTTGATGAACAAAAGGATTATGGCTTGAAGGAACTATATTCTTTGTATTTTTAGCTGAATAACTAGAATTTGTTTATCACCCGATTGACTTCATTGCGTGACGCACAAAAGAGGAAGCGTTCTTATTTTTATAATTGGCAACATTAACCATTATGTGATATCGTTACTGATCACTACATGTTCTCCTCGTTCTGCAGACAGCTTGGATATTGATCAAGCGTTGTGCAGAGTATAAACCTTTGCAATTTATAGCCTTTGTATTTGTTTATCGGATTTTTGAGAAGTTAAAAGCATTTGAACCCTCGGCATCTCCCACTTTTACGGTAAAGTTGTGAGACAAAATTGTTGAATGCCTTCACACGTGGTGATTTTCCCTAAAAAGATTTCGTCCTAGCGTTATTTCAACTGGCCATTTCTTAGGGTTGATCTTTAAATGCAGGAAGAAGGTGAGGATGAAGGTAGAATGTTGCGAATGGGAAAAAGGCTACTCCGATCTCTGGCCCTGGTTTTTGGTACCATAGCTTTTGCTTCTTTGGTAAGCTTAGCAATTAATTGTGACCTGAAAAGTCAAAATTAGAGATATTGTTGACATCATGTGCATGTGAGATACCTGAATTTAACATCTTGGATCTATTTATGAGTTACTGTTCAGATGAAACATATATCTTATTTGTAATGAGGTCACATCTCTGATTGGCATTGATCTTTCCTCTGTTATCTATTTGTTCAGAAGGTTTAGTTGGTGAAAGATTAAGTTAATTAATGTATTACAAACATCTTGCTAGATAACCTTGCATTTGGCGTGAGTGGACTACCTCCACACCTTCCTTATCCCACGAGATTTGTTAGGGTTCAACAATTGCCTCTGCTTTGTGATCGGTCGAACACGTGGCGCTTGTGCCAGTGTATGGTTGAAAAGATTGATGTTGCGCCATTACCCTTAACTATAGTTGTTGGTAAAGCGGTAAGCGCTCGATCCTACAATTGGTATCAGAGCCAAGGTCGCGTGTTCGATTCCCATGAGTTGCAGAGAGTGCAATTATTGGGGGAGGGATTGTTGGGGTTCAACAATTGCCTCTGCTTTGTGATCGGTCGAACACGTGGCGCTTGTGCCAGTGTATGGTTGAAAAGATTGATGTTGCGCCATTACCCTTAACTATAGTTATTGGTAAAGCGGTAAGCGCTCGATCCTACAAGATTAAAACGAAATTTTTTTTTATCAAGATTGACAATAGTATTGTGGTGAGTTCTTTTTCATCTATGTTTAAATTTGCTATAACTTGAAAAAGGTGACATCAGTTGCCATGAACGACTATAATCGCGTTGAGGTGTCCTCTTTTGCATTATTTATCAAAATTTCTGATTAGTAGCAAGTTCCCTAAATGGGACTGGACCTTTTCCATTAAAGGTAGTAACACCTCAGAGTCATCTTAGATGTTTCTGATATTATTTCGGGTTTCACTTTTTACTTCCTTATTTCCACATACTAGTGATGCCCGATATCTGATCTGTGACAAAAAATGTATATATCAAGTTGAAAAGGTGGCATGATTTATCTTAAGCAGGATTCAAGTATTTATTTCTTTAATTCTTTTGTTTTTCCGTAAACTGTTCTCGAATGATCACCAGTTTACTAAATCATTATGATTTGTTAATCCTTGCTTAACTCCGGATAAATTTAATGATTTCAGAATCCAGTTCTTATGGTTAACGTTTGTTGCATTCTGTTTGGCTTATTTGGCTTGGTTTGATCATTGACAGTTTATCTGATGTTAAATTTCAGGGATACACTGGTATTCTGAATGTGGTCGAATATTCACTTGGCTACATACCAGTTTTCTTGCACAACAACCAGGTAATAACCATTGCCGTCCACCGCAGACTTTCTTTGGATTAGATATTTGAAAATAGCCAAATCAGATGCATTTCGAAAGGATGTTTAATACACACTAACTGGAAAATATAGTAAGTCCTACCGAGTATGTGACAATCTGTCGTTCATTTAGATGATGACCTAAAACCTTGCATATTACGTAAAATGACATACATCATAACAATTCAAAAATTCAGCAAATTAATTGCGATTTAACTCTGTTTCCTCTGACTCAGGAACTGCTCGTAACTACATCAACGGCGCTCATGCTCTACGTTCTAGCCTCGTACTATCGGTGACAGTAGAGTATGAGAAGTGAGTTTAAAAACCGGCTCTGTGGTGAGCGGGGGATAATTGGGACTTGAAACTGGGTAGAACATACAACAAAAAAGAGGCTAGATCAGAATGTGGTGATATAATTAATATTTATCATATTATCTTGAACATTACTTTTAATTTTGATGGGTAATGTGTAATTTGTGATTTTTTTTTTTGATCATGGGTAGCGGGGAATTTTCAAATGTTTTTTACATGACTCAAACCTGAGTCTTCTTTCCCAAAGTAGGAGGACGACAATTATTGGGACTCGAAAGAGGGTAGAACATACAACAAAAAAGAGGCTAGATCAGAATGTGGTGATATAATTAATATTTATCATATTATCTTGAATATTACTTTTAACGTCGATGGGTAATGTAATCTGTGATTTTTAAGCCGGTCATGATCCATACCTATACATACTTCCATAGTTCCCTATACATACTACTATTGGCGCACGTGCATTTATTTGTGCCATGCGATATCGTAATGAAAGAAAGCATAAAAGAAGAGAAGAATTCGTGCGGAAGAGACGATCATAATCATCTGATACCATGTCAAACTCATCATCTTGAGCATGAGAAATCAAAATAAGAACTCGTTTGTTTCATTCAAGGGTAAAGAAGACGATGTCCGGTTGTTTGTTACAAAGAAATAGTGAGAAATACTTACAATTATTGAGGGGTGTTTATGCAATAACTAATTATCTTGGGGAGAGTTTTAATATGTTAATTTTAAACTTGACTTTTCATAACCAATGTATTGGTAAACTTCGATTAATAATGCTGAAGTTGAATTCTTGAGGCAACTGCGTGTTGATATGTCTTTTGCTCATGAGCCGGACGAGTAACTCCTATCATATCTTAATTAATTCAGATCATTATGCATCTCAATCCTCGTACTTTGCACCCATTAAATTGCATGTGCCTGACTTATTTCGTGCTCCCACCTTTTGGTATTTTCTAATATTTACCTATTTTGTAGTTATATTGTGTCTGTGTTGTTTGATGTACTAGCTGTTGTTTGTCGTAGTTATGCTCTAGCAACATCTGGTTGGCCCACTTTTTGGTAGTGTATTGGCGGCCTTTTTGTTCTGACTCTAGTCACTACTTGGCTAAGGCTTCTGATGCCTGGTGGAGACACTTTTTTGCATATTCGCTTGCGTCGTTGCTGAGGCACTGCTTGGCTCAGATTACAAAATCTACTGAGCGGTTCAGTTTCATGTGCCACCCCGTGGTGGGTTTTGGTCGTTGGAATTATGTTTGTGATTTGGATATCGGAGATTGCTCGTTTAATGTCCTTGTATCAGTTTATGTCTCCTATTTATCCGTCTTTGTATCTTCATCTCTGGAAGGCAGTCCCCGCTTTCGACCGCACCATGGGATCAGTGGTTTGAGGAGACTTGATCTCGCTTTGATGGTATTTGCACTCAACTGGCCAAGTTATTGTGCATCTGTTGTGAATCAATTCCTCAAATCACATATATATCTTAACTATACTTGATGTGTCTGGGTTTTTGTTCATGTTAGATATATGTTTTTGTGGCTGGTTTTCGTTGGTGATAGTTGTGGCTTGTGATCTTGGTGGACCATTAGTTGTAATACGTGTTATTTAACTTAACATAATCATATTTCGCTAAAAAAACATGTATGAAATATTAACGTATAATTAAAAGGAAAGAACACACATTTCTGAAATATCCTTACCAAATCGATCATATAAATTATACAACATCCGTGCAAATCGTAAGACCGTGTCCCAACATCATAGCCTATCAACCCTCTAGAACATTATTGACCCAAACGAGAACTGTACATATCACTAGAAGCCAATCTTTCTTTGCTATTCAGTTACCATGCCCTCAAATGCATGCACGGTGATAAGCTGATACCACATTGAGAATAAGACCAAATAATACATGAGATGATCAAAACCCGAGAACATGTGAAAAATCAAATAACCGTGCATTGATGGGAAGATCAAATAATCAAGTCGGGCCGAACAATTACTAAATCTGGCCAGCTAGGCTAGTGTGAGCAATCAAATCATTCATAATGTGAACTACAATTTCATGGCATATAGCTCACATGTTAGTATATCATCCATAGAAGTAGCGGACCTTCCAGCACCCAAGACAGGAACAAGGTTGAATATTGGCTCTTTATCTGTCTCTGTTCTCATGCTCATTCGACCGAATTCATTGAATACACGACTGAAGATCGTCGACAATTTTCCATGGGAGGTGTGAAGAGTCGTTGAGAAATAGATTCTCAGAGTCTAGAAAGAATGAAGTATGAGTGAGAGAAGTGGGAAAAAATAGAGATAACAGCATAAGAAACTCGCATGAAGCGTGGAAAGTAAAGGCCTTCAATCATTAATATGGATCTTTCTACTGGATTATCAAGTTCATCTTAGTGGATTCAATTAGGGAGTCGATCCCGAACCTTGGATGCAGGATTTGTGTTCTTTATCATCTTGTTTTCTTATGGTGTTTTCTTGATTGGTTTTAGTGAGATTCTTAACATTTTGATTAATACAAATTTCCATGTGAGGTCCTTGTTAATATATTGAATTTACCCAATCAAATATAACTTCATTGTAAGTGGCTTAATCAATATTGGACTTACTTAACTATTTAGCTTCTCATTAATCATTCTAACTCTTTTATTATATTTTCTCAAATAATATTCATCATAATGATTTTTAACCAAAAAATCATGATATAAATCGATCACTATTTAAAAATGTATACT
Source organism: Haberlea rhodopensis (assembly GCA_907163345.1). NCBI lineage: Eukaryota > Viridiplantae > Streptophyta > Magnoliopsida > Lamiales > Gesneriaceae > Haberlea > Haberlea rhodopensis. The sequence continues at coordinate 10,148,940 of CAJQUN010000004.1, forward strand.
AGGGACCGATTCCATTACTTTAATCAATAGTCTGAAATTATTTATTTATTTATTTGATTTTTTCAATGAATCCGACGATATATTAGTATTTATAATGAATTAAATGAGAAAAACAGGCATTTCCAGATTGCAAGGCCTCTATTCAAGCCCTGGGTCACCGAAGCCGATCAAGTCCACTCGGAACGGATACTGAATATATCTACCACTAAGGTCGAAAAATAAATTGACAATTTGAAATATTAAATTTAGGAAGCGGTGCTTAGATGACATTTTCACGCGAGTTTGGGAGCAATAATTATCTCTACTAAAAGAGTGATTGAATAATCAGGTAAAGATGACACTGATGATTTTATTAGAAGAACACGGAACCGAAAAGATTAGCTACATAAATCTTTTCATAGGAGATTTCACTGTTATTCTTGAAGAAGTGACGTATGAATTCCCCGGAGTCTTGATCGATGATGGAATTGATCCCCACATTTTCTCCATACCAGTGCACCTTACTTGGAGGCTATACTACCCCATTTTCAGTGCTTGACTTATGATGCATATTTAATATGGCTCATCATAGCTAGATATATACTCGTAATTTTGTCTGGTGGGCCTTGACGAGATATTTTGTATATTCAGACTGAATATTTAGGCTCGGTGATTTTGGAACTTGTATTATAACCGAGCATAAAACTTTTGGATGTATGGTATGGGCTCATGTTATAAAAAAAAAAAAAAAAAAAGAGAAGAAGAATTTTCCGCTACAATTATGATTATCATTATTCAATATTTTAATATTGCATGATAATTACAAGTGAGAGTCGAGGGCCCCACATAACTGTTACATTTGACTTTTGACTACTATAGATTAAAAATTGAGTCATATCATTACCATCAACTATAACTTTTAATAATGTGGTATTTAATAATTAGTATCAGAGTTACTGTCACATGTTTACTTCAAGGATTGCAAATAGTACAATTATTGAGAGGAGATTAATGAGAACAATGGTTACTTCTACTAGGAAATCCGTGGTACCTTGCTATCGTATGTTTAAAAAATTTGAGTTACATTATCGTCACCAATAATCGATTTTGGTAAAATAAAATGAGCAAGATCCTAACAGCTGCTTTATCAATTTTGATAGATTTAAGTTAATCAAGAATTACATAATGAACACTGGGATTAGAAAACGGACTCATATTTATTTGTACACTATGGAATTAAATCATAAAAAATTACAAAAGTTGAGGGATCCAAATTAATAAACCAAAATCATCATCCTGATTCCAGCTACTTGTGGATTAAGAAGCGTACCTGCATTCACCATAACCTGACCAGAACAAGAACATATTAGATACACCTTCATTTATTAATATAATAATGAAACTTTATTCTATTTTAAGAAAAAAAAATGATTTTTCTCTTATATATTAACCACCCAACAAAAATGGATCACAATGATCGCTGTAGAAATAAGGGGAAATGAGAACGTACTGGGGTCGTTTGTAGTGAGGATGCCGGTTCCGGCGAAGTCACAGTTGAAGTCATATCTGCCTTTGGCTTGGTAGTAAGCATTCATTAGAAAGGATGCGTGCGCCCGCACCGTGTTGGGGTCGAAGCACGAGCCGCCTGGCTGAATTGGATCGCAGTCTACCCCTTGGCTGCATACGTAGTTTATGTTGCCCTGCAAGGCCGTGTCGCTAGCCTTAGGCTTTGGCACGCACCATTGCTTCCCTGCTGGTGCTGGTGTTGGAACAGGCTGCACCCATTATAACATTCATTCATTAGGATCAAACATTTTTTGAAAGATTCATAAAAGATAACACATACCATGTTCTACACAGGGCAATTAAGGCCTTTCAAATAAAAACTCACCTTTTTGTTTTCAATAATTTATGTACTCATGTAGGAAAATTAAATTCAACTCCTATTTTCAAGGAGAATAAAGAGGATATTTGAAATAAAACAAGAAATATAAACAACATATCAACAGGCAAGGACGGATGCACATCCAGGCAACTGGAGGACAAATTATTTTATCACCCCTAAATTGCATCCCCAAAACTTGCAGATTCCCCCCTTAAAATTAGATTTTGTCCCTCTAAAAAATTTTCCCCCTCGTCTTAGATTGTAAATTCGCCCCATCAATACGGATAATATGATAGTGATTAATGACGTGGCACAATCAAACCATTAGTTAGGAGTATATAAGAAATATAATTTACACAAAATTAAATAGATTTACTTTATCAAAAAAGTGCAATTACATAATTAAAGCTCAGTCATAAAATTGGGAGGTTTAAACTTTGAACACAAGAAGTACAACACAAAGAATAAATAAAGAAAAGAGCAAGTGGTGCTAAAAGGTCAAAAAAATATAGAAAAGGCAGAAGTATGCTGGAACATAGAATATTTCAAAATAGAACAGTTACAAAAATATGTGGATGGGTTAAAAATTCAATATACAGCGCATGCACCTTTATGCTTAACAGCTACCAATGTGGATTCATGTTGCTTTTTATTTTTCAACGAAAATTTTAAATTCTAACGTTCATATACATTTTTTCAATCAATCTATGCAGGAGAATCCGCAGTCGTTATCCTTTAGATTGGCACCGGCTGAACCCTAAAATCATGTTAGCCGAGTAAATCTAGGAAAGCCCGATTTTTGTACAAGTTAAATAATCTAAAAATTTGTGAAACGGGTTGAAAATTTCTATTATTGTTGTTTTCTCGTGTTATTTAAGTTGAAATTATACCATGTAATATTGTTTAGAATTTAGTAAGAACAATAAATTTTTATAGTAAGCTACATGAACTTCAAACAAGAAAATAAGGCAAATAATTAAGGACTCCCCGACGTTCACCTCTTTAACGGTTAGTTTGATGATGCTCTTAAGGGTAGTGCCCTTAGGGGCATCATCACCGTTCATTTTTTTTTTAAAAAAAAAAAAAAATTCCACATGGATGGTGGATGATGGCCCTGAGGGCAGTGCCCTTCAGGACAGCAACAATAAAACCATCTTTAACAATTCAACTCCTAATACTGTTAAAAGGGGTGAAGGATGTCCGCTTTTTACCCAGTAATTAATTCTAACCTTTGCAGGAGCAGCTCCAGCGCGCATGATACCAACGTCGTATACTGCTGTGAAATCTGGTCGGAAAAGACCGAAATTCCTCTCTGCTAAAGAGCCCGCTTTCTGATTCTCATTAAACAACGCGAAGATATAAGTCTCAAACCTCCGGCGCGGCATCAACGGCGTCCCTCTCCCAGAATTATACTGCCTCACAAGACCTCCATTATACGACTCAGCATTCTCGACCGAGCATTTTGGCTGCTCAAACGTCTCCCCCTGTGACGCCCACCCCGTCTCCCCGGCCACAATGTCAACATCGCCGTAACCCAATCTCTTCATTGACATGTACACAGCGTCCAATAACAAATCGAACATGTTTCCGTAGGTTCTTTTCGAGTATCTGTCAAAATATCCTTTGTTCGGTCGGAACAAAGCGAAATCTGCATTTTTTGGGCTGTATCCGAAGTATGGGTATGGGTTCACCATGAAAGGTGACTTCGATTCACGGAGGAACTGCAGCATTGGAGCTAGTACCCCGACGTCCCAGCCGGGTCGGAATTTGGCAAGGCTAGGGGGTTCGGATCTTTCGAGGATTCCAAGGGAATGAGCTGTGGTTACCTTGATGTCTTTTATCCCAGAGAGGAGAAGAGCTTTCTGGAGGCTTCTCATGGCTGAGACGAGGTTGTCGATGAGGTTCTGTGGGCCCCAGTGGAGGATTTCGTTGCCGACGAGGATGTAGTTGATCTTTGTCCGTGGGTAGAATGGCTTGATGTTGTCAGCGACCCACCGGCGGGCGTAGCGAACGTCGGTGAGACTTGGGATCTCTCCGTTTGGTACGGTGACGGCGACGAGTATTCCCGTGTCAGCGAAGGCACCTAGGATTTCTGGGTTGACACCAAAGATTTTGATACGATCGATGGTTGTCTTGTCTTTGAGGAACGTGGCAACTTGCGCAGGAGGCGGGAGGTTGTCGCCGAGGGTGCCGTAGTTAACGCCTATGCAGTGCACGGCGGTGATATGGAAGAGGAGAAAGATGGCGGCGGCCGAAGCTTGTGGACAAGGATGAATCCATGATGACACCGCCATATTTGTGAAATTTAATGAATAAATTGAAGCAAGAAGAGGAGAAAATGAAGAAGATTACATTAAAAAAAATATTATATATAAAGAAATGGTGATGAAGAGTGAATCTAGGGAAAGAGAGTACCGGAAGGTGGAGAAGTCAAAGGAATTTTCAAGCAGCAGAAGATGGCATATGGACAGATGGTCAAAAAAGGGCAATCCTCCGCCGACCACAGCCCGACTATACAAATATTAAATATTAAATAAATTGTAATTTTTTCATTAACTGAGCTGGTTTTATATGGGAAAATACTTCTATACTCTCGATGTGAGGTCCACCTTATATCGGGTGATACAAAATATATTATGGGGCCAATACGAGATCCAACATTGTGAGACATCCAATATAACGTGAGCCTAACACCGAGTGTAAGAAAGTATTTTCCTTTTATATGCGCATTGCATATGAATAATGGTAATAATGATTATATATTTAAATAAGTTTATTTAATAAATAATACTTTCATTAATAGTGAGGGGGAAAGGAGTTAGTTTTATATTTGGATATGACAATTAAGAATACTTATCAATTATCATCCTTCATTTATTCCTTTTGTGCTTGAAAAAAACCTACCAAAAAAAAATTTAATACCACAATTAGTGTTTCGGAGTGCAATAATTATGCATGACGTTTGAGTTGCTCCACAATTTAAATATTAAAGTTGTATTGTTACCACCAACTATAATTTTTGATAAACCGATGAACGCTCTTACATCTTAAAAAAAACATGTGTGACAAATCACGCTAATTGTGTATGTTTGCATGTGAAAAGTGTTGTTTTACCAAGCATTGATGTTAATTGAGCTATTTAATTTTTTTAAATCTTCCATTTGATTATAAAAATCAATATTTTTTTATTCTTTAAATAAAAAAGGATGCAAAGTATAAACACAAAAATCTACATCTATAATTTCTAGTTTTTAAGCTAACCATACAGTATCCAGCCAAATTCTATGAAAATTTCGACCATAAATTTTTATATATAAAAAACCATAAATATTCCCCGTCTAGTTAATATTTATTATATGTTTTAAAAATCTATAAGAAAAACATTAAAAATAGTAATAAATAATATGTATATATATATATATAATGACAACGTTACTCCTCCACTTATTTGACACCATAACATTACTCATTCACTTATTCACAATTTGGTCCAACCTGCTTTTATCACATTTTTTTTTTGATGACTCGGTATCCGGCCCAAAGAACCGACTAATCTTGGGGACCAATTCCACCGTCCACTAGCGGGGGGCCCAATTGGAAGCCGGAAGCTTTACGCCACCGTACGGACTGACCCATAGGAATTGATAGCACCGTGTGGTTTCGAACCTGAGACCTAGAGAGGAGCATGACTCCTAAGTCCCAGGCCTCCACCACTAGGCCAACCCCAGAGGGTTCCTGCTTTTATCACATTACACCTTTACTCATTTTTAAATTAAATTAAAAAAATTTATAATTACCTCCACATTTACAAAAAACAACCTTAGAAATTAAATTAATTATAAAAAATGATTAAACTTCGAAAAAATAATTTATCAAAAATAATCGTATAAATATGCAACGCGTGTGTTTGGGGTCTAGTTTATCAAAAGATGGATATAAAAAGTTCAAAATAGCACAGATTCCAAGAAAACGCGTATTTGAAAATGGAAGGGAGTGGGGTCTGAGGTAAGACATTAGTTCGTTCCCCATTCCCAAATATGATTTGTTAAGTGTATTATTGTGAATTGTGCTTTTTAAAAAAAAACTAATTATATATTTCTTTAGAAGTTTAAAAAAAGTTTTTTAGAACGAATGACAATAATCGGAGATAGTCGAAGATATTTTTTATTATAACAAATAATGAAACTAATATTCAAGTAATATTCTGTATATTTATGTATGCTATTTTTTTTAGGATTGTGGAGGGAAAAGCTCGATCTTGAGCCGTGTGTTTAGGCCATCTCCAACCCATTACTTCATTTTAGAACAAATTTTGCACCAAAATAATATAATTTATACATCAAACACAAAACTCATCTACTTCAAATTTTACCAACACAATGAATATTCATTTCAATTTCATTTACAATAATTATTTTATTCAAACAATTATTATTACAAATTTATTAATATATTAAGCTTATGTTTAAAAAAATTAATTAGATACTTAATTTTAATGTAATAATTAAATCATTAAAATCTTATTATTATCACTGCTTATTTTAATTTTATATTAAATAGATAAAACAAAAATTAAATAACAAGTTTTAACACAATAAAATTAATAATAAAAGACTTAAAAAAATTTTAAAAAATTAAAAACGTGTAGCGCAGCTACATTGCTGCATCAAATTGTAGCTCATCTCCAAAATGACGTCAAATATAGCGTTGGGTTGGATTTGAAATTCTGCGCCAAAATGATCTTTCACGTCAAAATAAGCAGGGTTAGAGATGCTCTTATGTATGCTATTTCTAATATTAAATAAAAATAATTTATAATAAAATTTGCTTTTAGAGGTAAATAAGTATGATACTAAATAAACATGTATCTAATTACATGCATAAATGATATTTAGAAAACCGATATGAGTATTAGTGATATTTACACAAGAAATTAGATAAAGTAGATCACTTACAAAAAAACTTAGAAAAATTATCCGATTCATGATTGCGCATCCAACTTAGCTGAATGATAAATGTCCATGTTCTTTTTAGGGATGACTCGAATTTGAGTCCGGACAATGACCAAAAAGTCTTTAAAATTCTCCATTGCCCCATGTAAAAAAAAATAAAAAAATAATAATAGTAAGATAATACTATAGATTTTTATTTTAGCATAAACATAAAATATATTAGATTAACCACAAGTACAACACAGAAACGATCCAAAGTCAGTAGACACGTCTAAACAGGCAAATACAACAAACAACAACAAAAACTTTTGTCATCTTGGGTAATGACAAAGAAACACCGATTAAGAGGCGGACGAGAATATGTAATGGTATAGTGGATCACCACAGAAGCACGATAACATGAAACATCCACCAGAGTCAAACCAATTCCCCTCAAACCATTCAGTCCAGAGTGAGTCAAACTAGGGAACTGTCTTCCAATATAGTTGAAAGTACAAATAAGGATGTGGCAAGAGTTCGAAACTGATAAAAGACAAACAACCGAACAATATCTCGTATTCATATCTCTTATTGAAAGCCATCGGTCAAAGAACATCACTGGGTGGTGCACGCAATCTAAAAACTCAGTAGATATTGTTAAGAAGTGGCCCGACAATGAAAATGACAAAATAACCACCACCCAAAATATAAGAAACCGAACCATAGTCCTAAATAGGTCACCACAAAGAGGAAATATGACGTAATAATATATAGATATGAGCACCAAAAAAGGAGATAGCTCACGAAAAGACATCCGCAAATAGTTGATTTTTATAGCAAATAACCCCCAAATAATACACACATCACACAAATATGCAAAAAGCATTTCTAGCATGTGAATATCAACTCATTCTGTTTAAATTGACGCGATAAGTTAATCATACTCTTGTATATGAATACAAAAGTTTCAGTATAAACTCGTTCTGTTCAAAATGATGCCACAAGCCAAAACGTGACATATGAAGAATAGACAATAAGAAACCATGAGGCAAAAGCCAAAGCTATGGATATCTGGAACATAATGCACGAAAATTTGGTCTCTATCGCACAGATGCTTGTATCACTGGCAAAGAGGACCATAACACCAGCAGACGAGCTAGCGGCCGCGAGTGATAGAGTAGCTGTGACCTGCGGAAAGAATGAATTAACTAGAGTTTAAAATCCACTTCTGGATTGAAATCCTAGTGGGATAAGAATGATCTCGGCAGGATATAATGGCCAAATGATGGTTCCATAGAAAGATCAAGAAACATCATCTATTTCTTTTAAGAACACGCACTACTGCTAAATTGAATTTGCATTTCGAGGTCGAGAAACTAAAAATAGACTAAAAACTTTGTTGTGTTCTGAAGATAGATTTCTACTTACACTGTGTTAATTGAGAACACCATGAAAAACTACTCTCACATAAACAGCATTCCCCAGCCATCAAATAGAACATTTCGTGTTGCATAAAACAGCATTAGGCCTTTGTATTATCCTAAATCGACTCAAACTCCAGAAAACAACTCTCTCTTTGACAAGAGTATAATTAGAGGTTTTATATGATAATCCCTTGGTTTCAAGAAAAAAAATGAAAACAATGAAGAATTTGTTACTGATATAATGTTACATGCAAGTATGGAAGTAATTAAACCGAAAGTTAAGAAAGACGTTAATTACCCAATCGCCAACAACAAAAAGACTGACTATGAAGTGATTACGAAGGTCTTTGTTGAATCTCAAAGCATGTATGTCGAGGCATGCAAGGCCAAAGCTCCACAAAACTTGAAGCCCCATGGATGCAATTAAGTAGCTGTTAAAATATGCATACAGATTAACAGTCTTTGGGCAAATTCCATGATTCAGACACGAGAAAAAAATGTTATTGTTCTACAATTGACCAAGAATCTCAAAATTATTGAGCTCAAAATCATATAAGCAGGCAATTTCAAGCAGTAGAAACAGATATTTCAATTTCAGCCAAGTATCAGGGAAACCGAGGTTAAACTTCAGAACTGAATTCAGAGAAAACGAAGTAGAACACACAAAAAATATATGAAAGAATAAACATTTTGTTCCAGCCATGACTAACTGAATAACACAGCACATACAGTCAAATCAAGGAGCTGAATATAACAAACCCCTCAACATATTTCTGGCTAAACTAGGAGAGTTTCAGAATTTGATTCTCGCAAAAAGAAGTAAACTGCAATGAGTTACTGGAAAGAGGGAGCCAACATTTCAAGTAGATCAATAAGAACCAGTTTTCCGTTAAGACCCTCGGTTATCTAGTGGCACCTTGGCGCTCGTTAGGACAGAGTTCAAAACCATTACAAACAACCCTCCCCACCTATATTTTTTTTAAAAAAAGAACTCGTGGGGGGTAAACACGGTAAACGATTGGGTCTAATGTACGCGATCTTCCCTAAAATGCAAGAGGTTGTTTCCCAGACCACACTCATGGAAATTAACAAATTGAATGAGGTAAACATCTCCGATCGAAATATTTTGTTGCAAATGTTTAGGAGAACTTTCACAATATATTTCACATTCATCTTCGATAGCTTCCATTAAATTCAAGTGTTACTCATCCATCTACATTGGCAAACACCTGCAATTTACGTGCGTATTTGTGTGGTGTATTTAATGAAACACAATTTGGAATACACCAAAAACAGAAACTCTATCCAATATTTCTTCTTTTAAAACTTATAATTTTCTCCTTAGACACGCCCAAACCCCAAATACTATTTGTAATATTATTTTCCAACAACCGCATGCAACCCATATATAGAAAACAGCAAAATAAAAACAAATCGGTGAGAAAAAGAAAAAGAAAAAGAAGAAATTACCAAAAAGCGGTGGTAGTAGAGAAGCCAGAAGCAGAAGCCATAGTCCCAATAGAACCAGCTGCAAACAAACACTGCCCAATCCTTATTACTAGCCCACTCTTTCTCCCTGGACTGCCAAACACCTCCTTCATCTCTCTCTTCCAGCAGCCTCTAAATTTTCGCGTATTTTTGGGTCAAAGATTAAATTTCTACGAGGTGGGATTTTTCACACAACAATCAAGGATTCAAATTATCATATAAAAAAAACTTAATAATTTTAAAAACAGTAGACGTCAAGATTCTCTTTGCTCTCTCCAACAAGAAAGATGGGATATTGGGACGATCTTCCAATTTCACAACACTGGCATGGGAATTGGGAGTGCAATAATTTTTTTTTTATTTTTGGGCAAATCAAAACAGCAACCCGTTCTTGTGACTACTGAATTGTAGACTGTTATTATTATTATTTTTTACCACTTCGAAGATATACTTTATACTTGAAATATTGACAAAGAACATTGGAGGAGGAGCTGATTTGAGATAAATCTAATAATATATTGTGATCTCGCACAACTTTTCAGCATCTACGGATAATAACAAACATAAAATAAAGTGGAAAAGGTAAATGGGAATTTGCGTAAACATAAAGTTTTGTTTTTGTTCTTAATGATGAGTAACGTGACATACATCTTTAGTTGGTTCTGTTTTCCACTATTTTGTCACGGATTGTTCAAATAGATCTTATAACTTTTATAAAATGAAATTTGTTGTTGATTGTAAATTTGGATGATAACTATTTATCTCAAGATTCTGTTTTATAGGTCTACATCTTTGAATAATAAGAGTAGTTTTGGTTCGATAAATACTTTACAAGATTCCGAAATCATGATAAATATATCATGTAAGATTTTTTTTTTTTTGAGATGAGAATGGCTAAATATTTTTCCCCACACTGTGGGACTTGAACTCGAATCTCTCCAAGATGAAGGTGAACTCTTACCAACTAGGCTACCTCCAAGAGCTCATATCATATAAGATTTTACATGCTTCGTTATGGAATATTATCCCATCTACTTACACGATCGATGGCTATTGTAATCAAGATTTAAACAGGACATCTTTTCTTTTAAAAAAAGTAAATAGAATAAAAATGAATATTTCAGGATTTCTTCAAAATCGGTAGAGATTTTAAGAGTTTTAAAACTTTAAATACCCTTGAAAGAAGCAACAGAATATTTTACATATTTTCTGAAAATAAAATAAACCTTTTAACAAATTTCTGTATAAAATCGAACTCCAAAATGCCAAGATTAAAAAAAACATTTGATTACATAAATCAAGAAAGAAACTAAGAAAGTATATAAATATCCGCATTTGTAAGGCACCGACTCCAGAAGTTCTCATAGAACTTCTGTTTTTAACATTTTTTTTAAACCATTGCTTCCTCCATTGATAGTGAACAGCAATCACACAACCAAGAAAATTTAAATTTAAAATATACCAAGAAAAGTGCCTTCCTCGTCACTAAAACAAGGGAAAATTCAACAAAAACCAAAAGATTTTACAGTATTGTTGCACACTGACGAAATGAACTAAAACTGTCAGGTCCAAATTCCCCACTATCACAACAACATAACTGATATCACTAAGCAGTTGTTAATTGCACATGCAAAACCCCCATTTTTACACATTTTAATCTATTTTCAATTTGTTAGAATACTAACGCGCAACAAATTACAAGCCAAAGGGTTGTAAGTAGTAACATTTACATCCAAAAATATAAAAGAAAAGAAATTATTTTATAAGCCCAGTTTTCACTTCCGTTACAAAAGCTCAGTGTAGCATTAGTGAACCATACCAGTATGTAGCTAAGCGAAGAACCACATTTTGATAAAGACTGACAAGCCCATTTGCAGAACGAATGCAGAGATGACCACAATCGTGAATGCACTACTCTGGATATAAGATCTGAGGTTCAAAGCAACGAAGCTCGATGATGAAGCACCAGCAATTAATATGATAGTCCATCGCAAAAATTCAAATGGAATAAGCAGCAGAAACTGGAAGCACCAAAAAGAAATAAATGTCACATCCCATTCGGAAAAGATAGGCAAATAACGACTTGCAATAAGTATGCATAAGATTGAATTTCATGTCTATAAGATAGTCATTTCTACTTACAGAGCTTAGGACAAAAATGAAAAGTGAATATCCCCACAAACACCAAAAGCGAACTAGGCTGGCACTTGCACCCATATACTGAAGTAAAAAGTAGTACGCAAGTGGAACTATGAGCGCATAACCATATATGGATCCTGCTGCCACATTTAAATAGTTGACATCAAAGGTCCATGACGAAATTTGGCTGCTGCTGCTGCTGCTTTGCATTAGGTAGGTGGCGCAGTTTCCGAGGGAAGCAATCACAAAAACCAATGTTGTGGAGATCCAGACAAGACCATAACTGTAATATGATAATAGTCATGATTCCAGATGATTATGATCAATCAGAGACAGAAAATAACCACATTCTTCATCAATCAATGTTCCATTTCAAAAATATATATTCTTTCTTATTGCAATTGTAAAATATGGCAAGCTGGGAATCTAGATGTCCACATGGGGAGAAATATAAGGCAGTGAACTTAAAACTCATTAATAGTAAGTCATCAATTATACACCACATGCCATTTCAAATATCTTCATTGACTCAAACAAAATGCACCGAGTTCAAGTGTACAAGGCATTTAGAACAAAATGGAAACAAGTAGAAACATGTTTCAGTTATGCTAAACTTGAACAGAAACAAGAACATATTAGAGACTGGCTCCTAGTAAATCGTGACACATGATCTCAGCCCATCTTTGTGTTAGATGGTGTTAGCAGGAGTAATATTGTCAAGCTAAAGTTGTTCCTCATTAAATTACGAGGCAATTTTTTCCAACCAACTGGATAATTTGACACAGAATAAAAATACGTTCTTTCCGAAAGAATCCTTGAGACCAATGCCAAATAGTTTGCTCGGGCGCCATTTCAATTTACATTATTTAGTAAGTTATAAACAAACATTTCCTGAATTTGCTCCTATACTGTTCATATACATTTGTATCGTAATTAAAAGTTCATGTGGAAAGCTAGTTGAAAAGTAACCAGTGCAATTTTTTGCATGATCATATGCAATCCATCAGGATATTTAGTTTTCCTCAGCACTCGTATGATATATGCATCAATATCTACACCAGGCAAGTAAACTCATTCCCATGAAAAGAATGGGATCAGGGAATAATAGGAGGCTTGATTCACTTCAGACTTGGAGGAAAAATGAATAAATTCTTTTTTGATAAAGAAATTATATAAAATTAAGTATCAAAAAAATGTCAATAAGAGTATGTACGATCACCATACAACTTACAGATCAGGGTTAGCATCAATTTTGATGACAAAATCTCCACTAGCAGGATATAAAGAACTAAGCAATCTGTTCAACACAATATCTGTGTCTACATTGAAATATTGTGCGTAGGACGAGATGCTAAATAATCCCTTCCAGTTTGTTTGCTGCTGCCCTCCTCCATCTGCAACCATTAGTCTTAGTATATAATTAAGCAAGATCCTTAAGCTCCAAATATTAACTGAATTTAATTAGTTAACATTTGAAGGACTTGGGATAACAATGGAACATCATCCACACAAATATCTAAGAATCATTCTCACACGAGAAAAGCTCACCTTCGATCCAAACATCCGGCATAAAGAGCATTCTTTAAGTTCCTTAATAAAAATAAGCGAAAGGCAGAACTAACAGCAAATAAACATCATACATTGAACAAGAAAATAACAACATATCTTATGTGACAGATTCCATTCTCGCTAAAGACTAAATGAGATTTGCTTGCCAGAACACCATTAGATTGATTTCTATACTTCTACTTTTATATGTATATTTTACCATTACTTGTTCATGTTTCCGTTTCCAGTGTAAGATGTAGGTGAAACAGGGACTATATAAAATTTGTGACTAAATATTACATACACACACACCACACACAGAGAGAGAGAGAGAGAGAGAGAGAGAGAGAGAGAGATGCATGAAAAGAAGAATTACACCACTTCGGGTCAATTCGACATACTTAGTAAACACCTCACAAAATTTGGTCATTATAGACTACATGGATGCCAAATGTGACATTTTTTTGGTTGATAATTTGTTTTACTGTTAAAATAATAAAGAAAATTATTCACGAATTTGGTGATTCTATGATAGAAAAAGAAGCAAGGTAATTTTCTCGTCCGATAGAAACTAATATTTTTCACTCCACCATGGCCGGTCCCAAGCCTAGGTAAAGGAAGACGGTTGCATTAAATAGTCGGTCAGCATAAAATATTAGCAAATTTCTTATGTATGGATCAATAGGATCCATACAGCCAACCCCACATGGTGGGATGCAGAAGCTCAGAACTTTGGCAAGGCATAGCAGGCCCTACTTGTAAAAACACAGGGATGAAGGAGCTAACACCCTGGTGCTCTTTGATCTTTAGAAAGAGATCATTGAGTACCATCAGGTCATGATTTCAAGAAAAGGACCGGAGAGAATATATCTCAGTCCCTTCTCGGTTACAGGGGTTTCATATCGCATTGCCTATTTACGTACTTTATCCAATCAGTGACAATTCACAGTTTGTAGTGCTCTAATATTTTTTAGCTATTACACCATAATGATGAACTTACAGAATACAACGGCTTTCAAATTCCTACTTCAACCCAGGATTCTTCGATGTTTGAAATATTATTTGCATAATCAGTAAAAGTAGAAGCAAATAAAAATGGGGAGCTAGTTGGATGATAGAAAACAAAGTAATGCTTTAATCCCCATTACCAAAATACAGATAACACCATTTTTTCAACAATGAGCAAAATGCAAAACTCTGCAATTCAATACACCCTGATCCCTGTGAAATAACTGTCACCAAAGAGTGGATAAGGAAATTCTTACTTACCACTGGAACCACCTATAGTTTGATATCCCTGACCCTGACCCTGACCCCCACCTCCACTATTGTTGGGAGGAAATATTTGCAAATTCGCACCAGGAACTACATGGAGTTTCAAAATGGAAATTATAAGCTTTGGTGGTCAAGATTCATACAACGAATACGAAGTGAATCTTTGATAGAAGCTCATACCTTCTTTATTGGTGGTCTTCTGGTCTTCACTAACAACAGCCTGCACATGTGCAATAAATTTTAACATGGAGCTATAATTTCATCTAAAATCTCAGTTGGCAGCCGATTCAATTTGGTTTACAAACATGTGTAATCATGATTTTCTTTTCCCAACTGATAAATACTATCGCAATAAAGCTTGTCTAAATTTAGGAGATTAAACATTGGTGAAGTATTGAATTAATCATCAAAGCAGGCCAAATTCGTGATTAGCTTATGATTAGTTAATTACGACAGCCACGACTACCTTCCCGTGCAAATAAGGAAGTCGAAATGTAAATGATTATATTAACCAGTATTCCGGTAATTCACTCCCTAACTGCATCGCGTATTAAGTAATTAACACCCCGTTTCCTCAGAAATATTACGTTTTATGTAATTTTATAAAAGAAACTAACCCAAAATAAAATAAAACCCCCACTCTTGACAATAAAGGTAGGTCCTCGTAAACGAATTCGAAATTTCGTCAAGTTTGGAGCTCGGAGTTTCAAGCTCTCCGAGCTCCCAAACAAAGTAATAGATTTATATCACAGATATCCATATCTCAACCAGATCAGATTCGATCAAATAATTCCATACCGTAGCCTATAACAAAATTTATAATAATAATAAAAGCTTGAAAACAGTAAAAGCGTACCGGAACAGAGCCGAGCAAGTGGCTGGAGGGAAGACTGGTGAAGGACTCTTCCATCGGATTCAATTGATTCACGAAACGAGAAACACGTATGGTAATAGCGATGCTTAGGTTGGGTCAATTGTCGCGATCTGAAAATGTTTGGGGGTGTTTTTGTGATTCTGCTTTCGAATCCCACTTGTAAGTTGCAATGTTTTTCCACTATGTTGCACCGATACTCCAAAAAATTTTACGGTCAAATATCGAATATTTCTGGGATATGATACGACACCGATACGTATCGGATATGCCACGTGGCGTATCTGGGGACAAAAATTAAATTTTTATTTCGAATACAGTCAAGATATGCCGTTGACCGTATCCGACACGAATTAGATACAGGCAGTTTCGGAATTTTTTTAAAAAGCATGGTTGAAACTGTAATTAAAATTATATTATTTAACTTATTCCCTATTTCCTAACCACATTAATGTGTTTAATGTCGATTATATGCTTAAAATTTTTATATGTCATGGATTAATATTTTACCATTTATCGTGAAGTTGATGAGTTTGCAACTTTATTCTGATTTCTAATGTGTTTAATGTTGATTATATGCTTGAAACTTGATTTCTTATAAATATTATTAATTATATATATATATAAATAAATTAATAAATTTTGCCGTATCCAAACGTATTGTATCCTACAAATTTCAAAAATCCCGTGCAATCATACCCGTATCTGCGTATCCGTGTATCCGTATCCGTGCAACATAGCTTTTCCACCGTATGTGGGAGGTTCATGCAATTACTTAGATCATATATATACCCAAATTGATTCACGACCCTTAGATATAACATTACGATAGTATTCATATGTTGACATCTTATTTTTCTAGAGTTAAAATTTTTGAAAATATATCATGATCTGATTTACTATGCCACCAACGCACACATATTAGGCAAGCATAATTTCATATAAAAATAATATACTTTTTATTTCATAAAAAAAAATATACTTTTTAAATGATTTTTAATCATACATAATTAACTTTAATCTTAATGAAAGAAATAAGAATTTCGAAAATATATTATGGTTAGGCAGCCGTCATTGTGGAACTTTAAAGTTTTTTTCCTAGGTTATTCTCCTTTTCTGATGTCACTCTTATGTCTTTTCGGGGTGGTTCATCGATTTTGCTTCACTGTCAAGGCCTCAATTGACTATGTCGGCCGGATATAATCCTTAATGAATTAAACACACTTTAATATAAGATCAAAGTTATTTTTGAGAGAGAAATCCGTATGCACATATTGTTCATCCTTTGTTTTTGTTGAAGTGTTTTTAAACTTTTGTGGTTTGAGGATTTGTGATTTGGATTGCTCCTATCACAAGTCATAGTCGTCATATCTTGGGAAACAATTGCCGCTAATCATAAGCATCATAACTAGGTAATATCATTTCAAGGACAAAGATTCTCGCCTCGACAAATATTAATAAAACCATTGTTACCTTGATTGTTATTATTAACCACAGTCTGTTGCAGCCCATTTTTTGTTCATAAGTGCTGCATGGATTAAATTTTTGGGTGTAACGTGTCGATAAATTAGTTTATTTTGGTTTGCTTATTGCCACGGATCAAATGATCGTAGTATATATATATCTGTTAAGTCTTTTGTCAAGATAATTTTGATTTCATGATTTTTGAATAACATTAATTTTAAAAAACTCTGTTGGTTTATCTGCATCGATCTTTGTATGAATGAGATTGTGATAATTTAGTATTCTGTCACTATATTTGTGTACAACTAACCACATTTAGTGGATGTTTGTAAATACTTTTGCAAATTAATTATCAGCTTTCAGATAAAAAGAGAGAGCAGAATTTGAGTGTTATATTTCCTTGCTATTACTTCTCTAAAAATAAGCAGAAAAAACAGAATCTGAGAAGCAGCTCATGACATGATTTTGACTGCTTTAAGTTGTTTCGTGGCAATTTTATAATTAATGAAAGCTTATTAAGCTGTTTTTTTTTTAAATAACAAATATTCAATACTTTTGCTTAAAATCAACTTTTCCAACTTTAAGCAAAAGCAACATAGAAATGTTTTGAATAAGTAATTGCAAACACACGATTAATATTTTATACACTTTCAATTTTCTTAAACACTTAAATCACCTTCCTATATCAATTTTAAAATTTAAAATTTTAAAATATATAAAAATATAATAATTATAATAAAATATTATTATGAGAATAAAATATAATATATTCCAAATATATATATCATGGTTCCCTTAATTCGAACGGGTACAAATATCCATCTTTGATATTTTTAGATACTTTTTAGACATGTTCAACTATTTTGCTGATGATAATCTATGGTAATTACGTTTTAATAAATGTATCTATTAAAGATAAATATTTAGTTATTGGATATGCTTGATGCAGCATGTCGATGAGTATTCTTTTTTTTTTTTTTCCCTTTTGCGTAAGCCAATATATTAAACGGCATTAGCGATGATCAAACCCAAAATATTACAAAGTTGCAATAATAAACTAAGCTAATAATAAAAGATATTCTTGAATTAGGTCCATACACATAACTCCTTACAAACTCAAATATTATAGAATTTGTACCCATAACTGTAAAACCCGAGAATTTAACCCGAGATTTGATGTCATCAAATCTACTTAAGGTACTTTATTCATATTAAAACTCTAATTGTTAATTAGATAATTAAGTATTTTAGTAGGTTTAAAACTCTAATTAAATAGATGGATAATTAAGAATTTGAGTAGGTTTAAAACTCTAAAGTGGATTAAGAGTTCTTGTAGGGTTAAACTTTGGGTGGCAAATTCTTCAATAAATAAAGATGAGATGCATGTTTAAACCACATCCTCTTAATACCTTAGCCATCAAAAATCTTTAGATTTGCACCTTCAAAACTCTTGAAAACTTATCACCATAAATTTGGATTTTTCAAACCTTATAAATATACGATTTAGCCATATATATTTTCAGAGAAAAATTCAGTACTCTTCCGTGTAGAATTTCGGAATCAGCTGCCTCAAACAATCGAAATTTCAAGCCTAAATCTTAGAAAATCTTTCGAACTTTGTCTCCTGCGCAAACTTGCAAAAATCCAGATGATATTTTCGAAAAAACAGAATCTGATCTTCACCTTAAACTTGGCCTCCACCTTCATCTATAAATAGAACCAACCTAGGTAGTAGTTTGTCCATCACAAGCCATCTCCTTCAAGCCATTATATAAGATCAAATCTGTCACCTCTTTTCACATACAGAAACCGATACATTCAGCCTCCATTCAGCAGCCGAAATCATCGAAATTCATTCTATATTTCTGCCTCAAACTTTCGAATTGTTCTTGCTCAAACTGTCGAATTGTTCCAGCAAGCAACTCACGAAATTCTTCAGCCCAACCAGCAAGGAATTTCGATACATTGACAATTGAATTGCCGAGAATTCTAGCCACAAAAATAGTCCACAAACTTCAATATATTCAGCAATAAACTCTCGAGTGAAAAAGCATAGAAAATTCCAAATTTTATTCAGCAAATCTTCGAAAATCAGTGCATGCTTTTCAACAATATAATCCATTGTCCAGCCTAGATTTTTGAGATATTTGTCAGCCTTTTCAACAAGCGAAAAGCCTTCGGAAAAGACTCTCAGTACACACACTGTTTCCAGCAACAAGTTTCGAAAGTTGCAAGCCATAAGCCTTCGAGAAATTCGCACAGTAGACACACAGTAGAGGTGTGCGGTTACTGTTCATAGTGGAAGATTTGAATCCGTTCGTTTCGTACCGTCGATTACTCAAACACACATCCAAGCACTGTAAGTGGGCTTTTGTTATATATTCGTTTCGTTTTCTAAAAATCATATAGTATGTTTTGAAATCCCGATCGATATGTATTATGTTGAAATTATGAAAGTATTATTTTGTAAGCACGTTAAACTCGAAATCTAATTGGATTTGGATCCCCATGACCCTGATGCGGTGGGGTGTAACCGCTAAAAGAACCTTATACGGTGGTAATCCGTTGTTTCTGGATTATCCAGACCCTTTATTCGTGGGTTAGCAGATGTTATGACCTCATCTCTAGGAGGGTTAAGTCTAGAGACTGATATCAGTACCAAGAAGAGAGTAGAATGCTTTACTGTGCTTAAGTATATGAAAATTATGAAACGATATGTTATGTCATGGCTCGTAAGGGCAAATCAAGTATGTTAAGATACATTCATATCGGTTTATGCAAGTTTTATGATCCAAGTTTATGAAAATTATGTATATGTATGATATCGATTGTCCCCCACTTGCTGAGTGTTTTCCAAAGCACTCAACCCCTTATTCTACATCCCCAGATAAAGCCGAAGAAGAATTAGAGCAAGAAGAAGAGCACCAATTTTGGGGTTGGTGAAATCAAGTCCGCTGCGTAGATCAAGATCTTTTATGTTTTCAAATTTTCCAGTTTTAAGACAATTTTATTTATTCAGTTGTTAAGTTTTTAATTCCGCATTTCTTTATTCATTGTAAAGACAATGAATTTTTATTTATATGGAAAAAGACTGGTTTTCAGTAGTTATGATATTATGAGGCTTATTGATTTCAAGTTGTTTATGGAAATCAATGCTGGTGTTATTGACCCCGGTCTCGGGGCGTGACAATAACAATCTTTCAGCAACCATCAATTTTGAAATTTGCATGCAGGTTAATTATCTTCTTTATGCCAAACCAGAATGTTCTAAACTCTCAACCATTTGTTGTGCATCTCTGGCTTCGAAGTGTTACTGCTTTGGAAGCCTCCCTCCAATCTTTGATTCAGCAGTGTAGAGGTGATAAAGATTATGCTAAACTCTTTCACTCATAAATTCAGACAGATTGCAAGTTCTCGAAACTAATCTAAAGACGAATAGGGCTGAATATCATTCTTTGCTGAAATCCAATGCCAATACCTAAACTTAATCATCTCGATAGTGGATACACCAGCTAATACCTCGTTACATTCCTATTAAGTGCTTGCCAAATGCTCCATCCAATGCATTCCAAATGACAAGCCATTCTCCTTTACCTTTCGATCCACCCGGATAACTCAAGTGTTGCCAAAAATGTTTTATTGGATTTCATGAAGCACACTTTGAAAATTAAATCATCCGAACAACTAAAGAAAAGATGCTTGATATCCTCCTCAACTTCACCATAAAAAGCACAAAGAAGATGGTCATGATCCAAGGTGATACCTCTTCTAAAGAGATTAAGTTTTGTGGGATTCTATTTTGGAGCAGTTTTCACGCAAATCCAGAAACCTTCTATGGGTACCAACTTATCAGCACTCTTTTCTCAGGTAGAGGCTCCTCCAATCTGCTGTTTTTCACTGCAAGATATGCGGAGTTATGAGAATATAGGCCATCTTTCTCCGGTTTTCATTGCCAAATATCATCAGCTCCAGGATGCCGATAGTACCTGGATCAACCACTTTCAACATCGAATAACCTGGTCGTGTAGTAATCTGCTTCAGTTCCTCTTTCCTGCGCTTATCCATTCTGCCAAACATTTGGCGTTGACTCAATTAGAGACTTAGATCCTTTAGTTCACCTTTCTAGTTTCGTGTGTTTGTGGGGTTGATTGGTTTGATGGGTACCAGTTTTTTCCGCCTCCGGTTGCTTGGATTCATTCTTAGGAACAAAGGTTGAGGAGTAGGGTGAAACATGGTTGATAGGGACAATCGGATCCAAGCATACTACTGACATCAGGCTGAAGATCCTGGGCCTTATGGGCATGGGAAGGGGAGCTGTTGGTGTTGGGCCTTGAATTTGGTTTGGATTTTTCTCCAAGAGTTGGGTTTTGTTGGACTGGAGATTGACCCAATAAAGATTCTGCCTCGGCATCTAGGCCCATTTGATTTTTGCTTATTGGTCCTCCATTTAGTGACTCGGGTCTTACATTAATACCCGACAAAAATGCATGGCTCGAGGTGTTATCACTGCATTCCAGGAACCCGCCTTCTTTATTTTGAATTTTAGAAATTACGGGCTCATTCACATCCTCAGCGGCAAACGAGTGCGGAACAAAGCTGAGATAATCCGATTCCGATAGGCTGACATCGTCTGCCCATCCAGCAGTTGAGATTATATCGGAAGAAATGCAACAGAATTATTCTATGAATTAATAAAAATAACGGAAGTATTTTATTGTTAATTAAAATCCCTAGTATACAATATATTTATCACATAATTTTCACGACACGATTTATTTATAATGTGTCCTATGAAAACACCATGAAAATTATTTATGTTTTAATATAAAATATTGACAATATAAATAAATATTATTAATTTTATTATAAATAATATCAAATCTTATACAAGATCCGAATTCAGTGTCGTTGGCAAAATTTGGAACATATCTACAATTAAAAGAAAAAGTCAAGTCGCCTACGTAACAACTCAGGTACTATTAATTTCAAGTAAAGTATACCAGGAATATTTTATATAATAATAACAATACAAGCAACAATATTTATTGATTGTAGTTAGTGGCGACACGACCCATTTAATCGTGCCAACACAGTATTATGCGTACCGTGTCGTGCCGGCAAGATTCGAAAATGGGCCGTGTCATGCCGGTCCATTTCCACAAGAGGCTGGGCCCGGCACGGTCCATAGGCACAACCCCTACGTGCCGTGCCATGGGCCGTGCCGTGATGACACGGCCCATTTCAAGTTTTTTTATTTTTTTTATAAATAATATCAAATCTTATACAAGATCTGAAATCAGTGTCGTTGGCAAAATTATTTGGAACATATCTACAATTAAAAGAAAAAGTCAAGTCGCCTACCTAACAACTCGGGTACTATTAATATAAACTAAAGTATACCAGGAATATTTTATATAATAATAACAATACAAGCAACAATATTTATTGATTGTAGGAAAAAAATGTTAGAACTTGTAAGCTATCACGGAATCCCCGGTTAAAACTAGTGGGTTTGATGATGTTTTGAATGACACCTATGATATACGAACGACGATACGGATACGGATATGATACGAAACGAACACAATGACAAGGATTTTTAAAAACTGTTGTGATGTGTATGTATATATTTTATTTTTGTAGATATTATACATGTATTATATTAAAAAATATTAAAACTCACATTTTTTAAATTCTAAAACAATGTAAAAGCAACAAAAATATTATTACCAACTTGAAGAATCGTATAAATAAATGCATGTCACTGAAATCATCACAATATCACATATACTAAAATCAAACGCATAGTACTTCAATTGACATAAAGTTTAGCAATCACATCCAAATAAAATATAATACCAAATATATGATTACCAAATTCAAGAAGCGCATAAAGAAAGTGAATATCATTATACTATCACTGATATCAGTACCAAATGCATATTACTTCAATCACCATAAAGTTTAACAAATACATCCCATGGAAGTGTACGACACGCCTCTCGAAAATGTCCGACACAGCTGTTCGAATTAATTTTTATTTTAAAATTAAGGACATGTCACATGTAGAGCTATCAAAACGAGCCAGCCCGACCATTGACTTACTATTTATGAATTGATAAGCAAAAAATAAAGAAATGACCATTTTTTAAAACAAGTGGCAGGTCCGCGGGTCAACTCGCCAAAGCCCGCGACCGAAACGGGTTGGTATAAAAATGTTGGCCCAAACCCGCCCACGGACCTGGCCTATTTTGACAGCTCTAGCCACGTGGAGTGTCGGATACATGTCTGAGGGGGGTGTCAATGTCCTAGAAATGGCTGGCACTGCACCAAGTGATTTTCAAGAGTATCCGTACATCATAGAGTTAAACTATCCTTCAAGATATCCGATGCATCATGACACTATCCTTCGAGACATAATAAACGTTTGGATATAATATTCTTATTTGATTGTTATACACCTATTATGCACGAACACTCCTAAAAATCACTCGGTGCAGTGTCGAACACTTCTCGAACACCGACACTTCTCGGACATGCCACGTGGCGTGTCCATTATATTATTAATAAAATAAAATCGGACATACGTATCGACACTCCCCTCAAAATCGGACCCCCGTGCATGGCTGATGGACGTGTCTGAGCCGTGTCCGCCACATAAAGGGCATTTTTGGGTGATAATTGTGCAATTTAAAAAGTTTTTGGCTAAAATAAATTTAGAAGTATTACTTAAACTCTATTTAATTAAAGTAATATACATTTGTTGTTAGTATGAGTGATACAATGATGATTTCAGTGATATGTTTATATATATTATTTTTGAATTTGGTAAGAATATTTTTGGTGTTGTATTTTATTTGGACGTGTTTATTGATGTTAGTATGAGTGATATTATGATGACTACAGTGACATACATTTATTTACATGGTTTTAGAATTAAAAAATGTGAATTTCAAGCATTTGGAATATATATATGTACATATACGTGTCTCAGCCGTGTCGTATCTTGAAAATTTAAAAATTCGTGTCGTCGTGTCCATGTCTTTTGTGTCAGTGTCCGTATATCGTAGTTATACATTGAGGATCATGCGTGTCTCCTTGGGACCAACAATCACCAGCCTCCACTTGGCAGTACCTAACGAATCCCAACCGATTATGTTCCACCTCAGATCTAATACCAGCTGTTATTTAACATTAATGCCACCATGGAATCAGATGATGTAATCAGACTGATACAAATGGACCAACTCGCCCAACCAGAGCCAAGTCACATATTTGGCGGGCTAACCCCCTAACCCAAATAGATTGGCCCAACAAACCTATTTCACAGGTTAAATTGGGCCAACTCGATGGATCCATCTTGTTTTGTCTCTAGATATAACCAACCAATCAATGTTTTTCTTTTCACATTTTTTATAAATACTTAAATCAGGCTTAAAAAAATAAATTTTGGTGGAGCATTAACCACTTATAAGGAAAATACTTATATGCAACCAGTTGAGATCAATTTATACACCAATTTAATATTAAATTTTTAAATAAAAATATATAAATTAACATATTAATTTTATACTATATTGAGTTGATCTTGGTTTGTTTGATGATGGGCACCATCACCGTTCATTTGGAATCTTTTTTTAAAAAAGAAAAAAAGATTCTAAATGGATGGTAGATGATGCCCCCGATGGCAGTGCCCTTAAAGACAGCAACATTAAAATCGTTAGATCTTGGAGTTCAAACAAGATCCATACAATTATGTTCGCAATTATAACGTTTAACGATGTTTATAGAAATTTGTGCCCCACATGATTAACAGTATATCGTGTTCTCTCGAAGTACGCAGGTACACTCAATATCAGCAAATTGTATGTTTTATTTCGAGTTGTTGATATACATATTTTTTATATTAATTGTCAGTAGTAAATAGTGGCAGAGAAATGAGACGAAGAAGAAGGGCTGGCTTTGGTGTTATTTGAAGAGGAGGTGATTGGGTGGCTTTCGGGAGCAGGAGAATAAGGTGGTGAGGTGGCTGGAAATGGGTGGCCAAGGTGGAGACGACGTCGTTGGGAGCTCTGCCTCTGCTGGAAAGGTCTATTCTGATGATCATTTGGCCGTCGAAATTCCAGACACCGCCCATCAAATTAGCCATGGTTTTTTTTCCTTTTCCTCGTCTCATATCCCTTTTTAATTCTAACCTTTTTTTTTATTATTATATTGCGTCTATATTTTAATGGTTCCAAATCAACAAGGTTGGGAGAAGATTTCTATGTGTAATTCTGTAGCATATTTAAAGATTAGTTCCAGTATTTTAGAGGAAATGTAGATTGCCGAAGGGGTTTTCCTTCACTCAGTATATCGGGTTAAAACTCATGCTTTCGGAAATAAAAAGTTTAGTGAGCAATAATGTTTTGGTTCTTGCTGGATTTGATTTGAGTTTGGTGGATATATTTATTTGTGATTTTCGCTTTGCATGTGTAAGTATCTACTCTGACGATGTTATGTTTTTGAACTTTTTCATTCAGGCAGATTTGATCAGATTTTGAGCTTTAATTTGCATCTTTAGGTTATGTTTACATAAAAAAAATTTCTATCTAATACTGAAAAATTGGTTGGTTAAGAATGTTTATTCTAGAACATTTTACCTGTCCCATGTATGATGTATACTTTAAGGTGTATCTTAACAATTAGAATGCGAAACTTGTTTGGTTGTCATTTCACTATCTATTTTTGGGATATCCTGAATGAACATGATCTAGCTGGATAAACTCATTATTTGTATTCAAATTCGTGCTCGAATATGAAAATGTGAATAATATTTGACTCTGTTATATTATCAGCCGGCTATAAGACAGCCAATAGCTTGAGAAAAAAATATTTTGGTCTCAACTTTGGCTAGAAGTAGAATTCGAATTCGAATTCGAATTCTATACTTTTAGTTTGAAATATTTATCAAATATTAATAATTGTAGTAACTTAAGAGCGAATCCCACATCATCGAACAAAGCAATTTCAGCTCAAATTCAATTCATATTATTTAAAAACGAATGTTAAAGATTTAGTGTACTTTCACTGGAACTGTCCTTCCCTCAACATTCATGGGATGGTTTACATTTGAATTGAACTTATCTATTGATTTTGGTTGTTGATGGCTTGTAACGTCATGATATGTTTTATTTTATTCTATTTCGAACAATCTTGGCTTATTTGTTCTTGTTATGTACTGTAGATTCATGGTTTCAAGTGGGATTTGTTCTCACTACTGGGATCAACAGTGCTTATGTGCTGGGTTACTCTGGCACTATCATGGTTCCATTGGGTTGGATAGGAGGTGTGGTAGGACTTATCCTTGCAACAGCAATATCTTTGTATGCAAACAATCTTGTTGCAAAGCTTCATGAGTTGGGAGGAAAGAGACATATCAGATACAGAGACCTTGCGGGATTTATATACGGTAAGAGCAAATAACGAATAATAATGATAAAATGAAGTCGAATTGTATCTTGTATGAAATGATTCCAGTCCCTTTTCCTGCAGATTAGAACATTCTATGCTTTGTTTTTATAGGTAGAAAGGCATATTCTCTGACATGGGCACTGCAGTATGCGAATCTCTTCACGATCAATGTTGGATATATCATTTTAGCTGGTCAGGCTTTTAAGGTACTTTAATTTTGTTGTTTCAAAGTCCCATGTTTGAGTTTGGAGGATGGTCTTCTCAATTTCTCTATGTTTATACTTACGGCATTCTAACACGATATCAGAGAGTTGAATAAAGTTCGAATTCAACTCTCCTTTGATATATTAATTATTGATTGCTGCTGCAAAGTTCTGAACTTTTAAGCACCTTCAAAATCTTGAAATATGACACCTATCTCTACTCCATGACTGTTGAGATATCGGGTTTTGCTGATAAAGATCTTGAGGCTTTAGTTGATTTTCTTTATTTTTTTGGTTCACAGGCTTTTTATGTACTTTTCCATGGTGATAATCCCATGAAACTTCCATATGCCATTGCCATAGCGGGGCTCGCCTGTGCTATCTTTGCCATGGCCGTACCCCACTTGTCAGCATTGCGTGTATGGTTGGCATTTTCAACGTTCTTTAGTCTGGTATACATTTCGTAGGATTTGCACTGGCACTTAAAGATGGTATGCCATCCCTGTTTTCTTGTTTACATATCTTAAGCTAAGATGTACCAAAATCCCGTTTCGAATAAAAGAATTCTTTTTAATTTTGTGATGAGGAAACCATTTATTTGCTATAGGCACTGAAGCTCCTCCCAGGGATTACGAAATTCCAGGATCAGTCACAGACAAGATTTTTACGACTATTGGTGCTTCTGCAAATCTTGTTTTTGCTTTCAATACTGGAATGCTTCCAGAAATACAGGTAAGACAGAAAATTAATCAGGAACTTCTAACATGAATAGCATGTATAATGAACATTAGGGCCGGTTAGGAGACTTTACATATGACTTGCTGGTGTCCAAATTGCTCTCAATTTGACACAAAATATTTGTAGAGATCATAGTTTCAGTTTTTTTTTTTATCAATTCTCGTGTTTATTCATCTTTTTGACAGGCAACAGCTAGACAACCAGTTGTTGAGAACATGATGAAGGCTCTGTATTTTCAGTTCTCACTTGGAGTTCTGCCAATGTATGCAGTGACCTTTATGGGATACTGGGCTTATGGTTCCCACACATCAGCGTAGTTGCTCAACAATGTTAATGGTCCAATTTGGATCAAGGCTTTTGCTAATATTTCTGCTTTCTTGCAGACAATCATTGCTTTACATGTATTCATCGTCATCCTTTTCTTTTCATTTTGTGAAAACATTTTACGGATAGCTACACCGAGACCCCATGAAGTGAGGCCTGGGTACCCATGCACCCTTCCTTGTTTGCCTTTATATAACCTTACCTTTACACCTTTTACTTGAAGAAGGAGATCTAGTCTATGCCACACCAAGAGAAGTATGCTTTGTGTAGCATATACTATTGGTCCCATGTGCACTTCAATATTTTGATTGATGAGTTTAACATTATAAATTGAGTAACTCCCGGTACAATATAAGACCAGAATCAAGAAGTTCTACTGCAATTTATCGAAATCTTCAGTATTTATGCATACTGACATCAGAATCACCATTTTTTGCTCTCAGATTTTTGCAAGTCCAATGTATGAATACTTGGACACAAAATATGGGATCAAAGGAAGTGCGCTTGCTTTACGCAACTTATCTTTCAGGATCTTGGTCAGGGGCGGTTACCTAGGGATGACGTCCTTCGTTGCAGCCATGTTACCATTCTTGGGTGATTTCATGAGTCTCACCGGAGCTATTAGCACATTCCCTCTTACATTTATTCTTGCAAACCACATGTATCTTGTGGCCAAGAAGAATAAGCTTACATCCTTGCAGAAGACTTGGCATTGGCTAAATGTCTTGTTTTTCGGATGTATATCTGTTGCAGCAGCCATTTCTGCAATGAGGCTTATTGCTGTGGATTCTAGAACTTACCATGTTTTTGCAGATTTATAATTTTTTTTTCCAATTGATTGAAGGGTTGTACCATTAAAGATACATTGCTTTTAGGTCATCAAGATGCATTATTTACTGTGATATTGACCAGAAATGTTGAGTTACATTGTTTACTGACCAAAATCATTTTAGTTGTAAAATGTAGGATTAAAATTATGTTTTTCCCTCAAAAAATCCACTTAGAATATTTTTATATTTATAAAACCTCGTAATCATCATTTCTCGAAACAATTAAATCTAACTTTTTTCATACCAAAAAATCAAATTTCCAAATCCAAAACTTGGTATAATTTCGCAAACTGCTAATGACTCATTTTATTAATAAACTGTTGATTTTATTGACACACAAAATTAGTACAGTTTTTTGCACCATAAAAGCAAACCTACCGATTAATGGTATTTCAGTAAATGGAATAGGTAAGTGAACTCTACAAATTTTAGACATGGAAACCAATTTCAATAAAATAGTTGGAAAAGATGTTAGTAATTAAGCGGGTTGTTGTCGAATGTATATTGCCCGAGTGGTTTTCTATTGGTTTGTTTTATAGATTAGATTTGAGTAATTTCTATGTACTGTAAATTATAAGCTGATGATCATCTTGTTAATTCATTTGGGCTCCATCGTCTGAAAAAGAATGATTTAGATTTCAAATCTTTAATATAAATCTATTCAAATTGTTTGACTAATGATCAAATATCATCTCAAATATGCCAACAAATTACTAAAGAAATTGGTATTTTGAAGTTTACCATCTCCGAGTATGTGGGTTTTTGTGTCTTGGTTCAAGGAGGGGTATTTTGGGTAACCGCACAAATGTCCATACATTTATTATATTCATAAAAATCATAATAAACAACCGACGACATATTATTTTCTTATCATATATAACTTATTTTGTAGTCATTACATTTATCGCACTATTTACTAATCATTCAATAATCATATCTTTTAAACCATGCATTCCCATAATAGATAAATCTATGTAAAAATATTGTATTATATGAACGCTTTATTGTTTAAATGAGATGAAGAAACACATAATTGTTCGAGACGTAGACTATGATTAATCTCACTTTGCCCGAAGCATTATTCTCTCTATATGTGAATAATAATATGCTTTCAACCTCTTCGGGGTAGCTGAAATAAGTAAATGTAGTGTGTTTGTGTTAAAAGGGCACAAATTCAATTCCCTCTGCCTCAGTTTGAGTCTGTCATATCGGGATTGTCTAATGCAATTTACTTGATTGATATGATTTGCAAGCTATTGTATAAATTCGGGTTTACTTAATATATAGCCTAAGGATAACGAAAACGAGTTCGTTATAGAAAAAAAACCACGTGTATTTTCGCAAGCCTCAAGGAACTTCCGTAGATTTCTCGATCGATATAAAAACGTATGATTTGCACTAATTATATTGTTATTTGTGGCTATTTGAGAGGAAATTGGATTATTAGCAGTGAGTCCCTGACCTAACGGATCACTTTTTTTTTTCTTTTTTTTTCTTTTTTTTTTTTTCTGATTTCTTGTTCATCCGATGTTAAGGTTTGGAAGGATTCTTTTCTGTTACTAGTTGCTTGGGTAACTTAATAAATCTCGCCGCAATCGTTTTCTGTTGTATTTTTCCAGAATTTTGATCACCGCTTTCTCGCGATTTGGATCTGAAACAATGGCAAAAGTAGTAAGAGTTAGAGATAGAACGGAAGATTTCAAAGATGCCGTCCACCGAGCGGCGGTCAATTCTGGATATACCGAGGTTCCTTCTTTTCGTGTTCAATGTTTCCTTTTTCATTTTCTGTTCATTGTTTTTTCGGGAATATAATTTACCCTTGGTCGAAAATGATTTTAGCCCTAAAATCTTTATTTGGCAGTCCAAAATCGCGGCAATAATGGCGACTTTTATAATGCGCAAGAATTGGGAGAGAGGGCCATTCACTAAAGCTGCACTAACTACAGTATGCATTTTGTTTTGAAGACAATGTTCAATCTTTTCATTGTTAACATATTTCTATCGACATATATGTCTGACTTTTATCTGATGCTCGATTGACCCTTCTTCCGCTAGCTTGAAAGTATCAGAACTTTGGAGCAGTTCTTGATGAAGCATAAGAAGGATTATGTAGATCTACACCGAACCACAGAACAAGAGAGAGATAGCATTGAGCATGAGGTAATACATTTTTGGAAATTCCTTACGTTTTTTTGGTTTTTGATTTTGTTGATTTTTAAAAAAATTTGAAGACTTCGCTGCCTTGTGACGTGAAAGCATATTTTTAATGATTATGCGTCTTCAGGTACCATGTGCTCAAACACCTATTTTTCTTTTGTCGATAAACCATGAAAAAGCTATATTGTGAATGGTTGAATTAATTGAGTAGTTTTAATGTCCAGCTCTGCTACACGATGCTTTAAAATTGCATCTGCACATAGAATCATTTGATTTTTTTTTAAAGAAAGAATCATTTGATTTTGAAACAAACAAATTAAAATTTTTCTCTTTGCTAAAGTGGTAGCTGACCACCTTTTTATCAATAATAATCGCGGCGCTTGCACCGACTGCAGATACTACCAAAATGTTAAGGTACATTGTTGAGGAAGTACTTACTTTTCTCGGCAAGATACAAACCTTAACATGATTGATTATTATTCTCGAATGTGGACTTAGGGAAAGATAATTCCGTTGTAACCGTGGACTTGGGAAAGCTGAATCCCCTCCATGCTGTTATCCACCTGTTTGCCACATTGTTTTTGTTGGGACCCTTTTGTTCCACATGCATGAAATCGTTCTGGATGCCTATTACCTCTTCCTAAGGTGTCTTTTCCATTTCATACGTGTCTTAACTCTTACGTAAAAGAGTTATCATTTTTTCGGTTGCATTTTTGCAACTATCATGTTATAAAATTCAACTTTAGGACATAATTCAGGTAATGAAAGTATACTAAATGATTAGAAATAAATAATGAAGGGCAAACTTACGCTTTTGAATCTGCGAAATAGTTTGGTATGCTTGTGGTGCCACATGCAGTTCCATGTTAATGAACCATATGAATTTATCATGCCACTTACATTTTCATTTTAATTGATTGTGTAATATCAATCAAGAACTCCCATGACTTCAACTTCATCTTTAGAGTGCCCTGCTGAATTCAATCCTCATTGTTCAATCAACAGTCACCTTCCTTAAACCAAAACATGTGTCTGTATAGCTGAACTGTCTAATGTCATTGCGTGCTGTTTCTCTTCTTTTATAACTTTTCATGTTTTGTGTAATGTGTTGGTCTATGAATAGGTTTCATTTGTGTTCGCCATGCCACATGCACTTTCACATAGAGAACTCGATTGCGCATTCTTTTGAGTGGTGGTTCTTGTAATTGAGATATATAGCATGTTTTCCTGCATCAAAATGAGTAGAGATCAAAATCTTGTGATATTAGTCACATGTATCAGTGTTTTGGTCTGTTTTGATATTCACACCTTTTATATACACTTTAACCAGTGGTGTCGTGCCCAATGCTGACCAATGGGATCTTGCTTGGTGGTATTATTTGCCTGCACATTTTTACTGACTCTGCATTTGCAGGTTTCGATTTTCATTAAAACATGTAAAGAGAGAATAGACGTTCTCAAAAATAGCATAAACAAGGAGGAAGTAAATGCAAAGGGATGGCTTAGCATCAGGAGTGATAATTCAAATGCTGATACTATAGCACACAAACACGGGGTGGTATGACTTTTTTGTTTTTGTTTTTTCCTTTTTTCCATACATGTAGTTTGATTCAAACCTAGGAATCAAATTTTGGGAAAACAACTCCCCAACATTGGTGTATTTGGTTGATCAGTTAATCTTAGTTGTTTGAAATCAAGAAACATGTTAATTCATTGCTGTCTGGTATCGCTTTTTTTACCTCACAGGATCTTTATCAATAATTGTACAGGAAACATTTTTTTAATTTACGTTTTACGCAAGAAGTATATGAAAAATGTTGCAGCCTTGAATTACCTATCATTTTTGGCATTCCTAAATTTCTTCCTAAACCTGGTAAAATTAGCTCCTCTGGAATTTGATTATATAGAGTCAGATAGATTGCCGTGGCGCAAGGTGCTGTGGCACCGAATAGTTTTTCCTTCCATTTTGATTTCAGTATTCTGACAAAAAAGGCATCTGCATCCCAAAGTAAAACCCGACTACCCAAATGGTTGATTCTAGGGTTTTTTTTATGTTGAATGCATCATACTAATTTCTTTGCAGTTTCTCTATAATATCCTTTCGATATGTTAGTACCTTCTGTTCCTAATGCAGGTGTTAATTTTAAGTGAAAAACTTCATTCAGTCACATCGCAGTTTGATATGCTCAGAGCATTGCGCTTCCAAGAAGCCATCAACCGGGTAACACCTAGAAGTAAACCGAAGGCGGCTATTCCAGCTGATTCTATTGAGAGCTCTAATTCTACGGAACCTAGAGATAGAAGTATTTTAGA
This sequence comes from Haberlea rhodopensis, assembly GCA_907163345.1. Taxonomy (NCBI): domain Eukaryota; kingdom Viridiplantae; phylum Streptophyta; class Magnoliopsida; order Lamiales; family Gesneriaceae; genus Haberlea; species Haberlea rhodopensis. The sequence continues at coordinate 10,181,962 of CAJQUN010000004.1, forward strand.
AACAAGACAGCCTCACGATGTTCAAACTGAGCCGGTTAGGATGCAGAAACAACTGTTGGATGATGAGACACGCACCCTCCAGGTAACTGACTTTGTGTAAGACTAGTTAAAGTTTCCTTGTAAAAATGCATGATAAAGTTGTGTATGATTATTCACTTTAAAGCTTTCTTCCTGCATTCGTACCGTGTTGCTGCAGATAGAGTTGGCCAGCATGTTAGATGCTGTTCAAGTAACTGAAACAAAGATGGTGGAAATAAGTGCGCTGAACCATCTCATGTCCACTCATGTATTGCAACAGGCACAACAAATGGAATTTCTATACGAGCAGGTCAGTAAGTATAGGTTCATTTTCATCCAAGAGAAAACATTTCCCTTCGCACGAGATGTATCTAATTTCTGATTCTTGTGCTAGGTACTTTTTTACTATAATAAAAGTTTGTAAAGTCTCTATAGTAGTGAAGCAAAGAATTAAGTTTGTGGTAATAATTAGCAGGAATTTGGAAACACGAATAAATATAGATTGCGATAGGCTACATGAACAATAGAATAGTTAAGTCGGGTCGCGCGCATACTATGCTTTATTAGTGCAGGGAGTAGATTCTTGCACTCTGTAACCTTCCACAGAGAAAAGATACTTCTTTCAGGTTTTTAAACCAGCACCTCCATATGGCAGTACAACCTTCTGTCAAAAGATTAGAGGCCTATCATACACCGGGTTAAAGTAGTAAAACACTGGTTTAACATGGAAATCATATCAAATAGTGGTTATAGGTTATGACTTGCAGAGAGTTTGGCTGCAAATACCTTTTTTAACATCGCAAGGTTGTGACAGGATGATACTCCAAAAACTTCCATCTAATGTTTCGTTGATGGACCCTGAAAGAATCAAGCAGGGACTGTAAAGAACTCCGCCTTTTTCAGTCGTGTATAGAATATTACGTGGAGTGGGGTGTATTATAGCTAGAATTCCAAGTGCCGATACTGTCATTTGATAGTTTTTTAATAACAAACTACTGTATTTCGATGTTTATGATCAGTTTGATAGATGTGATTGAAATTGATGCTTTATTATTTCAAATTTTACAGGCAATTGAAGCAACAAAAAACGTTGATCTGGGAAACAAGGAGTTGTCCCAAGCCATTCAACGAAATAGCAGTAGCCGAACTTTTCTTCTGCTTTTCTTGTTCGTCCTTACTTTTTCAGTCCTGTTTCTTGATTGGTATAATTAAATAAAGCATCAATCATATCGTCCCATTCTCCAAAATCTTAATGTGGTCACCAGTCAAGTGGTGGTTCGGGAAATTCTTGTCGTACACTAACACATATGTGTGTTGGTGTATGGCAATGTGCACGTATGACAAGACATGGTCCATACAAGAATTTTCCAATTGGTTCACCCTTCATGTTTAGCAGTGGTACTGAATAACTTCTTCATGTTAATGTCACATATTAAGGCTGTGATCCCTTTGTTTTTTTCACTTTAAAATGTTTTTCACTTTAAAAGGACATGGATCAGGCCGCCTTAATTAGAATTTAATTTTTCCTAAAGGCTGCGTTGAATTGTTCATAACACGAAGCAAAGTGAAAAAACAAATTTTGTAAAAAATAATTTAAGAATCATGACAGATAGTATATTTAAAGTAAGAATATGCATATTGCTCATGTTATAACTGTTTTGTGCGATCTTAATATTTTTATTTATATGCATATTTATTTATTTTTAGTTTAGTATATAAATGTTATTTATATTTTAAACCAATCCTTTTGTTTAAACTATAATTATGAGAATTATTTTGTGAATGTGCATTTAATTTTAAAATGATGGTTTAACACCTCAGGCAATTTTACATGTAGTACTAATATTGCAAATTTTAGATTAATAGAATAAAATTTTAGACAACTTTTAGAATAAAAATTTTACACAAAAGTTGTGTATATTTATTTGAAATAATATTATTTCTTAAAACCCTGATTCCGTCACGGTAAAGTATAACATGGGTTTAGAGTTGTTAAATTGGGTCAGTCCAACCTAATCCGTAACCCATATAGACCAGCTTGTTTAGGTTTACCTTCAGATGGGTTGGAAAAACCCTAACCTAACCTAACCCGATGCGTGTTGTTGGGTTAAAAGGGCCAATCAGCCATAACACTTCAACAATCAATATTATTGATGTAAAAAATTAAAAATGTTAAAGTATAAAAAAGTCTAACAAAACTATACAAATAATATAAAGTTCTTCAAGCTTTATCAACCATTCAATATTGTTGTTGTACAGAACCTGTTAGACGGATAAAAATTAAGGGAGGATGGAATCAGAGAGTTGGATGACAAATTTAGGGAGATTAATGGCTATTTTATCAAAGAACTGGACGGGTAGACGGCTAAAGAAGTTAGGGAGAGAACTGATCATAAAGATTAAAGAATGATCTAAAAACTAGGTCTAACTTCTAAGCTGAACTCGTGGGCGTTTTTCGATCCAACCCGGCTAACCCATAACCTAAACAGGTTAACCAATTTTAACCCACTTTTAAATGAGTTGAGAAAATGTTAACACAACCTATCAATTTTATGTGGCATGTTGGGTCAGCCCGATGAACCAAACCAAATTGACAACTCTACATGGATTAGTGGGTTTTTTAATATAAAATGAACGAGCATTATTTAATTTAAATATATGTCGTATTTTATATACATAACCCAAAATTTGAGGTTGGCTATTTGCCCTAGAATCTAACCTTAATTTTTAGGAAACTTAGTCCACCCATAATGGTGTAGCTCATTAGATATTTTTTTTAGCAGGAAACAAAAACAATATATTAAGTATAGAGATACCAACTTGGCAAGAACAAATCAGGGCGAAAATAACATCCCAATACTAAGACAAATCTAAACAGAATAATAAGTAAAATAACATAAGTCAAACGTGCCCTCTTAGGGAATGTGCTATTAGGTGTAATGAGAAAGTGAGTCGTATAACCAATAAACATTGATCATAAACATTGATCAGAAGGAGGCAAGAACCCCCATAGCCAAAATCAGTCCACTCAAACCACATAACAAATAAAGGTACAAACGTGGGTTGACGAAGATCATAAATTGAAAAGGAGACGACATATGCACAAGCTCTCGCATCCCAAAACCTGACTAGAAGACATACCGCCTAGTGACACACGAAATCGTAAAGCACCCTAATCAAAATTATACAGTGCTCTTGCAATAAATAAACGAAGATAAACACCACCTCATAGGTAAAATAGACAACAGAAAAAGACAGTACATATACCTGACTACCAACCATTCGAATTTCTGTTATAGTGCTTATTCTGGGTTATAGGTTGTTATGCGGGAGTGAGTGGAGAGATGAAGAGGAAATTGGCGGGAGGATGAATGTATACCCGCCGAAAAAAGGTTGCAGTTGAGGAACGTCGTCGTTTTAATATTATATCTTGTGTTTTTTTATATATTAATTTTATTTTCACTCTTTATTATTTGATTGTTACTTACGAAAAATTAGTTTTTTTTTTTGTTGAAACATACGAAAAATTAGTTTTTAAGAACGGATAAATCTTTTTTTTAACAACTACTTAAGTGGGTGACAGAGACTCGAACGCAAGACTTGCAGGTCACAATTGCGACCGATACTAGATAAGCTACAACCGCTAATTTTCATAATTCTTGATATAGTCATCCTAGTGTAAAAAATAATGTCTACCTCACATATTATGTAATTTATGTCAAATCATATAAGAGAGATATCTTTAATTTACCCTTCATCCATTACAAACTAAATGAGGTGAATTCGTAATACAATTATTCTACATGAGCTCAATTATTTATTATTTAAACTAGATGAAGAAATTTGTAATACAACTATTTTGAAGTATAAGCAACAGCAACTTTTCTATAAAACTGACTTAAAAGGTATTTTTGAGAAACTGCCCCGTTACCTGATATTGTAAGAAGAAGAAAAAAAGATCTTTGGAAGAAAAACCAATCGATTCATTACTGACATTCCCATGAATTGAAGTCGAAAAACAGATTGCCTCTGAGTTTTACGAATGGAAAACACATTGAATCAAAGAAGCCCAAGTAAATAAAAAAGTATTGTAGCAAAGAATGAGTTCAAGAATCGGGAGCAACGGCGGTGGGTCGTTTAATTGACGCAGCCTTGATCACATGGTTGTAGCTTCCTTTTTCTTTGAATAGCTGAGAAAAATGAGGTTTACAGTATAAATTTCCGTCTAGTGCCGCGTAGTTTGATGGAGTTAGAGAGCATCCCCCATGACAACACTTGAAACAAGTCTTATGGTAACTTTGATTCTCCACTGTCACCTAAAAACATTCCAACGAGAAAAAAAAATGACTTGTATCACCAGGATCTTGACCTTAAAGCCCCACCAATCCAGTCCAACCAACATGCAATTTCTGTCAAAAACCTTAGCTTTAACTCAAAATACTCTTTCATTCAAATTTTACCTCTCTCCAACCCCTTGGTATACGCAGTGGATCAAATTTTAACGAGAATTTGTGGATATATGGATGGAAGAAGTCTCACAAGTGGCACAAACATACCATATTAGGCATGTCTAGTTCTAACATGTAAATATATCAATCGGATGCGTCGTAGCATGTGAAATGCTTAAACATCAAGCTGAAAGATGCATAGTAAATGTCTCACTTTTCAATCACAATGCCATACTTGAAATACAACCTTCTAGATTAATCCACCCCAACTCCAAAAGATTGACAAAATCAATCTCCTTGCTGTTGGAATCAGGTCAACAGATGCATCATAATCTTAAACTGGGATTGTTTTGATATATATTACTCTTGTTAATATCAAATCAGATTCATTATGTATGCTTTGATTTCTACATTTTGGAAGCAAATTTGACATTATTAAGATACTTATCCATCTTTTTATATGATTCTGACTTCTTGTGAAGCAATTTGAATTTTCGACCCCAAATCATACTGCTGCTTATCCAAGATCGCCAGATTTGTGCCACATGATCCACTAGTTAGGCCATGAACTCCTTTAACAAGTAGATTTGTTCACCAGTGGTTATCAAAACAGATGAATTAGCCATTAGATAGACTACACAAACAATAAATCAAAATCACTTTTTTCATTTCAATTCCCATATGACACAATCATAAAAAAAAATAAAAGCTGATAACCACTACTTGGTTGCATATGCTATGAGGTAATAGTGATATGATGATAGAAAAGTAAAAAGTCTCCGTAAATCTCTCGGGACGATGAAAGGCATGATTAGACAAAAGGAAATTGGTCATTAGATACATTATCCAGTCGGGGACTAGTAAATTTACCAAGAGCAACCATCAAAATGAGGAATGTGGAATCAAGGAAGCAGAAACTATAAAATTGCATTGACTTTTGAATTGATGTAATAATAAGTTACCATTAGAGACTTATACCTTCTCCAGTGGATAAGCTGTTTTACCACAAGTAGCACATTTATCCTGCGTCCCAGAAAACATGCCAACAGCTTTGCTCGGTGATCTTGTCTACATCACACAATAAAGTATAAGAATGATAAACATGGATAGTGGCACACAGGCAATTTACAGATACATTTGCTTAAGAAAATTTACCAGTTCTGGGGTTGACTTCTCAGCTGATTTAACAGCTGCAGGAAAAAAAACAGTGTCACTGATCAAACAAATAATAAGAAGCTCGCAGGAGAGTCATGTCTTATTGAATAAGTGCATACGTGAAACAAAGCTCTTGCTGTAGTTGCCTGTCTGCTTGAAGAGCTGCTCAAAATGAGGCTTGCAGTACAGCACACCTTCCATTGATGAGAAATTGCTCAACTGCCCAAAAAAGGGTCACCCAAGAATATAAATGAACATCATTGCCACTAACAACAAATACAATGAAACACTATCCATTCCGAACATAAACTCTAAGACACATGTAACTGTCAAGATGCATTACCAAATCATAAATTTTGATGCACGATCTTTTTACTTACTGCCGTTTTTTGTTCGGTAACATATTCTCAACCAGCTTGAGAAATTTGAACTTCGATAATCCAACTACAAGAGAATACCCACAAGGCCAAAGCTACAAAAACATTCAAATTCAATCTTTGATTTTTCGAAGACTGCAATTTCCATGCACCCTAGTTCCATCAAATTAAAATGGGAATTCTCATAAAATAAACTACCAAACAGAGAAGATCAGCAAAAAAGTCAAAATTCTCCCGCAAGATAAACACATGGAAACTTGGTATTCAAATCGAAATTCTTATAAACCAAAGCTTCAATATACACTAAAAATGTGGTAATACCTTAAGTGTCCCTTTGCAATGGGAGCATTTGAAGCAAGATTTGTGATAGTTAACTCCATCAGCGGACAAAAGCTCCACAGGATACACAGTCTTCTCACAGGCCTTGCATTTCAGTTGTGTTCCAGTAAAAGACATTGCTAACTGAACAGATCTGCCCTTTCCGGTTCAATTTGCTTTACGTTCCTTATACTTCTTGGAAGCTTATGTATTCAACTCTGAAAAACAAAATTAAAAAAGAAACGGCCATTGGATTAATATCAGAATCCCTTTTGCCAAGAATATTGAAAACAACGATCGATCTGTGAATTGGAGCATTAGTTTCAGAGGAACAATGGAATCTTTAAATGAATCCCATTTTGTCAAATGCGGCTACATACCTACGAAGATAAACTTGATCAAGAGTTTACAAAATTAATTTCGAGCAGCAACTATATACAGGAAAATGGTGGGTTGTGGCTTGCACAATATCTCCGGGTAAAATTCAGATTAATCCCCCGTCTTGTGATGAAAGCGTCTTTTGATGAAAGATTCTGATCCAAAACTGTACATATTAATATGTTCAATTTCATCGCTATTTTTTGAGAAATAAAATTTTAGAAAAGAATATTTGAGTTTTTTAATAAAATATTCAATATATATATATATATATATATATATATATATATTAACAAAATAATCAATTTTGGGTTATTTTAATAAAGTAATGAAGTCTACATCTCCGATGAAGTCTTTAATTTTTTTCAAAAAAAATATGATTGAAGGCGCCTTCAATATAATTTTTTTATATATAGAGGGCGCTATCTGAGACGACGCCCTCTATATAAATCGTAGCCATCAAGTCAATTTTACGTATGAATCATGCGATTGCTTTGTACAAATTATGATTCCGTAAAATTAAACATTTATGATTAATCAAAATATGAAATTTCATATTTTGATTAATCTAAGATAGCGCCTTACATATAAATTTTTTTATATATAGAATGCGACATCTAAAATGATGTATTCCATATAAATTTTTTTTATATATAGAAGGTGTGATCTCATATATATATTATATATATGTTAATTATGGGCTAATTAATTATCTGATAAACTATAAAGTAACCAATTATGGATTAAGAACATGGTACAGTTTGAAGGTATCGGAATTATGAGTACAACTTTGTTCAAAATATAAATAAATGAAAATTATAATGTCTTTTTAATAACAATAAGAAAAAATAAATTGAAAAATAGGAAGGGTGCTGTATGTAAATATGAATAAATGTACTAGAACAAATAGAAATGATTTTTTTTTTAAATTCACATTAAATATATCTCAAGGAATAATTATGAGTATTTCCTTGCGTGTATCCACTGAAAATAGATATAGGCCAAAATTATTTCTTTACATGGGATCCACTGAAAATATATATAGGCAAAAATTACGGAGTGATGATAGTATGTTGCCATCAAAATAGATAGATAGATATAAAAAAATTTATATGGAATGGACCATTTGAGATGACGCCTTCTATATAAAAAAATTTATATGGAAGGCGCCTTCTATATATATAAAAAAATTTATATGAAAGACGACATTGCAGATGACGCATTCTCTATAAAATAGTTTTATATAGAAGGCGACATCTGAGATGTCGCCTTTTATATAAAAAACAAATTTAAATGGAAGACGACATCTGAGATGGAGCTTTCTTTATATAAAAAAAATTTAAAGACGTCATCGAAGATGTCGACTTTATTTGAAGTCACGACTTTAATAAAGTAACCCAAAAATCGGTTATTTGTCATAGTGTTACACATAAAATTTTACCGTAAATTGGGGGAAAATCCCCAAACAAAAAATTTATTTAATGTTCAGTATCCAGTCAGAAAAAACTTTTTTATCCACCCCATATCTCAAAAAAATGTTTTTGTTAACACCATTAAACTTTCAAATGTTCACTTTGCCCTTTATTATATAGGGTTTGAGAGATTCATCCTCAAATTTCCTGCAACTTCACTCTTACAACTTCTCATTGCTCCCATCGTCTCTAACTTTGCTTTGCTCGCATCAGCTCCACACCTTCAATTCACCATTTAGTTCAATTTTTATTGCACCTTGAAGAGAAAAAAATTCAAAGTACATGCTTCTTTAAAAGATTCGGATTGTATGCAGATTAGGTGAGAGCTATTCATTTCTCAAATGTTGGGTATGGTGCGTATATTAACTTTTAACACAAATAATTACTCAATATACTATCTACCTAATGAACGATTAAGATAAATTACTAGCTAAAATATTGATTAATTATTGAATTAATCATTCAACTTTATTTCTTATGTAAAAATACCGATTTCAATTTTAAGTGATTTAATCTTGTTATTTATGTCATTTGAAGAATTTTTTCCCCCAATCTGTTTCATTTTCATCCTTAGTATTTATTTTATTTCATATTTTTCGACATTAGATTGAGAAGATCATAATCAATGATCGAATCGAGGATCCACGTCACTTTGTTTTAGAAGTCGGATATTTCACACTTTTGATATGTTCATACTTGGTAGATTCACGCCAAACAATTACGAAGTAAAACATAATAGAATATCCGTCAAACTATTAACTAGTAGACAACCAACTGATTATCTAATCCAATTCGAAAATGAATAAAAAAAATTCTTTATGCTACTAATTTTAATCCAAAAGCCAAGTTCTGTCTTTGATCAAATCCAACAAATTGTGTTTCTGTTTTCTGGCTATGTGAAATTTCTTTTATTCATTTCCAACCAAATAGTCCATAGATCATAGCAATCTAAATTGTTAATTATTCATTCCATGATTTTCTATGAGTCCAAAGATTATTATGGTGAAGAAGATGACTAATTGAGCAAGTTTCATTACTAGTCAACCGTAACATTTCATCCATAACGAATAACACTATGCTGAGTTGAATAACACTATGCTAAGTTGTATAGGGGTATATTTAAAGTTTACCCGAGAAACGAGGAATCATTGTAAAATTGGGTCAAAATGTTTGTGGAGGGTTGCGTATGTATATGTGCATATGTGGAGAGAACGAGTGGGGGACGATGAAGGACATAGCTGAAACGCATACAGAATAATTTTCTGGTACTGTTAGGTTGTGGGCCAACCTGGCATGATATCATCCATTTATTTTGGATAAAATTGATTGTATTCAAGTCATCTACTTTTGAATTCAACACACACAACAATTAACGCATGCTTGTGTTTAGTCAAATTTGATTGTTTTGATCATGTAAGTAATGATGTATTAATTTTTATTTTCTTCCATAATCTCCACATATAAATACCAACCTATTCTTCATTTATAACCATTCCAAAACCATCCAAAAAACACAAATCTTTTCTTTTTTCTAAAAAATTAAAGTGTTGATATAAAAATGGGATTGAGTGCTAGAATTTCATAAGGAGATTTTATCCTTAGAATGAATATGATTAGTGGAGAGAAAGTGAAACATTAAAATCAAAGTGTTCTTAGTGAAATATTTTGTATTCTCAATTCTATTGTCTTCTTTGTTATCAATAACGAAGTAATCTCCTTGGTTCTTGAGTGGACATAGACCAATTTGGGGTGAACCACTATAAATATTGGTGTTTGTTCAATTGTTGCTTATGTGCTTGTGATATCCGCTGCGTAATTACCTCAATTGTATGTGATATCCCTGATACCCCAACAAGTGGCATCAGAGCCTTGGTCCTTTTGTTGTGGTTGAGCTTTGGTGTGGTAGGCAAATATGTATTGACTAAGGAGGTTCTGTCTAGGAAAACCGGTATTTGAGTTGGACCGGTGTGGCCGCACCAATTTTCCTAGGAATCTTCAAGTTTTGTCTAGAAAAGATCGAGATTCTCTCTTTCCTGTGAGCTTACTTAGTGTGTATTATTCAGGTATACAAGTAAAATTCATCAAAGTATCACAGGACAATGCCGAGAAACAGAGTTTCAAATGCAATCAGATTTTATGTGGAGAAATTTGATGGGACAATCAACTTTGGCTTGTGGCAAGTGCAAGTCAGGGATGTGTTGATTCAATCTGGCTTACACAAGGCGTTAAAGGGCAGAGTAATCCTCGAAAGTAGCAGTGATACTAGTTCGACTGGTGGAACGACTAGTGCAAAGGGCATAGCTGGAATGAGCAATGAAGATTGTGAAGATATGTATTTTGAGAGCAGCAAGTGCTATCTGTCTGCTTCTGGCCAGAAATGTTCTTACAAATGTGCATTAAATGTCTACAGCAAAGGAACTCTGGGAAAAAAATGGAAGACTTGTATCAGACAAATGACGTCTCAAATCGAGTGTATCTGAAATAACAGTTTCATACATTATGAATGAATGAAGATACTACTATTTCAGATCATCTAAGTGTTCTCAATGGCATTGTTTCAGAGCTTGAATCTATTGGAGTTAAAATTGATGACGATGATCAGACCTTGAGACTCATCTGGTCTCTTCCACTTTCCTATGAGCACATGAAGCAGGTATTGATTCATGGAAAAGAGAAAATCATTTCCTCAGAGTTTACTAGTAAGCTCATTTCTGAAGAGAGAAGACTTGGCTGGAGTAACAGTACACATGAAAATCTTGTAATGATAGCTCATAATTGGAAGAAGAACTCCGTGAAGAAATCCTGTTGGAGATGTGGACAACCTAGCCACATCAAGAAAAACTGTACAAAAGCAAGAGTTGGTTCTGCAAATTACTCCGGGTCAGTAAATGGAGATAACGATAATGAAGCTCACATCTTTTGATGTCCTCTGAAAAAGACATGTATATCCTTATGGCATGCCGCTGTCCCCAAGTTGTCATGATAGATGATGTGTAATGTTAGTGGGTCTATAGTTTGTACACGGGCATTGGTTTGATATTGATGCAGAGTGTGTGGTAGAAATTCATGTCGATGGCTGATTAACATCCAGGAGAGCCAAAACATGGGAGTTGCACCATAATTTCCAGCAAGGATATTTATCGATATGTGCCGAATTGAAATTCTTGGAATGGTTTATTCTAACTGGGTATGCTTTTTATGGTAGAGCATGGTAATTATCTACATTGAGAATTATGTTTGTCTTGCAGTGTTGGTAGCAGAAGCTATAAAGATCTTCATCGAAGTGGAGTATTGTGGGACGACAAAGCCACAAGGTGGAGATGGTTGGATTGGGCTTTTCTTATCCATATCGAAGAAAGTAAGGAAATGGCCAAATCATTTGGCTATAAAAAGAGACTTTAGGGTTCAGTTTTAAGTGCATCAGTTAATAGCTTGTTCAACAATTTTTGGCTTTAGATAAATTACTCACTTGTTTGTAGAGTCTTGTAAAATTCTTAGTATACTCTGTGATTGCAGCTGTGACCGATCTTCCATGTCAGAAAAGATTTTATTAGGTGTCTTTCTTGTAAGGGGAGAAGTGTGGGTTATAAAGGGTAGCTAGTGAAAAGCTTTGTTGGTGTGTTTGGGTGAGAAGAAAAATTGTGTGATTGTAATAATTTTCCATATAATGTATTTTCTTCTCTGGTTTTGGTGTTTTCTTCTGATTTGGGAGTTTTTCAAGTTAAATCATTGTGTTATTATTTCTCTTTTTCTTTCATTTCCATAAAAAAAAATGCAGATCCTGTGGGTGAATTGGAAGGTCAAATTCCAAAAAAAAATTGATATGTAAGAATGTTTGCTTTTTTTTTTCAACGTTTTTAATAGATTTATTTTGAGAAAATTAAGACTCTCAAGTTTTTTAATGTTTATTCTGAAAATATATTGGAGATCGAATACAAGTTTACTTTTTGTTTTTTAAAATTAAAAATAAATTTATTATAGCAGTCAATTCATATAAAATTGCTTTGAAAATGTGAAACAAATTTTAAAAAAATAAAATGAAAATGATACGGTAGTAATGCTTCTGTTTTTAGAGATGGATAAATATTTTGGGAAAAGGTAAACAAAGATTAGCCTGAGTTCTTTGATAACACAATGAGAAATAAAACGTATGTTTGATTTTTATTATCCAAAATCAGAAATAATTAACTATAACGTACGAAAACATTTTTATATACTAGATGATTTTTAAACAATGTTAAGAATTTAGAAATTTAATAACATTTTGTATTGCGATTTGTGTCAAAATATGATATAATAAAGAAAACATAAGTTGTGGAAAGTTGATTTAAAATTATTAATTATTACCGCCGACACACACGCGTTGCATGCACAACCTCTTTCAGTTCATCATAATCTAAAAGAAATCTTGTTCTAAATTTGAAATTTAAAAAATAGTATAGATGAAACAAACATAATAGTGTGGGGGATAAAAATTTTGTTGACGATTCTCAACAAACGCGGGAGTAGTTGAGAGGGCGAACTGGCTTTGAGGAGTTAAAAAATACGAAATTAATATTCGAAAAAAATGGCGACGACCAATAAACATATGTAACAATAAAAAAAACGTTTTAGTAAAAGTGTGGGAGTGTGCATTTTTGGGTTTTTGAAAAACATTTCACCAAAAATCATGTCTGTGGGACCCGACTCGGGACATATTAATTTATCAATTATCTGGTACCACAATCTATTCATAAATATATAAATATAAATTTTAGGATTTTACTTTTGTATAATAAATACGTAATAATTACTTACTTAACAATAGCAGAAGCGTTTATATAAAAAATGTTAACAAAATACAACTCAAAACAACTCCTTAAAAATGTTCGACACTCTAGCAAAATATAAAGTACTAAGTACTGGTAAGCCAGCATGTTCATTTTTTTCCTCCTAATTTTCTTCCAGTTCTGCCTCCGGTTCTCCTGTATCTGGAACTCATAATAAATAACAAGGAAAAAGAATAGAGATTGTCTTTAAGGACTTAGTGAGGGAATAACAGTGACTTACATTTTGTACTTATCAAATGATGCAATGTATCAATATGATATGTAATGTAATAAGAAATATCACAACATTTAAGGAAATTATCAATGAACAATAACGATTTAAAACATTAGGATGAATATTGTGGGCTAAAGAGGTGGCTCTCACCCGACAGTTAGATATATCACTTTTCCCCACATATTCAGATATGATGTGTACATGCATTCATTTACGAGCCAAGGTGAACCATTCTCCGGACCGTAACACGATGCGAGTTGTTCAGATGAACCATATACCCGGACTGTCATCCGTTGTTCATTGGACTCACTTCCGGGCTGAAACCGCGTTGTCCAGTGGACTCAATATCCAGACATATGTCTGTTGTCCAGGGCTCCAATAGTCAATCATTCGGAGAAACAGAATAGTGATGAACCCGATAATAAGACATGTGTATAATATGATCAATGAACTGTTGTGATGCACAAGATAATACATATATGAAAATGGTAATGAATAAACATATACTGTAAGTTCCATGCCAAATGCCAAAAGGCTATATTGAAAGAAATGGGTAGTACACATCACCTCACTAGCTTACGATATTTTACTGGATTGAGTCGATTTTGAAACCAGTTGCCAATGAAATTCCTATAAACATAATATAATTAATTTATAGTGATTAATGAACCAAATGCATGGTTTAACATTTGTAAACATCATTTTTATATAAAACTTGTCCGGGTAATTTTGAATAAGACTTTAAAATTTATGATAATTCAACCATTAGTCGAAAAAATCACGAAACTTTCCAAAAATGCTTAATATTAGTGCAGAAATGTTCGGCAACCGGAAAAAAAATATCATGGAGGCGCGTGAAACACACGTGCCGCCTTGCCAGCGCGTGGCCAGCCCTCCGGAGTCACACGCGGTTGAAAATTTCAGGGGTTTATCGTCTCGTTGAGATCTACAACTTTCGTTCAGAAACCGTTCAAAATTCTCAGCGAATTTTGCCCAGATTCTGATTTTTTGGAATGATTAAGTATGGTATGTTGGTCGCCAGAAACTTGTACGTCCGACGACTTTCTGGGAAAACGACCGACTTGAATATATACTATAACATGTTTTAAACAACTTTAAGTTTGTACCTAAGACTGAAAACAGAAAATAACGTATGGAACAAGGGTATGAACATGCTACCTCAAAACAAGTTTCCGGGCAGATTTTGTGAACTTATTCTTCACGGTCTACGAATTTCTGAGTGATTTTTGTTTTTTTGCCTCACCTCCAATACTAATTGTTTTCTAGGTAAGAAAGGAGTATTGTGTGAAATTTTCACAATTTCTGGAAAGAGTTTGGTTATTTTCTTGAATTTTTGCCATTTTTAACCCTATTTTTCCCTCAGCATTTTCTAAGGAATTTTGGGCAATTTTTCTGCTAAAAGTGATGGTTTTTTAGTGTATTTATAGGCAAAGTTTGATCAGATCAGTTACATGCAAGATGGCATTTGTCATGGTCAAAATTCCATACCAACTCTTAATAATATTGTTAACTTATTAGCATTATCATTTTATTTCTTTATTTATTTATTTATTATTATAAGATTATAATTAATTATTATTGTTTATTTATAAAAAAAGGGTGTTACAATCTCCCCCCTTAAAGAATCTGGTCCCCAGATTCAAATGTTGTCACGGGAAGAGTTCGGGATACTGATGTCTAATATCATCTTCTTTTTCCCATGTAGCTTCTTCGACGCTTTGGTTCCTCCAGAGTACCTTTACCAATTGGATGGGTCCGGAACGGAGTTCATTCATTTTCTTATCAAGGATCTGAATAGGTCGTTCTTCGTACTAGAGATCTTGTTCTACTGTTAGTTGATTGGAGTCGGCCACTTGTTTCTCGTCCATGCAGCATTTCCATAATTGTGACACATGGAAGACGTTGTGTATTCAAATGACAGTTTCTGGTAGTGCTAATCGGTAAGCTACAGTACCTATTCGTTCAATTATCTCAAATGGTCCGAAGAATTGGGGTTGCAGCTTTCCTTTCTTCACAGCCCTCCTGATTCCTTTTCTTGTCGATACTTTCAGAAACACAAGGTCTCCTTCATCAAATTCCAAATTTTTTCGTCTTTTATCCGCATTACTTTTTTGTCGACTTTGAGCTGCTTGAATCCTTTGCTTAATGATTTGCACTTTATCAATGGCCTCTTGTATGATATCCGACGGTGTTGCTCGGTTCTTTCCATCCTTAGTGCTTCGCCATTCCTCCACATCCCAATTGAGAGGAGCGACATTTCCGCTCATATAATGCCTCATATGGAGCCATTTGTATAGTGGCTTGATAACTGTTATTATAGACGAACTCCACGAGTGATAAATGCTTCTCCCAATTTGATCCAAAATCTAGCACGCACGCACGAAGCATGTCTTCTAAAATTTGAATGGGAAGCTCAGATTGACCGTCAGTCTGGGGATGTGCAGCCGTGCTAAAACTTAGCTTTGTTCCGAGACATTCCTGTAGCTTTTTCCATAATCTGGATGTAAATTTTAGATCTCGGTTTGAGACGATGATATTAGGGATTCCATGTAGCCTGATGATCTCCTTTTTGTAGAGTTCTGCGAGTTTTTCCATGCCATACTTTTGACTGATAGGTATAAAATGCGCTGATTTGGTGAGACGATCTACTACCACCCATATGCCATCATGACCTCCTCGTAGTGTTAGGAGTCCAATTACAAAGTCCGCGGTGACCTGATCCCATTTCCATTCTGGTATGGGTAAAGGTTGTAGAAGTCCGGATAGCCTTTAGTGCTCGGCTTTTATCATTTGGCACGAGATGCAGTGCTTTACAAAATCAGCTACATCTCGCTTCATTCCATTCCACTAGAAATATTCTTTCAAATCCTTATACATTTTGGAACCTCCTAGATGATTGGTGAATCGCAATTTATGAGCTTCTTCCAAGATTTCTTTCTTCATGGAGTTAGGCAAACAAATAGGGTTCCGATAGAGCAATATTTTGACAGAGTTAGTAGTAAAATCGGCTTTGTTTTCTTTTGATGCTCTTATCTTTACAATATCAGGATCCGAATCTTGATTTGTCTTTTCGCGCAAATAAAATCTCGGTTCAATCTTCAATCCTGCCAAGCGACCATGAGACCGAATCTGCAATTTTTCCTTAGGTATGAGGCTAGTCTTCTTAACATCCACATGAGCGAGACCAATTTTTCGGCTTAATGCATCTGCCACTATATTGGCTTTTCCTGGATGGTAGAGTATTGAACAATCATAATCTTCCAGAAATTCCATCCATCTTCGTTGTCTCATATTGAGCCCTTTTTTAGTAAATAAATATTTCAAGCTATGATGGTTGGTAAAGATGTCGAAAGTTGCTCCGTACAGATAGTGTCTCCATTTGGCTAATGCAAATACTATAGCTCCCAAATCTAGATAATGTGTGGGATAATTAAGCTCATGACTTAAATTTTCGAGCTGCATAGGCGATGATCTTGCCCTTTTGCATCAACACACATCCGAGGCCCTCATTGGATGCATCGGTATAGACTATATAACCATTTGTTCCATCGGGTAATGTAAGAACTGGAGCCTGTGTCAGCAGTTCCTTCAACTGTTGGAAACTTTTCTCGCATTCCTCATTCCATTCAAATGGATGGTCTTTGTGAGTTAGGTGTGACAGTGGAGCAGCAATTTTAGAGAAATTCTTGATAAATCTTCGATAATATCCTGCTAATCCAAGAAAACTACGTACGTCTGTGACGTTCTTTGGTTGTTTCCATCGGGTGATAGCTTCTATCTTTGTTGGATCCACTTCAAATCATTTTCCCGAAATGACGTGTCCTAAAAATGTCACATTTTCTAACCAAAATTCGCACTTGCTAAATTTAGCGAAAAATTGATGTTCTTTTATTGTCTGAAGGACAAGTCGCAAGTGGTGTATGTGTTCCTTCCTACTTTTTGAGTAGACCAGAATATCATCAATGAAGATTACAACGGATTTATCTAGAAACGGTTGAAATATACGATTCATCATGTCCATGAATGCTGCTGGAGCATTAGTCAGGCCGAACGGCATTACAACAAACTCGTAGTGACCATAACGAGTATTAAAGGCCGTTTTAGAAATGTCATGTTCCGTGATTCTCAATTGGTAATACCCTTATCAGAGATCCATCTTGGAATATACTATAGATCCTTGCAGAGCGTCAAATAATTCATCGATTCGAGGTAGTGGGTACTTGTTCTTGACAGTAAGATTGTTAAGTTCATGATAATCGATACACATTCTCAATGTGCCGTATTTCTTTTTGACAAATAGTATCGGAGCTCCCCAGGATGAGGTGTTAGGTCGAATGTAACCCTTTTCGATTATTTCCTATAGTTGTGTCTTTAGTTCTTTTAACTCAGGTGGTCCCATTCTGTATGGAGATTTTTGATTTTGGTAAGGCTCCAGGAGTTAGTTCAATTGAGAATTCAATTTCTTGATGGGGGGCATGGAGGTAATTTCTTCGGGAAAGACTTCGGGAAATTCTCGGACAACATGAATTTCCATGATCATGACTTGATCATTGGGTTTGTTGATCAAAAATACTAGAGATCCTAGTTCCCCATATCTTGTATTTGTCCTCATTTCCAATGTAGATACGACTTCCATTGGTCCTATATGCTTTTTGGGACCTTCAATGATTGGTGTAGTGATGTCTGGAAGAGTTAATTCCTTGGTATAACAATTTACATGAGCTTGATATTTGAACAACCAGTCCATGCCCAGTATTATATCATAATCATGTATATGTAGTTCGATCAAGTCTGCTAAATGTTCTCGATTGTGGAACTTTAGTGGGCAATTTTTATAGACGTATCAGTGATTACCTTAATCCCTATCGGCATACTTATTTCTAGCTGATAGGGTAATTGTTCTGAGGGCAGAGATAAATCACAGATAAAAGTAGGAGAAACAAAGGAATGCGTAGCTCCAAGGTCAAACAAAACTTTTCCAAACTTTGGAAAGTAAAGTAATGTTACCTTCAACCACTGCAGTGTGGTCAACTTCTTTATTTCAAATTAGGGCATAAGCTCTTGCTGGAATTTTAGGTTTTTGTGGCGGAGGGGTCTTTTGATTTCTTATCGGGTAATCTTTGATACGATGTTGCTCACTTCCACAGATCAAGCATTTTCCATTCTTTCTCCAGCAACTAGCTTCGTTGTGATTGGGAAGTTTGCAATAACTACACTTCTGAGTGTATTGTTTCCTGGGTCTCCTCGCGATTTCTGTCCAACTGGTCCTCCAATCTTTTCTTTTCCAAGATTTCTCTTCTTGTTTCTTATCTCAACCAAATTTGGGTTATAGGGCCTCTTGTCCCTCTGTTCTTTCTGGATCAATAATTTGATGTCAGATTCAACACGTAGTGCTTGATTGACTGCAGCAACATAGTTAGTGGATTCAGTGGACAATGTGGCCTAACGAATATCAAGATTTAATCCTTGGATGAACTTTTTAGTTTTTCTTAGTTCATCATCCATACAATGTGGAGCATAATGCATTAGTCGATGAAATTCTACCTCGTACTCTGCTACCGTACGGCTTTCTTGTACCAAATCCATGAATTCCCGTTCACAGGTATTCAGTATCACTTGCGGAACATATTTTTCCTCGAATGTATGAACGAAATTTGCCCATGTTCTCCGGGTTTGATTTTTCCTCCATTGGTGATCTATGACTCTCCACCAATGATGAGCTGCATCTTCAAACTGATAGACAGCGAAACTTACCTTCTGTTAACCTGAATAGTTGAGAACAGTGACAATTCTCTCAATTTTGAGCAACCATTCCTCTGCATGATGAGCATTCGGGTTTCCATTGAATTTAGGTGGATGGAACTTTAGAAATCGCTCCAGTGCTCGGTCTAAAGGTTCCTCATTCCTCGTAACATTTCGTGGTGGATTTTGCTGACAGAATTGCATGAACTATAGTAAAAGTTCCGTTGCATTCCTGTTGGCTAGCTCTTGTCGAGGATATTGTTCTTTTTGCTCGTCGTTTCTTCTTGGGTTCCGTACTTCCTCAGGAGAATTCCTTTCATTATTGTGATTTCCCGCGCTAGATTTATTATGTGAAGATGGCATTCCTCGGTCAGTTCCCCTGTTTCACTTCCTTCAAACATCGGGGGTCGATATGCTAGGAATTGAGTCAAACTCAGTTCCCCCGGCAATAACTGCTGTTCGGACGGCTCTTCGCCCCAAGGCTGGCGGCGGTAGGGGATTTGTATGCCCAACACTTGCATTAACACTCACTGCGTCTCCTATATCGATATTTGCTGCCATGATGTAACACAAGGGTTAACAATGACACCAAAAGCAGTTCATATAATACGCCGTTAGATAACATGAGTAACAATAACCAAAACATGTTAGTATAACATTTATATACTCTATATGCACTACATGCATAAAACATGTTTAAAAAGAGCACCTAGCCAACCTATTGCTAAGGCTACCCTTCACTCATTCCCGGGTTCTCTAACCACTGATCTGATACAACTAATGTAAGGCCTCGATACCTTAACCGCGTAATAATGACATAATTAGGGCTTAGCATGCATTAATAATGGTTTAAGGATTACGGTTGTTACATGAGCTAATAGGATTACAGGCCAAGAATAAAATTCCAAGAAACTATTAGTTACATTCCAAATCAGAATGCTAAGTTGTAGATTTACACTACTCCTAGAGTAGAGACTATACAAAATCCTGTATCCTACTCCTTACTGCTCCTCGAAGCTCACTGCCTCAACCTGGCCCTTAGCCCTTCAAGCCCAAAAGGTGTACCTACAGGAACAACCCACCATGATCATATACATCACCATTCAACACAATCAAACACAATAATATAATTAAGCGCATGAGACGTTTAATAGATATGCTCCCTGTTATACCACACTAGCACATTTTGATTGTTGTTCATGTTCAAAAGCTCATGCATAAATCATTAGCTCACAGTGTAAATGATTGGTACCACATTCCAATTATAACTACAATGATCACTAGAAATGTGACTGTTCCGGTCTTGTTACAACAGCAGAATTTTAGGACCCCTCGCTTCGACATATAGCGGCATCATATGATATCCTCGCTTCGACTATGACAGCGGCATGTACATCGCTTCGACATGACTGCGGCAAATATCATACTACCATCGCTTCATATGACAGCGGCAAGTACCTCCCTCGCTCGGAGATAACAACTACCGGAACATTCATCATTTCTCACCACAATAATCAAACACAACAGTTGATTCCATTATCATGATATGTCACTATCATTTCACATATACCATCACATGTAAGGACTCACTATCCATGATATACATAATCAAAAGCGTAAACACGTTTTACCGTCCGATGCCCGTACGTCTCACTACGTACCTTAATCTCAAAAGTGGAGAAGTTGAAGAACTTTATCTCCTTGATGTTGTTGGTACCTGGGATGGTTCTACACAATCACACAAATCAATATTAGAAGCCAATATACGAATCATTACCAAAAATCCCACAAAACATCAACAATTTGCATTCTGGCCAGCGGCGATCGATCGCTATTTTCGAAGCGATCGATCGCGAGCCTCACCGATCGATCGCTATTTTCGAAGCGATCGATCGCCATCCGCTTCTGGTTCGAGGCGATCGATCGCCAAATCCAGCGATCGATCGCTCCTCGTTTTAAAATGCTACTGGTGACATGAGATCGATCGCCTACTTCGGGGGGATCGATCACCAAGTCCAGAAGCTCGAAAATCTCCCATTTTGCTGCCCAAACATCACCAACACAAAGCCAACTCAAACCAACACATAGCTTTCCAACTCACAACATCAAACTACCAAAATCTCAACTATAATACATCAAATCATTTCAAAACTCAACCTCCAAACACATACAACAATATACAACAAAATCCACCCCTTAACCCCAAAAATATGACACAAAACTAACCAATATCCAACAAAACTTTACTATATTGGTAGCTTACCACTTGAGCTTCAAGATTTTTGCAAGAAATCACAAAAAAGACTCTTTTCCAAAGTTTTCTCCTTCTCTCCTTGCTAAGAAACGAAAATATGATTTTGGATAGGATGTTGGATGAGTTTTGACATAAAGGAGCATAAAGGTGTGGATGGAATTAAAAGGAGGAATGGTGGGATTTTAATATATTAATCTATATACAAGTTGTTAGCATGGTGTGTAAAATTATGCCCAACATGACATTTTAAAACCCCTTTTTCAAATATGCACTAAGACTCATATTAATCATGCTCTACACAAAATAATTATAAAACCCACTCCAAACAATCCCTACTAATAACCCAATTTGCCAACATGCAACGAATGCACCCCGAAATGGGAAAAACCCGGTCACGCTCACCGCATGACTACAAATTCTACCGAAACGAATAATTTAACAACAAGGGTAATTAATACTACAACACCAATAGTGCTCAAAAGCACATACTTATTTCGGGGATATTACAATATCAAGACATATGACGGTTGTCCAGGGCTGCAATAGCCATTCAATCATTCGGAGAAACAAAATAGTGATGAACACGGTAATAAGACATGTATACAATATGATCAATGAACTGTTGTGATGCACAATATGATTACATATATGAAAAGTATGGTAATGAATAAACATATACTGTAAGTTCCATGCCAAATGCCAAAAGGCTATATTAAAAGAAATGGGTAGTACACCTCACCTCACCTCACCTTACTAGCTTACGATATTTCACTGGATTGACTCGATTTTGAACCCAGTAGCCAATGCAATTCCTATAAACATAATATAATTAATTTATAGTGATTAGTGACCCAAATGCATGGTTGAACATTCTTAAACATCATTTTTGCATAAAACTTGTCCGGGTAATTTTGAATAAGACTTTAAAAATTCATGATAACTCAACCATTAGTCGAAAAATCATGAAACTTTCCAGAAATGCCTAAGATTAGTGTAGAAATGTTCGGCAACCGAAAAATAAAAGCGTGGAGGCGCGTGAAACACACGTGCCGCCTTGCGGCGCGTGATCCGCCCTCCGGAGTCACGCGTGGTTGAAAATTTCAGGGGTTTATAGTCTCGTCGAGATCTACAACTTTCGTTCACAAACCGTTTTAAAATTCGCAGCCGATTTTGCCCAAATTCCTATTTTTCGGAAAGATTAAGTATGGTATTTTGGTCGCCGGAAACTTGTACGTCCGGTGACTTTTTGGGAAAACGGCCGACGTGAATATATATACTATAACATATTTTAAACAACTCTAAGTTTGTACCTAAGACTGAAAATAGAAAATAACATATGAAATAAGGGTATGAACATGCTACCTCAAAACAAGTTTACGAATTTCTGAGTGATTTTTGTTTTGATGTTTGCCTCACCTCCAACACTAATTGTTTTCTGGGTAAGAAATGAGTATTGTGTGAAAGTTTCATAATTTTTGGAAAGAGTTTGGTTATTTTCTTGAATTTTTGCCATTTTTAGCCCTATTTTCTACTATTTTTCTCTCAATATTTTCTAAGGAATTTTGGGCAATTTTTCTGCTGAAAGTGATGGTTTTTGAGTGTATTTATAGGCAAAGTTTGATCAGATCAGTTACATGCAAGATGATATTTGTCATGGTCATAATTCCACACCAACCCTTAATAATATTGTTAACTTATTAGCATTATCATTTTATTTATTTATTTTATTATTATTATATTAAGATTTTTATTCTTTTTTTTTGTTTATTTATAAAAAAAAAAGGGGGATACAATGTCATATGATATCATCGGCTATCTTTCATTATTTTGCGGAGCAGATAACAGAAGGTTTAAAAATGAGCTTTTTATAATGAAATAAAATAATAATATGATTTTACATTTATACATGAAATTTTCATTTTCCAAAAAGGGATAATACATGATATGGTCCCTCTTGTTTGCACTAATTTCCAATTTAGTTTCTATAGTTTGCACTGACCTGATTTAGTCCCTTTAATTTTCTTAGTTATCCCAAATCTGTCATAAACGTTAAATGCACCGAAGAGGTACTGAATCGGGTCACTTAAAACTTCAGGGACTAAATCGAGAATTGACACAAATATTAGGGACTGATTTGAGTCATTTAAAAAGATTGGGTTACTTAATTCTTTATATTTTTAATTATTATAGTAATTAATATGTATACTTTATTTATAATTTAGGTAATTTTCTGTAAAATGTTATATTTAAATAATGATATAATATATAAATTCTACATAAAATCATTTTTTTCACTTAAACAAAACAATAGAAAAATCAATAGCATATTGATATACAAAATATATTTTGATGGCTAGTTTAATATTAAACAAGATATATTTGTGATTTTCTTAAATTATGTTTATTAGATGTGTCATCAATTTATAAAATAATATTTTATTTT
Organism: Haberlea rhodopensis; assembly: GCA_907163345.1. Classification (NCBI taxonomy): domain Eukaryota; kingdom Viridiplantae; phylum Streptophyta; class Magnoliopsida; order Lamiales; family Gesneriaceae; genus Haberlea; species Haberlea rhodopensis. The sequence goes on from CAJQUN010000004.1 coordinate 10,205,631, forward strand.
TGATAAATTAATTAATTTTTTTTATAAATAAAATATTATTTTTTATAAATTGATGACATTTTTTATAATTATTTAATTTATCTTGTGAAAATTTGATTTTTATGTAGAAGTTAATATATTATATCATAATTTGTATAATTTTAAAAAATGTCATCCATTTATAAAAAAAACTTATTTAATTTATAGAAAAAACTAAAATAATTTTTTTTTATAAATTGATGACATATCTGATAAACATAATTTAATGAACTCGAAAATATAACATTGTTTAATAAGTAAACTAGCCATCGAAGTATACTTTGTATATCAATATGCTATTAATTTTTCTTTTATTTTGTTTGAAGGAAAAAATGGTTCAATGCAGAATTTAATATATTATATCATTATTTAATTAAAATAATTTTACAAAAAATTACCAAAATTATAAATAAAATATCTATATTAATTAATATAATAATTAATAATTTAAAGAATTAAGTCACTCAGTCTTTTTACATGACCCAAATCAGTCCTTAATGTTTGAATCAATTCTCGATTCAGTCACTGAAGTTTTAAGTGACCCGATTCAGTCCATCTCCGTTAGTTTAACGATACATTTAACGTTTATTATGACTGATTTGGGACAAATCAGAAAATATTGGGGACTAAATCGGTCAGTGCAAACAATATGGACTAACTCAGGATTAGCCCAATGATTGAATTGACTCGTTTGTAAAGCTTTATACATACCTCGGCAAAGATAGGCTGAGAGAGGAGTGAGTTATCACTTATCAGTCACCACAAAATGATCGATTATATCCTACTAATAAGGCTAGTTGATTCTCTCTCAAAAAGACATCCTCTTCTCTTGTCTTATTTTTTTATGTTTTCTTGGTATCATAGGTTTATCAGCTCTGTGTGCAGAGTGAGATTGACTCGGTTTGGTTGATGTTGTTGCACTTCCCATAGGGGCAGATTAGCAATTGGATGAAAAAATACACCTCTATAATATGCCGAGTGGATGAGAATAATCTAAGGATAGCAACCTCATACGCACTGTCCATTGGGTAACAACTATTTATCGATTGACTGACTAGGGGGTAGCAACTATCCGATTGACTCTTACCATGCTTGGCTTTCTCTAGAATTGTCTTAGTGAGACAAATCACAACCAAATAAAAAGATAAAAATATAGCAAGAGAGTTGTATTCTAGGAGAGCTAGGCTTTCAAAAGAAAAACAGAACAAAATAAGTGGCTTTATTCTGTAAACGAGGCACCTGAAGAAGAATCGGTACAACAAATCTATTGATAGGTACGAGTATTCGGGCCCAAAGGCATGACAGAATCCGGAAAATCTGTTCTTTGCCCCGCAAGAGAATAGTAAGCCAGAATATGAGCAGGATGCTCCACAAGTACTCGTTCCCCATTCAGGTCATCAATGTAACCATATTCCGCAGATATCAACTCGATATTCCAATACGGTCTAACCATAGTTAACAAATCTTGACCATCCCCAGATGTCCGAAAACCTTGGACCCATAAGTACCTCAGAGAATGCAGTCGCAGAGCAGCCATAGCCAGTGCTTGTTCACTGAAACAACAGCCCCTCATTTCCAACTTTTGAAGACTAGGACACCCGTTAGAGAACTCCAAGAGACCGTCGTCCGACTCCCCAACATGACCAAGAAGCATCCATCGAACATTTTGGCTGTACTGTCCAATGTAACCAAGGCCTACATCAGTTAACCCTCCGGGGCGGAGATATAGAGCAAATCTTCTAAGTTTGTGGCAACCTATCAGTAAAGACCGAACCCCTCTGTCGAGAGGCAAATCGGTAATTGTTTCCTCTCGATCAAGTAAGACTAGTCGAAAGTCGCATAGGTTTTTTGAGTGCCTACCGAGACATTCGAAAGCTGAATTTGTGATATCAGATACATACACGGCTAAGTATTCGAGTTCAAGGCATCCTCGAGCTAGAGCAATTAATCCTCTTTGGGAGACCATGCCTTCCACATCTTCCATATCTTGTTCATCAGCTCCCCGCTCTATTCTAAGTCTTTTCAATCTTTTACAAAAATCAGCAAGAATTTCCAATCCTCTGTCTCCGAGAACATTTCTAGTCTGTTTGTAAAGAGGTCAACAAATTAAATTACGGAGATCATAATAAAATTTACTTTGTACAGCGACAATGATATATAAAGAGTCTTCTGTTGTTCACTTACAACGGTTTTGCTTAAAAAACAAAGTAAAGATTATCTTTGATGAGCCATGACCTAATGTCAGTATATTTTATTAGTCACATGATTACACCAATGTAAACAAAGTTAGACAAGGGAATGAGATATGTCCAAAGCTACAATTAGAACCAATGTTGGTAACATTTTAATAACAAGAAACAGAATAATATTTTCGATACCAAATTTAGAAGAAAAAAGTTTGGAATGAGAACCTCCACACAAATGTATTGTATGATTCCATTATTTAATACAAAAGAAATTTTGTCACATCAAGAAAAAACACAATAATAGCCCTACCCTACTCCCCAAACTACTAGAATCAAAAGTAAAAGTTTGGAATGAAAAGAATATGACATATGCAAAGTGGAGCAACGTGATAAACCAAGAACACCCAGCATGCCTTACCTTCTGAATTATGTCCCATAAAATTGAGTAATAGGGGAATCCTGTGAAATAGGTAAAATGAAGCAGTCGCATAGTTTCTTGATGACAAAAATGAAAAAAGCAGAGATTGTTTTTGTTTTCGTCCCAATTTCCTTAGTTCGTGAATCTAAGACTAGGAAAGGCACATTTTAGTTTGTAGCCATTTCTTTACAAGAACTAGTCATGTTTTGAGTATTTTTATATAAGATTCACGAATAATGTGACTCATGATGTGTCATCCTAACATCATGGGATTCATCTACTATGCATAGACTATTCTTAGGAAAGGAAGGTAACAGTTGATTTAAATGGTAGCTCATGAGCTTCATATGAGATTCATCTTCATTAATAAACAAAAAACAGTATGCATTGGCTGACACGAAGTCACTGATCCCATAGAAAAAAAAAAGTGCTGATTTCTGCTGAACAAGTGTCATAAAAAAAAACTCTTAACCGACAGAAACGTAACATATTAACAAAACTATTGTCCTCCATATTCCAATTAGCCAACAAATGGCCATTAGTTATCAGTTGCTTCCCAAACAAAAAGCAATTAATTAACTACGGATCAAAAAAGGAGCCAAATGCAAGTAGATGCCAAGCACAAGGGGACAGGTATGCATGTGCTTAAAGGTTGAACAATGATTTTAAAATTTTACCTCAAGAAATTCCAAGTATGGCATCTTTGCAGTAAGAGACAGTGGCCTTCAGTGTCGAGCAGTGAATATAAAAGATCCAGTTTTTTCAATTTGGAAGCAACCGGATAGATGATGGGCATTTCTCTATTACCCAAGTAAGTAAGACCAAGACAGCACAGATTTGGCGGGAATGCAACAGAAGCGTATCTTTCAAATTGCTCGTTAAGACCTTCATCAACCCGTTCAGGAGGCTCACCAAACGACCCCCCAGCAAACTCTTCCAGAAAAGTAGCAGCTCGGAGAAAAACAATGAGTTCCAAAAGATCACATTCGCAAATTTTCACTGAGGACAAAGATCTGCAATTTCTTGCTATCAGTTCAAGGTCTCCAGTCCTTACTTTTAGGAGATCAGTCATGTAAAAATTCAAATTCTCAAGAACTGTGTTGTTCATAGCAAGCTCATGAAGCCATTCCCCATCATTCTCAATAATTGTGCTTTCTTCCATGACCAAAATTTTCAAATTCCTGAAAAGGATTAAAGATTACTAAATTTGGGGAAAAAAAAGAGACGTCTTGCTTTCCCAAGTTGCAGTTGCACAATTTACAACTGGCCAACTAAAAATAAAATAGTGACTAGAAAGGATGTGAAGTCGACGTAAGAAAGACAAGAGAACCAATGGTCCGAGAAAGGGGATGCTTTTAAGTGAAAAGATGGAAATGTTACCATATCGACTCGGCAGTCTATGATCAATACCTTTCCGGAATTGCAAAGAATTGTTGATTCATCATTCATATTCAAGGAACCCATTCAGTAGAAACTCATGAAGAAACTTCACATAAAAGTGCAGTGCATGGGAACATGCTAATCCAACAAGTAACAAAAAATATATATAAAAATCTGGATATAAAAGGGTTCGAATGCGGAAAAACTCTTAACAAGTTCTGAACTTAACTTAAACAAGTTCCCTTTCAAAATCCAGAATCCAAAATCCGATCTTAAATCGCTAGATAATATTCTCTCATTACATTCCTTGTTAACCAATAGTACACAATTCAGTCAAAATAAATAAAGACCGCGGTTTGCTAAAAAAAATAAAAAAATAAGAACTAAAGACCATGTTGACGACAAAAAAACCTTTTCAGATTATCAGTTGATACAAATTTCACTGTCAAACATGCTGCGCATTCTTTATGTTTTAATCGGTCAATACTGGTAAATACAAAATCCAAACTGTACAAGACCATTAAATTTGAATTTGTCGATGATAACCCATTGAAAATTTAACTGACACCAAATAATATAATATAATTCATATGAAATATTCAAGAGGTACATTATATCCCAAACTTGAAACAATCTTCAGTTGCCAGTCAAACATGCCTGTCGTCCGAAATGAAAATCTTCTAAGTAATTATCCTAGAATACAAATAGCATCCATCACATTCTGAACCCTGATCAAAGTATGGCAGAAGAACAAACAATTGTGAATTGCCACAACAGGTGCACAAGCATTTTTTGTCTACACACAAAGAGTAGAAGTCCTAAAATAGAGATGATAAATTTATGAATTAAATTAAGCTAACTAATAGCAAAAGATGGATTGCATTTCACTACCTGCATAATCGTCCCACAATCCGAAGCCCATCCGTAGAAAATCCACAACACTTGTCCAATTTCAGGACTTCGAGAACCTTCCCCTCTGCGGAAGTGGCAAGCAACTCGAGATCCGAATCCTTCACAATCATCCTCCTGAAATGCAGCGCTTTCATCCTCCCAAACGACCTCACGATTTCCTCCACCCACGTAGTGACATAGCCGCCCCAGTCCTCCGGAATCAAATTGAACATGGATGCTCGTGGCTTTCCCTTCAGCTTAAGCGACTCGAGGTGGGGAAACCGCCGCGAGAGCCGCTGCGGTGTGGTCGTGTAACAGAGTGCGATTGTGACGTGCTTGCGCGTGATGGCGTCAATCTCGTACCAAAGCTTGCAGACGAGTGACATCGCGTCGCGATCACGTGGGTCCTGCACGTATGGGATCGCACACTCCCATACGGTGTCATTGTCTCCAGTACTACTACGACTCGTGCTGCTGCAACAATTTGTTGCCTTAATCGATTTCTTTTCTTCCATTTTCGAAAAAACTCCGCAAGGGTTTTTACCTTGACCACAATTATGGAGATGAAAGATGGATGGACGGCGAAGATTAGTTGGAGAAGCTCAATCGGACGGTAATTGATGGAATAACCAAGGATTGGAATCCATGGCTACTGTGAGACTGAGAGAGAGAGAGAGAGAGTGAGCAGGCAGCTACCTAGAAAGGACAAAAGTGGCATTTGAAGCACGATAACAAACTTTAATTCCCACCACTGTTTTAGGTTTTTTTTTAAAACTAATTTGTAAAATAATTTATATTTCAAAAATACATCGAAAACGTTGAGTAGCCGCCCTCTGAGAGAGCGGCTACTCAACGTTGAGTAGCCGCTCACCAAGGAGGCGGCTACTCAACGTTGAGTAGCCGCCCCCTTGGGAGGCGGCTACTCCATATTATTCGATATGTGTGGCTATTAATCCATACAAACCATACTCATACCAATCCAAACCCACTTTACTCCATTTAATTGATACCTACTTCATACCAATCAAAATCCAACTACATAATTTAATTGATTCCTACTCCATTAATTGATACCAATGAAATCCATCTATAAATTCGTATCCATTCTGAAAATATTATATACCTTACAACCTTTTCTTTCTCCAAGTTCCCTGCTCAGAGCTTTTGTTTCTCACGAATAATCCATTACTCTCTATTCATCAACCTACATAGGTGAGTTAATTATTAAAAATCTTTTATATATTTTTTATATTATTTTTATTATTTTTTTGTCTTTAAAACGCCCATTATTAAAAATCTTTTATATGATTTCTACGTTCATTATGTTTTTAAACATGTACGTATAATAAATTGTTATTAATAATTTAAATGGTTGTTCATTATTATTTATAAACATGTACGTATAATAAATTTTTATTAATATTTTAAATGGTTGATATATGTGTTATTTTTTTATTATTTTTAGGATGGCGTTTGTGAGACCCCGTTATCACATCAAGACATTAAGGTGCAATTTAGAGAACTAAACATTCATGTGAATAAATCAGAGTAACATGCCGTGTTGATTTATCTGAGCTTTAGAGATTACAGTACCAAAATGTTTCAAAAGGAAGACACAATTCCTACGAAGGTACTACATTATAGTCTTACTCTACTCAGTAGAAGCTATACAAAATTTTCTCTAACAAGCTAATCCTGTAGCACTCCTTACAGCTCAGCATATCAACCCGACCCTGGTTCTCGTCAAAAAGCACCTACAAAGACAACCACCAACACATGAGCATAACACAATTCATATTCAACATAATATGAAAGTAAGGCATAAATGCAAATCTTAAACACAAGCCCTTCCTGTATTTCCTGCATTTATAACGCCCATTGGTTGTCCCTGTACCATAATTCATAATAAAAACACATTATAAGAATATATGGTTTCATAAATAAATGTCATGACATCCTTCCTCCTTAAATCCTTATTTCAATCCTGAGCCCTTATCATTAGTACATTTTAATGCTTCTTGCTACTCCATGTAAGCGGAATTCTTCCTCGCTTCCAATGGACCTTAGCGTAAGCAATTTAAATCCTTACTAAGATAACCTTGACTCGTGAAATACACCTCTTATATTTCACAACATACATATGCAAAAACAATGCATAATAACATGTATCATAACCTTAATGCACCACATTGCATTCATCATGCGTCAAAAAGACAAACATAAAGCACATGTTACCGTTGGGATGCCCGTACGTCGCTTACGTACCTTTCCAAAAGATAGAGGAGTCAATCGACTTTATCTCCTCGGTTGTGATGGCACCTGGGATGGTTCTACATAGCCACACAACACAATATTAGGCACCTCATAACAAAATTTGGGCAGAGTCTCCCCATAAATAGAGCTATCCCAAACAAAAAGCACAACACATAACATAATTCCCGGCCAGGGAACACATATGAGTCTTTTATTGTTAGGATGATGATCTTATAACATTGAGTATTAAAGGAAAATTTTGTAATTGACATTCAATGGTAAAGTATCATCTGAGCTTCCCGATTGACTTTTTATTGAAAGCATGTGCCACACATAGTGGTTAATACACTAATCAGGGGTTAAGGGCTAAGGGGGTCCTTACAGCGTTAAATCGAGGTCCGAAGATTCAACTGTATTATATCTACAATGACGCATATCTCGAGTGCTGTTTGTTCCGAGAATATTGATAGTAATTTAAAAGTGAAGCGTACAGATAACCTTATCTGGGGGTTGTATAATGAGAAAGTGATACACGATCGTGTTTGGAGGCATATCATTGATATGGGATTTTACGGTGTTTACAATCTGGCTATTGTATGTACGATAATCATTTGATTACCGCTCTTGTTGAACGATGGCGGCCTGAGACCCATACATTTCATTTTAGATTTGGTGAGGCGACCATTACTTTACAAGATATTTCAATAATTTGGGGTCTGAAAGTTGATGGTGGACCAGTAACTGGGGTAGATGATTCACGACGTGTGAAAGAATGGCAAGAAACATGTATTGAGTTACTGGGATTTGAGCCTGCCGAAGCAAAATTTAAAGGCGGTCACCTAAGAATGAGCGCTCTAGACGAGCACTGCCGAGCTAATCCTATCTCTGATATGAGCTCAGAGATGGATGTAATAAAGTACACTCGGTGTATAGTTTTGATGATTATAGGTGGAATTTTGCTTCCAGATTATAATAGTAGCGCTGTAAACTCATGTATTTGCAGCTACTTGAAGATTTGGAAGAGGTAAACACATATAGTTGGGGCAGTGCGGTATTGGCTTACTTATACCGTGAAATGTGCAATGCATCAACCATAGGAAAATGCACTATCAATGGCCCTTTGTATATTTTGCAGGTATATGTAATATTTTTCTCTCAGTAATAATATCTTATCCGTTTATTATTTTAAAATAATTTTTATGTTTATTGGCAGATTTGGGCATGGAGTAGGATAAAATGTTTGAACCCTGACCGACAGTTAAAAACTTTGATTGTCCCTGAGAATGTTCCTGTTGCTCCCTACGGGCACGGTAATAATTAATTATTGTTATTGTATACTAATATTAGAATGATAAAACATTACAATATTTAACATTTTTTATTATAGGTGGAACACTTTGTTTCGTCACACCCATATAGCAACACATTCGGTCAGAATTATAAGACATTCTCTCGATCAAATGAGTAATGACGAGGTAAACTTAAATTATGTAATTGATTTTTGAAAATTTATGTCGATTTCAATATATTGATTGACCCATTTTTTTAATTTTAACAATGTGCAGTTTAACTGGATCGTGTATGACACAGAGGCCGCTGATGTTAACTCCATTATTACTACCTATAATAATGATATTTGGAGAAGCGTTTGCCCTCTTATCTGCTTCCAAATAGTGGAGATTCATCGTCCTAACCGGGTGATGCGACAATTCAATATATGTCAATCAATTCCATCACCTGCACTTGACGGTAATGAGCTACATGATGTCACCCGAACTGGTCATCGTAATATGGATTGGGCAAAATTTCACAAAATACATCTTCGGACGTGGCGTAGGAGGCTAAGAAATGTCTCCACTGGTGAACCATGTGGTAGGTCAAACTCAACAGACGATGACTACATGCAGTGGTACGAGAGAATCACTGTAAGGGTTATATCGCCTCGCGTACATGGGATTGGTTTCCACCCAGTTGTTGGATTTGCGCATGGCACATCATCTGGTGGTTTTTCTCCTGCTGGCCCATCTGGTGGTTTTTCTCCTGCTGGCCCATCTGGTGGTTTTGACACTGCTGGCCCGTCCAGTGGTTTTGACACTGCTGGCCCGTCCGGTGGTTTTGATGCTTCCGGTGGTTTTGATGCTTCTGGTGGATTTGATGTTATTGGGGCATCCAGTGGATTTGCATCATATGATGGCCCATCCGGTGGATTTACATCATATGCTGGCCGATCCGGTGGATTTACATCATATGCTGGCCCTTCTGGTGGATTTCCAGCGTATGCTGGTCCTTCTGGTGGATTTCCATCGTATGCTGGTCCTTCTGGTGAATTTGATAGTGCTGCTGGTCCATCTACTGTTTTCGATAGTGCAGGGTATTATACTCCACAGCCCCCACAGGCTCACCCACAGGTTGAAAATTACACATCTGTAATGGGTTTCGAATACCAAAGAAATTTGGAGGAGTTGCAACCATCGAGAAACATTCCAACACCTATCCAGTTTCCGAGTTATTCTGATGAAAATATATCTCAAGTAACTAGGATTGCAACACAGCAGAATGATCCTAGTAATACTGGTCCACGTAGAGGACAACGAAATCGTAGACAACGTCATTGTGGAACCGGTGGCCAACTGTAGTTATATGATTATGTATATTACTATATTTGTCACGTTTAATATGTATATATATATATATATATAATTTTACATTGATTTTTATCACCAAAATTCGCTAGGCGTAATTACGCCTCAAAGTAGGCGTAATTACGCCTCAAGAATTCCTTCAGAATAAAAATTGTCGTGAGCTAGGCGTAATTACGCCTCAAAGTAGGCGTAATTACGCCTCAAGAATTCCTTCAGAATAAAAATTGCCGTGAGCTAGGCGTAATTACGCCTCAAAGTAGGCGTAATTACGCCTCTTGAATTCCTTCAGAATACAAATTGCCGTGAGCTAGGCGTAATTACGCCTCATAGTAGGCGTAATTACGCCTGTTGAATTCCTTCAGAAGCTCAATTGCCGTGAGCTAGGCGTAGTTACGCCTCAAAGTAGGCGTCTTTACGCTTGTTGCCATGATTGATAATGTAAATTTTTGTCTTCAATTCATCCGTTCCTTCCGTCATTTGCACCCTTTGACCTCTCAACATTATGTAATTGTCTCTCCCTAACAACAGGTCTATCCATCTCGTTTCTCAAACGATTCGTTCTATTTCTGCCGACTCTTCTTCTTTCACGTCTTACAGGATTGGTTCAATTCAAACGTGGGTGGATCCCAGTATCGGATGTCTGCAAGAGGACTAAATTTTCCCATGTAGGTTGCTGAGTATTGAGACATGCTATACCATGGTTGAATAAGTGTGGTAGGATCCAACGAATGATATTTGGCAGTACAAATAGCATGGGAACATGGAATTCCAAAAATCGTCCATTTACCACAGGAACACTCATTTGTTGATATTCTTACAACTTGAACATGTTGCCCTCGACCTGGTCTTCCACCGGTCGCAACCGAAGCAGTTTGATCACGTACATCATATCGGGTAACACGATGCTCAATTGATTTTCTTGACCATTGTTCATATTTTTGATATGCATAATCGGACCAGGGCTGATTGTTGTGAATCATACGTTGAGTTTTGGTGACACGTTGAATAAAGTATTGAACGCACCTTTGAAGGGTCAATTGTACTATCGCGGAAATAGGTAGTCTTCGAGCACCCTTCAACACACCATTTAAGCATTCTGACATATTAGTAGTCATTACCCCACGCCGCCAACCTCCATCGTGGGCTAAAGTCCATTTCTCCTTTGAAATTCCTGCCAAATATCTATATGCCATAATATTTTTGTTTTTGATTGCCTCCATTGTGGCATCAAACTTACAATTTTGATGTTGTGTGCCTGCTTCCCAGCATAGATCTTTCAAATGGATATTTTTAAACTTTGAATTAAAATTGGAGCACACATGTCTTAGACAGAAACGGTGCACACCATAATTCAATGTATTCACCGTTCGATTGTTAGATCTTAAATGCCTCCAATCCACAATTGTTCCAGTATTATACTTTGACAACGCACCCATGTATTTTGGAAGTAGACGCACGGAGCTCTCCCATGTACCGTAAACATTTTCCACCGCACGTTGCAAACTTCTCCATGCCTTCGTATACGAGATATCATAGCCATATTTATCTTTTACATTCTCCCGTACATACTTAATCTCATACGAAGGATCACATCGTACAATCCCCAACAATGTATTTGCCACCATATTACTGTCCAAGTTGTGGTGGTCTATACCAACATTACTCGAAATACATGTATGCGGACCACCATACTTCGTTAATTTCCAAAAACCCATTTTTGGCTTCAAAGACGCTCGAAGACCCCATCTACACCTTACGTCAGGAGAAGTCTTTTTGCACCGTAATTTCCATAGAGTACGTGTGCTATCCACAACACAATACTCACGCCTGACAACTCTAACAGAGTAATCTTTCACAGATGCAATCAAATCTTTCTTATCCTTAAAAATCATGTTCACGGACAGCTCTCCTACCTCCGGGTTGTAATATCGAGTTCGCGATCCAGAAGGTACATCAAACGAATCAGGAACCTGCTCTTCGTTGACCGCATTAAAAAATGGTGGCATTTCAATCGTGCTTGGCAAAAATGGTGCGTCTTGCATATGTCTCTGACCATAAGGTGGTTCGTTGGATGTTGTCTCTTCACCGGGAAATGCATGGACATTATCATCGTCTTCATCATGCATCTCATCAGCCTCATTACCGTGTTCTCCAGAATCACTCGATGAATTATCGGGTTCACTATCACTCATGTAAACATCTCGATGACTATCTCCGTGTACGTCATGTGTGGCTGGCCCATCAGTTGCTGCTAACATAATTGTATGCTCCGAACCACCAACATCAGGATCAAATACATCATGAATTTGTGTAATTTCTTCTCGTAATCCCCAAACTTCTGATGTGTTTGGCCAATATGTAGGATTTTCTTCAGAAGAGGCGGTTATATATTGATCCCAAGGTCCACTTCCATGCTCGAAATAAGGATAATTTTGTTGCTCAACATCTCGAGCGCTTGAAGTAGAAGGTTGATCATGGACCACCATATTGCTCAATCCTTCAGTGACATATGGAAGATTTGATTCTGGCCCTTGAAGATCAAAATCATGATTAATTGCCTTTATATCGACGTACAAATGCAGCATCTGCATATTGGGACATTCCATTATAAATTGTAGAACATCATCATCTACAATATCGATTGGTATTTCATTCCAAGAAGATTTCTCCATGAATGCATATTTGGTTGACAATTTGATATTAAACATCGTTGGGTCGATGTTTAACTTTCTATGTGCTAGTTGAATCAAATCAAATAAAATAATAGAACGAGAAATTCTAATCGGTCTGACTGGTGGAATGCTATATTCAACCGATCCGTTTCCAATAATAGTATTACCACCAAAATATAGCAGCATGGAAATCGAATCCATTTTGAACAAACTAAGAAATATTTTGATTCAAACTTTTGATGCACCGAAAAAATTGAAGAGAAAAACGGAAGGAAGAGGAAATTGGTTTGAAGAATTGTGTGTCGAAAACATTTTATGTTCGTATTATTTATACATATTTCGAATACTAATTTTTGTAAAGGTTCACCGGAAACATTTTATATATAATATGATTAATTTTTGTCGGTAAAAATATAATATAAACAAACGAAAATTGTAATAACAGAGAAGAAGGTGGGATATAAACAAAAGAAAATTGTAAGAAAAGAGAAGAAGGTGGGAAGAGACGTATAAGTTGACTGTGAAAAGAGAAAACAGGAGATTGGAAGAGACGTGATGGGTATGCGACAATCAACCAAAACACGGGCATGGTGGGTGAAGAGACATAAAGGAATGGGTGAAGAGACATAAATGGGGGTAGACGACAACCAACCAACCGATACCAACCAATACACCGGTGAGCAGCCGCTTCACCAGTGAGCGGCTACTCACTAATGAGTAGCTACTCACTAATGAGTAGCCGCCTCCCAAGGGAGCGGCTACTCAACGTTGAGTAGCCGCCCTCTTGGAGGGCGGCTACTCAACGTTGTAGCCGCCCTCTTGGAGAGCGGCTACTCAACGTTGAGTAGCCGCCCACTAAGAGGGCGGCTACTCAACGTTGAGTAGCCGCTCTCTCAGAGGGCGGTTTAGAGTAGTTTTGTGATCTTTTGTGTTTCGATGTATTTTTGAAATATAAATTGTTTTACAAATTAGTTTAAAAAAAAATTGTTTTGAATAAAACTTGTAAGATTAAATAAATAACTATTTTCTCATATTCATGTTTATTAAGAGTACATCATTCATAAATTTTTGATAGAATGTAAATATTTGCGATGCTAGTATAAAACTTGTAAGATTAATCTCATATAAATTGTTTTGAATAAAAAATAATCTCAAAATTTTGTTTTAATTAATATTGAACTTTTATTTTTAATCAAAATTTGTCTCAAAGCCTCATATTCAATTATAAGACTACTTTAAAACCAATTTTTGTGGGACTATGTATTAATCAGAGAATAATATGGTATTTCCTTTACTTGTATTAGCTTTATCCACTTGGTTTGATGGATTTCTATGAATTCATTTTAATCAAGAACGCATAGAATGGTAATTGATATTAACATTGGAAAAGTTAATATTCAATGGAACTATTTTTGAAATTTATCTTTGCACTGACAACTTTTTTGTTTGTTTAGTTTATATATCCTATGCTTCATAAAATTTATAGGAAATGTATATATATCAAATAATTTAATAATATAAATTGTATATAAGATAAATACAAATATAACCTCATATAGATGATAAGACAAAAACACCAAATTATGAATCAAACAACAAAGAAATGTTTGATCACAAGGATTTCAATTATAATATTAGAAGACAATCTTAAATATCATTTTATGCATATTCTTACTCCTTAGCCTAAATACACAAACTCCCACTTAAAACTAAACAATCGTCTATTCGGAGCATAAATTTTAAATATCGATAACTATCAAGATACAGTTCCAATTCATGAATATTGATGCACGATCTTTCTCGCTTTTGCTGCAGTTTGATCTGTAGCATAATCTCAACTATGTTTCGAATTTGAAACTTTGAAATGGAAATGCTCTGCCAAACAAAGAAGATCACCCAAAAAATTCAAACTTTCTTGCAAGATAAACAAATGAACACTAGGTAATCAGATCGAAGGTTTTTTTTTAAAAATAATTCAAAAAAAAAAAATATTTTCAAAAATACATCGAAAATAAAAATGTTACAAATATACCCTAAACCGCCCTTTCGAAGGGCGGCTGCTAATACATTGAGGGGCCGCTTCTACGTGAAGTGGCCCCTACATATTTGAGGAGCCGCCCATTGAATGGGCGGCTCCTCTTATTTTTTTTTTTAATTATATAAATATATATATATATATTATTATTATATATATTATATACGTATATATATTAATATATATGTATACGTGTATATATATATATAAATATAAATATTATTATTATTATATATTATTATTATTATTATTAGGGCAATTCTTAAATCTTTAAAGGCAATCTAAAATTGATCATCAGTCTTTGTGTAAGAAAATTTTTGATGTCATTCGACATATTATCAATTACATTAGTTCTAACTCCTTATTCACCTAAAATTACTAAAATATCATCGCTTTCTCACACGTAAAGTTTGTATGAAACATATATAATTTTGGTATTCAATATACATAAAATTAATATGAAACCTATACAACTTCAGTGCTAAGTATACATAAAATTGGTATGAAACCTATAATAACTCCCCATCACTTAAAAATACTAAATTACCATTGCTTTCTCATAGGCAAAGTTGATCATAAATTGCTATGAAACCTATAATAATTTTGGTACTAAGTATATATAAATTGATAAGAACTAATGTAATTTTAGTATTTTTAGGTGAATATGGAGTTAGAACTAATGTAATTTATGACATGTGAACTGACATCAAAAATTCTCTTACACAGATACTGATGATCAATTTTAAATTGCCTTTAAGGATTTAAGAATTTACCCTAATAATAATAATCATAATATATATGTACATATATATATAATAATAATAAATATAATATATTATTATTATATATATTATATACGTATATATATATATATAATATTATGTTAATAATATATATATATATATATATATATATATATATAAATAAATATTGAGGAGCCGCTTCACCATGAAGCGGCTCCTCAATATTATTTTTTTATTTTATATATAATATATATAATATTAATAATATATTATATATTATATATAATATTAATAATATATTATATTATATATGTATATAATTATATTATATACGTATATATAATATTATTAATATATTATATTATATTAGCAGCCGTTTCTCAAAAATATTATGTAGCGGCCCTTAAATCATTTAGCAACAGCCTACCAGTTTGGCGGCCGCTACCAATTTTTTCTTACTGTAAGTTTCTTATCAATTTTATATATACTTAGTACCAAAATTATTATAGGTTTCATAGCAATTTATGATCAACTTTGCCTATGAGAAAGCAATGGTACTTTAGTATTTTTAAGTGATGGGGAGTTATTATAGGTTTCATACCAATTTTATGTATACTAAGCACTGAAGTTGTATATGTTTCATATTAATTTTATGTATATTGAATACCAAAATTATATATGTTTCATACAAACTTTACGTGTGAGAAAGCGAGGGTATTTTAGTAATTTTAGGTGAATAAGGAGTTAGAACTAATGTAATTGATAATATGTCGAATGACATCAAAAAGTTTCTTACACAAAGACTGATGATCAATTTTAGATTGCCTTTAAAGATTTAAGAATTGCCCTAATAATAATAATAATATATAATAATAATAATAATAATAATATTTATATATATATATGCACGTATATATTATATATAATAATAATAAACATATATATTAATATATATACGTATATAATATATATAATAATAATAATATATTATATTAATAATATATATATATATATATTTATATAATTAAAAAATAAAAAATAAGAGGAGCCGCCCATTCAATGGGCGGCTCCTCAAATATGTAGGGGCCGCTTCACGTAGAAGCGGCCCCTCAATGTATTAGCAGCCGCCCTTCGAAAGGGCGGTTTAGGGTATATTTGCAACATTTTTATTTTCGATGTATTTTTGAAAATATTTTTTTTTTTTGAATTATTTTTAAAAAAAAACCCAGATCGAAATGCTTATAAAACATAGCTTCAATCTACACTATAATTTGGGAATAGCTTTAAGTGTGTGTCCCTTTTGCAATGCATTTGAAGCAAGATTTGTGATAGTTAATTCCATCAGCAGACAAAAACTCATCGGTACACACCGTCTTCGTTGTACTTGTGTAGTGACTAGTGAACAAACAAATGAACAAAATATATTGAGGCCTTTCATATGGGAGTGAGTGGTTTACCCCTAGAAACTGAGAAGAGAGGAGATTGAGACGGGGAATTGGGGAAGGATAAACAGAGGGAATCCATAGAGAGAGGAGGAGTCATACAGATTAAAATGATAATTTCTCATCGCCCCAAATATAACCCACATTACATTTATATAGCATTATTTTGTACCTACTATGAGATATTGATAGGGGAGAAGAAGATAGAAGCCCAGATAATGAGTTGATTGTGTCAAATGAGACGGGTGGAGGAAAGAGAATGACGGTTATGCATGAAAAAATGAAAAAATCAGAGTGTAGTGGGGAAGAGAAGGCATTCGGAAATTTGTTAAAGAAATAGTGCAAGCTTCATTGCTTGAGCAGGGGGAATTCTCTCCCTGAGTACGTGTTTTTCTATTTTGCTTTTGGTTGTAATTTCCATTTCAGTTGAATCTTTAATACATTAATATATTTCCATTTCCTTCAATCTTCTGTGGAGTTTTTTAAATTGAATCAGCAGATTACCTCCCTAACATTTGGTCCGACCTGCAACGAACCATTAACGCCAAGGAGAAGACGAACACTCTATTAGATTCCAAGTTTGAATCGCTAGAAAAATTAGTATTGGGCAACGAAGGAAAAAATCAAGAATGGAAGCATAACATGGAACAATTGATGCTCACTCAAGCGAGAAAAATTGACGATCTCAACAGCACTGTGGCCAAGCTCGTGGAACTAATGAAAAACAACCCACAAACGGAGCAGCGAATACCTCGCCGGGAAGAGGAACATCAGGAACCACCCAGACAGACTACTTTTCACGATGACCATATGTTCGACGAGGACGGGGGTTATAATGCTTTCAATCGCAACTATGGGTTTGACGAGATGAAACATACTTTACGCCGGATTGATTTGCCAAATTTTACAGGAAATGATCCATGGGCTGGTTGCTTAAGGCTGAACAATTCTTCAACATCAACAATACCCCGGCACAAAACAAAGTTCCAATGGCTTGTGTGTGTATGGAAGGAGCAGCAATGCATTGGTTTCGTTGGGTCAAGCTGTGTATTCCACGTCTGTCATGGGATGAATTCAAAATGGAAATTTTCGTCGTTTTGGTAGTGACATGGCTACTAATCCTTACCAACAACTTGCATCCTTACGTCAAAAAATCACTTTCGGTTAAGGAATATGTTGAAAATTTTGAGTTGGTCATTGGACAGCTACCAGCATTGGCCGAGGACCACAATACATGAATATTTTTGGGAGGATTACAGAAAGAATTACGGCATCGGGTGGAGAGTCATAACCCTTTAACAGTCTTATGTGCCATGGAATTAGCAAGAGTTGTTGAACGATAACTAGGCAGGAATGCGGTTTTATCCATAAAAAAAAAAAAGAGGAAATTACAAGAAGGTACCACTTTCCAAAACATCTTTCAACTAAATCTCCCAAAAAAATCTTCTTTCAACTAAATACATTTTTTAGAAAATTTATTTCAAATAAGTCTGTTTTGTCAAACCCTAATCTAATTAGTCTATTAATTATTACTAAAATACCCATTACTCTACACCTTCATCACCCTCACTCTGCTACAGACACGTATTCTTTGACGCACATATAAACTATCAAAGCTTCCTTTTCTTGTACTCAACCATTCAAAAATTTCATGTGAAATATATTATACTCTCATCCACCTTTGATTTTTCAATTACAATGTATGTATCTATTTTCACAAGGCAAATATGCTTGTCTGAATCTGAATCTGTGCGCAAGCCACGTACATAATACAAAACAATTTGGTTAATTTCCACGTATGGTGATTTGAATGTGGGCAGCAATTTACAACCGTTCGATCCAGAAAATCAATGCTCATGTCCATCCTTACACGTAAGATCGATTTACTGATATCAAGAAATTTTCTCGAAAAATTTCCGTCGCATGGAGATGAATTATCATTGTTTGAGTCTATCGGTGCATGCAATTTACATGCACCGATAGACTATATTTTTTATTAATGGGGACAATTAAAAGGAAACACGTTCTATGGGAAAAAAAGATGAAGTTGATAGGTCGGCATTCATCATTTCTTGATTATAACGGATTTTGCACCAATGGTTTCAACTCATGTAATAGACATGCACCGTCTAAGTTACCGATACATATAAATTACTCATGCAGTGCATGTAAAAATTACATGCACCGATTTAATGTTTATTATCATGAAGTGAATCTTAAAAAAATCATGTATATCTTCATTCAAGACAACTATTTGCTCCCACAATGATCTTAAACCCCAATTTTCTAATATATCAAATGGCAACAACCATATTCAAGCATCCACGTTTCACTTTAGAAAACAAAAGCAAGGAATATCGGTGCATGTAAAAAATTACTCATGCGGTGCAAATAAAACATTGTTCATGCGGTGCATATAAAACTTACTCATCCGGTGCTTGTAAAATTGAGTCATACGGTGCATGTAAAAATTACTCATCCGGTGCATGTAAAATTGAGTCTTGCGGTGCATGTAAAAATTACACATGCGGTGCATGTAAAATTGAGTCTATAGGTGCATATAATATACATGCACCTCTAGAGTCATATGGTACATGTGAGTCATGCGGTGCATGTAATGTACATGCACCGGTAGACTCAATATTTGCATTAGTTATCAAATTACATAATAAATAAGTATCATACAATAATTGTTAAAGACGATCACAAGTAATACTTAAAATTAAGACACGTTGATGTAATATATTATCATTTGAAAAATAATATACTTTTGTTATTTGATTATTCAATGATTTATCATATATTATATACTCATCCATAATAAAAATTTAATTTCTAAAATAATATATTGTATCTTTAATTTGTTATAAGATCAACAAGCAAGCAACATATAGTAGTGCATGTAAATTACATGTGCCCCTAGTTTATCGGTGCATGTAATTACATGCATCGTTAGTCTACCGGTGCATGTAATTTACATGCACCGATAGTCTACCGGTGCATGTAAATTACATGCATCGGCAGACTCAACATTTGCATTTGTTCTCAAATTACATAATAAATAAGTATCATATAGTAAGTGTTAAAGACGATCACAAATAACACTTAAAATTAAGACATGTTTGTGTAATATATTATAATTTGAAAAATAATAGAATTTTGTTATGAGATTATGCAATAATTTATCATATGGTATATACTCATCCATAATAAAAATTTAATTTCTAAAGTAATATATTGCATCTTTAATTTGTTATAAGATCAATCATAAAAATTATAGAATGAAAAATTAATTCACATTTTTTTGATTTGATCAATGTTATTTAGTACTTAGATAAAAAAATCATATATTATTGCATCTCCGCCTATCGGTGCATGGAAATTACATGCATCGATAGAGTTTAGCAAGTCGGTGCATGTGAATGCACCACTGAGTCTATTTTGGTGCATGTAAATTATATGCACCTATAGACTTATACTATATTTAACCAAAAAGATAGCCTTTTTATATATAATTTTGAATATGTAACATTTTTCCTCATTAATTTTTTTTAATTAATAGCAAACTGAAATAGAAGGCTCGAGATGTGAAATAACAAACTGAATAAGAAAGCAACACCTAAGTCTAAAGATGCATGTAAGTTACATGCACCAATGAGTCTATCGGTGCATGTGAATTACATGCACCGATAGACTCATGAACTGCCGATGCATGTAAATTACATGCACCACTGAGTCTATCGATGCATGTAAATTACATGCACCAATGGTTTCAATATCATTACATTCTCAAACTTTTCATTCAAACAATTGATCGAACATCTCAAATAATTATAAATTTGAGTTTTACATTAAAAATCTACAAACAATCATTATAATAAAATTGAAATTCATAATAAATATAGAATTTTCATTCAAACAATTGATCGAACAAGTCAAATACGTTATACTTTTACGTTTCACTTTACAAATCTACGTACAGACATTACAAAAAAATTGAAATTCAGACATTACAAAAAAATTGAAATTCATAAGAAATATAAAACAAAATCAACACAATCGGTAGATGATAAATAAAAGAATGCGATGATTTTATCTTCTTGCACAACCTTTTTGTTTTTGTTTGACCAGTGCACGCAGCTCCGACGCCATGGGAGGAGCGACAACTTCCGACGACGGCATTGGTGGTTGAGACATGTGGCTGATGTGAGGGTTGGAGACTAGGGTTTTGATATTGAAGGAGGTGATCCAAGGAGCAGAAGACTATTTTGGTCATTTTGACTAAAATTGGACCTAGTTGAAAGAATTTTTTTTGGGGTGACTGGGCCGAAAAATCTTTTACCAAATAGCACCGGCCCAAAATTTTCCAAAAAAAAAAAAAGGCAGGAATGCGGTTGCTCGTCAAGGAGGAGGTCCAGGTATTAATCGTGGGTTTCAATCCAGCATGGATTCAACGGGCCAAGTTTTTCTGGCCCGATGAAATCTTCAATGGCCCATCAACCAAGTAAATGGCAAGGAGGAGGCTCACAAACTCAATCAGACAAATGGGCCACTGCGTATACACCACTGTTTGTTTGCGATGAAAACAAAAAAGAGCAATAATTAGGGGGACGAGGCTGGGATGGAAGGAATCGTGATGGCCATACATTATCCAATCAGGAATATTGTCGCCGTAGAGAAAAGGAATTATGCTTCCATTGTGGGCAAAACTATACCCACAACATCAGTGTCCGGGAAAGACCTTACGAGTATTGGTGTTGGCTGAAGACAAAGGTGTTGGTGAGGAGATCAAGAGGTGGCTGAAAATTCATTCCAGGAACCTGAGCAGACACATGGCGATGGGAGGTAACTAATTTAGAGTTACCATTAATTTCTATTGCGGGCATTTCTCAACCCCTCACCATGAAAGTCCGGGGTAGTTTGGCGGAGGAACCCAACGTGATTATGATTGATAGTGGAGCGATTCACAGTTTTTATTTCTGAAAAATTAGTTGTCCAACTTAAGCTCCCAGTGACACCAACCTGCGAGTTTGGGGTGAAATTGGGGGATGGTTAGAGGGTGATTTCGAGGGGTATGTGTCAGAATCTCCGATTAAACTTGGATAGCTGCGAGATAGAGATTGACTGCTACTTGTTTGGACTAGGAGGTGTGGACTTAATCTTGTGGGTTGCATGGTTAAGTACACCATGCGAGGTCAAGATGGACTGGAAAAAAAAAATTGTGAAAGAGGGAAGGGAAATAGTTTTATGGGGAGATCCATCTTTAACTAGGACATCATCAACCTTAAATTCTTTGATTAAATCAACATAAGTGGAATTTTGGGGAATGGTTTTGTGTGTATCACAGGCAGAGGATATGGGGCAGTGGGTCGCTGCTAGGGAATACCATGAAACCATAAAAGGGGTGTTAGATGAGTACTCTAGTGTGTTCGTGGAACCAGAAGGCTTACCACCTTTGCGGGGATTAGAGCATGCGATTGAGATACAAGAAAGGTCGGGACCGGTAAAAGTTAGACCTTATCGTTATGCACAAAGTCGGAAAAATGAGATTGAGAGATTGGTTAGAGATATGTTGACGACTGACATAATACAGCCTAGTGTAAGTCTTTATTTGAGCCCGGTCATTCTCGTTTAAAAACAAAAGATGGGAGTTGGAGATTTGTGTCGATTATCGTGCTTTAAATGAAATCACAATTACAAATAAATACCGTATTCCGGTGATAGATGAACTGGGTGGGGCTAAAATGTTTTCTAAGATTGATTTGAGGGCATGATGTCATCAGATTCGAGTTAAGGAAGATGATGTGCCTAAGACGGTTTTTCCGCACACATTCGGGTTATTACAAGTTTTTGGTTATGCCTTTTGGGTTAAAGAATGCCCCAGCCACTTTTTAATCTAACATGAACGAAATTTTTAGGCCTTATTTACGAAAATTTGTCTTGATTTTTTTTATGACATCTTAGTATAGTTCATCGGGGTTAAATCGTTTGCTGCATTTACATACTATGTTTCAGATTTTGAGAGATCATTCTTTTGTGGTCAACAAGAAGAAGTGTAGTTTTGGACAAATTCAAGTTGAGTATTTGGGACACATAGTTTCAAAAAAAGGGGTTGAAGTAGATCTAACAAAGTGCGTTGTGTGCAAGAGTGGCCTACACCAAAAAATGTTAAGGGGGTGCGTAGATTCTTGGGATTAACAGTGTATTATAGGCATTTTATATGAGAATATGGTAAGATAGCAAAACCACTTACGAAACTACTAAAAAAGAGGGGTTTAGTTGGGGAGAGGAGGCACAAGAAGCTTTTAATATGTTGAAACAGCTCACCACTTCTGCTCCAGTATTGCAGGTACCCAATTTCAGCAAGGAATTTATCATTGAATGTGATGCTTCGGGGAGAGGATTAGGGGCTGTTCTCATGCAGGAAGGCCGACCCATTTCGTTTTTTAGCAAGGCTTTTACTGTCAAGGCTCTTTCAAAATCCATTTATGAGAAAGAACTTATGGCCTTGGTATTGGCAATCCAACATTGGCGACCTTACTTACTTGAGCACAAATTCAAGGTGTTAACTGATCGTGAAGCTCTCAAATACTTCACACAACAACGGGTGACAACACTAGATCAGCAAAAGTGGTTGGCTAAACTATTAGGGTATGAATTTGAGGGTGTTTTACAAGCCAAGAGCCACCAATAAAGCGGCAGATGCTTCATCTAGAATGGGGTTCGATACAGAGTTGCAGGCTGTCACTTTTCCATTTTGGGAGGAGCTCGAAAGGTTATAGGCAGAAGTGAAGCAGAATCCTGAATTATTAAAAATCATCACAGCATCGACAGAGCATCCACATTTGCCTTCTCCGTATTCCTTACAATGAAGTACTTAATTATATAAGAGCAGATTAGTAATCCCTCGAAATTATGTTTGGATAAGCAGGTTATTGCAAGAATTTCATAGGACTGCAGTATGAGGTCATGCGGGTGCGTATCGAACTTACAAGCACATAACATCCAACTTATTTTGGAAAGGAATGAAGAAAGACATCTATCACTTTGTTGTGGAGTGTGATGAATGTCAGCGCCATAAATTTCAGGCTATGTCACCAACAGGGCTTTTACAGCCAGAATGGGTTTGGGAAGACATTGCCATGGATTTCATTACATGCCTTCCAAAATCCAAGAGATTTGATGCCATAATGGTGGTGGTGGATCGCTTATCTAAGTATGCACACTTCATTTTGATCAAACATCCGTACTCAGCGAAAGTGGTGGCAGAAATATTTGCAAGAGATGTGGTTAGACTACATGGGGTGCCTAAATCAATCGTAAGTGATCGTGATCCCACTTTCTTTAGTCATTTTTGAACTGAGTATTTCAAGTTGCAGGGAACACAACTTAAAATGAGTTCGGCCTATCATCCAGAGACTGACGGCCAATCGGAGGTATTAAATCTTTGCTTAGAAACTTATCTGCGGTGTTTCGCGTCGGAGCAGCCAAAACTATGGGCCATGAGGGTGCATTGGGCATAATTTTGGTATAATACGAGCTTCCATTCCGCTTCTAAATCCACACCATATGAGATTGTATATGGGAGACCACCTCCCACTATAGTTCATTATCAACCTGGGGAGACGAACGTGGAGGCAGTAGCAAACGAATTGAGTGAAAGGGATGACATTTTGAAGCAATTAAAATTCAATCTTCAAAGGGCGCAACAACGGATGGCAAAATTTGCAAATGTAAAACGAAGAGACGAGGCGTGGGAACCAGGTGATTGGGTATTTCTCAAATTAAGACCACATCGACAGTAGACCGTACCCCGACGTGTGTATCAGAAATTGGCCGCTAAATTTTATGGTCCTTTCCAAGTGTTACAAAAGATTGGAGTTGTAGCCTATAAGCTTAAACTGCCAGATGGAACAAAATACATCCAGTGTCCCATGCTTCTCGGTTAAAAAGAGCAAAAGGAAACTATGAAGCTGCTCCAGAACTACCTAAGGAACTGCAGGAGGAAGTGCATGAGGAGGATGTACCTGTGCAAGTTCTGGACAGACGAGAATTAAGGCAAGGGTCTGATATTTTGCATCAAGTATTGATTCAGTGGAAGGACAAACCAATAGAAGAAGCAGTATGGGAAGGGCTCGATACAATCACGCAACAATTTCCTAATTTTAGCCAAGAGAACAAAGCTAATACAAGTGGGGGAGATATTGTTAGGGGAGAAAAAGATAGAAGCCCAGATAATGAGTTGATTGTACCAAATGAGCAGGCCCAAGAGAGGAAGCCCAACAAAGTCCTTAACGACAAAAGAAAGCCCAGAATACATGTGGGGCAGGTGGAGGAAAGAGAATGACGGTTATGCGTGAAAGAAGGAATAAATTGGAGTGTAGTGGGAGGAGAAGCATTCAGAAATTTGTTAAGAAAATAGTGCAAGCTTCATTGCTTAGGCAGGGAGAATTCTCTCTCTGGGTAATATTAAGCAACGTGTTTTTCCATTTTGCTTTTGATTGTAATTTCCATTTCAGTTGAATCTTTAATACATTAATGTACTTGAATCTTTAATAAATTAATATACTTTCATTTCCTTCAATTTTCTGTCGAGTTTTTAAAATTGAATCAGCAGATTACCTCCCTAACATATATGATACTAGCAATAAAACGTTGTTTTTCATATATATAAATATGCTTTAGAAATTGCACGGCCGGATTATCCACCCACCTTATATCCATCTACAAAATCGAATTAGAAAAAATAAGTTCATATTCGATTCAAATAGGTAAGTAACGGTTTTGATTTCATGAATCCAATATAGATGTAAAAACCGGAACAAATCTGGAGCACAAAAAAACAAAGAACTGAAAAAGACGAGCAAAGAAAACGTAGAAAAACGAAAGAGAAACAAAATTGAATCAGAAACATTCCATCGATAAAGATTATCGGACACCATTTTCTGAAGCAAATGTGGTACTTAATTCAGAAAGCTACTGCATATTCAGGTACAAAGTTATGTCATATATTAATACAAGTTCCAAATCCCATCCCATAACCTCACGATCTACACAGTTGATGCATATTATCGAGGCCAGAATCAAGAAACACTGAAGACTTGAGCAAAACCCGTGTCATCATGTTGTAGATCACGCAAGCGAACCCCGTGTCATCATGTTGCTAAATGTAAATTTGAATCCTGAACTCACATTTCGCTGCAATATTGTGATCATGATGCAAGCGAAATCTCGCGCAGGAATTCGATGCTCAGCTACCTGCGGCAGCAGGAACAGCGACTGGCTTTGAATCTTCTACCTTTTCGTGTTCTTTGTTAAGCATCTACACTCAGTTTTTCAAAATGTCAAGCTCACAAGTTCTGTTCTATACAATTAGTATACATCAATCTTGATATATAGTAAATTCGGTCAAAATATTTGAAGTTTAATTCCCAAAAGAAGAATCGATATAACAACTGCAATACATATTGCACCGTAAATTATTTGGGCGGTACGAAAGGTCACGGGTTCAAATCTTGGCATCCCTATCTATTACTACTCCAAGGAGTAGTAACTAGGAATGAATTCAGATCGACAAATTGAACGGAATCATTCATTTGACTTAAGTTAATCCTTTTAATTTGACTTCATCAATTTTTAATAAGAACTTGAAGGAAAGTGGTTGGATATTAAATTAACATAGCTAGATGCAGCATCAGGTCTACTATAGAAAGGTACAAAAAGTCAACAGCAGATTCTTCAAATGCATACACCACTCAAGAGATCAATGCTCAAGTAAGTGATCTGTTCGGAATGCATATTGCATGTTCTAGGGTATTATTTCGAATTGCAATACAAGCTTTCTTATTTCTTATATTCAACAACTTATTAAAGTGCACTCATTTTGTTGCATGGTTGATGATTTTGCTCGTAACATATAATTATACAAAATAATCTAGCGAAAATTAACAAGTACCAGTGTTAGATGGCTAAGCATGCATGCTATGGAAATTCATAGAATAAAAGAGGTGCAAATTGAACCAATTTATGTGTGCCTACCATAGAAAACATGTTTTGGGAGACTTATTTTTTTTTTCTTTTTCTTCTTTTTTTTGGGGGGGGAGGGGGTGTGGGGGTGGCGGTGGTGGGGTGGACAAAAGGTATAAATAGGCAGAAGTTTGTAATGAAGGGTATTGCACATACTGTTTTTTGGAGAGTATTGTGCATACCATTTTTGTGTTACGAGAGTTCTAGCTTGAGTTAGGGGGGCACTGAGAAACCATTATCTCTTGATAATGGTCCTCCCTTGGGGACATAATCTCCATCATGGAAACTTTGGCCATAGATTAGTATTCTTTATACTCGATAATATAAATATTCGAGATGGGATTTCTTTCCTTCTTGCGTTCATTTTATTGTGCAATTTCCTTCAGTGGAAACAACATCAACCTGTTTTTAAAGCAAGGCTCCTAATGGACACCTAAGAAGATCAGTATCTTCAACATTAATTTGTTAATTTATTTTCGTATATAAGTTGTTGCTTTGTATAATTCCTCGGTATATTGCTGTAGTTTTGTTCCTCATTCAATCCATTAATCAAATAAATTTCCAAACTATGCAAAAGCTACAACCGCAAAATTCACAATTGTCTGGGGCTTCATGCAGCCTAGTACGTAGTTAGAATCCTAGTCCCTAGACTAGAAAGTCTGTGGAAGAAAACCACCAATGCCAGCATCAACGTGTTTTAATTGGATTTTAAAGTTCTACGTCCTTACAAGAAGAAAATAGATAATAAAGCAGAACATCTTACCTTGTTGTTGATCAAATTATGAAGAGCAATCACGCTTCTGATGAGGGATGAAAGATATATGACCAACATCATATCGTTTGTTTTGACTGTAGAGAAGAAGCATATCAATGATTTCGCTAAACAAAAGCTTAATTAATTACTTGTTGAATAAAATAAAAAGCAATCGACATCCAACTGTCTTACCTGCAAAAGCTTTAATTAATTCAGACACATTTAGATTAGGGAGTAGGTTGAACACATCCTGCAGAAGTTGAGCAACATGTCAAGATGCGATACAAATAATTTCTACATGGAGGAGAAGCAAGAGTAAAAAATTCTATTAGTCGACATATTGAAATTATATCATGGGCCAAAATGACACCGAAGACACCACTAATTCAAGGGTTTAAAAAATAAAAGTAATTACAGAAATAAAGTGAAATGGGTGTATTTCTAAAACTAAGGTGAAATGGCATTCATGTTGGTGGATAGTGCATATGTTGCAGGGTCCGCCATGTAGGTTGGCAGACCCTACAGCCAAGTTTTTTCTTTTTTAAAAAAGGGATTTGGACGCTTCATCAACAATAGCACAACAAGGAAAGATTTAAGTGTTAACCCAGAAAATAATAGTGATGAAACATAAAAGTGATACCTGGAGATGGTAAAGAATTTCGTGGTTTAATGGGAGCTTCCCTTCAATGACGAGGTCCAGATAGTCCCGGATCTCTTTTAATCGTGCATCCAATCCCTTCAAAGCAGAGAGTTTTCCAGTGACCTGAACAAGACAATGATTCCTAAGATTCTTATTTCCTTCATTTATTCAACAGAATGTCAGAAACTAACATTTTCTTCAATAAATAAAAAAAGGATTAAGGCCGTAATAGATTCTATTGTTTTAAAAAATATATGCATACTAATGAGGGAAGGGTGTTAAAACACCTCTGTAGCAAGGGTGCTGATAGTTGTGTCCTTGACATCCCTTAACAAGTGCTCAACTCCTATCATAAACAGGTTGACTGGATTAGAAACCAGCTTGCATGGAAAAGAAAACCTAATTTATTTTTAGTACAAAACCTAAAATTATTTGGTTCAAAGTCTTGGGACAAAAAAATCCCAAAAGATGTCAAGGCCGATGCTAAGTGTGGAAAAAACGACAAAAGAAAGAACTAAGATTAAATTCACAACTTTTAGATATAATCCTACCAATTTCTTCAACTTCATGAGCAGCAATTTCCGAAGGAACATGCACAAACACCTTCTGGCTTTTTTGTGTGGCGTTCTGCATGTTCACATTCAATATTAGGCAACACCTTCATAAAATAAATGGTTCTACTGAAAATCGAGATTCTCTATGAATATAATTACGATGAAACTTTATTCTCCCTAAATAGTTGCTCTTTTTGGACAAGTGGAAAAGGCGACAAGCATGCCAGATATATCTTCATTGTACCTCTTTAACCTCCTCGACCGCATAATAGGCTTTAGTGGGTATCCCAAGCTCTTTTGGCTGAACATCAATAATAACTAACACAGGAGTTGGCACATAGCTGTGTAACATGAAGAACAATTGAATATTTATTGAACATAGATGGTAATCATGGTATTGTAAAAGAAATACATGTAATATAATGACACATAAAACAAAGAGGAGCATTGAAAAACACAGGTACGGTAAAAGAAAATAATTGATTGTGGTTCGTAAGAGAAGGATGAAACAATAACTACTAGGCCTTGAATCCTTGAATCCCAATGGACTGGGTAGACCATTAGTAAGAGAATGCTGATAAATATGCTAAAAATGTGAATGAGTTATTGTTCAAAATGTAGTCCAATGGACTGCATAAACCAATATCAGACCAAAGGTGAATGAGAATAAGATAAAGCTAAGTTGATATTTTACACACTTTTGCTGAAACATTGGAAGAAGAATTTTCTTTTGATAGGACAGTAGCTCAGGTAGAAAAAAGCCTTCAAGAGAGAGTTATTGTCATGGAATCCTAAGAATAGAAGAACAAACTTCAGAAAAGGGAGAATTTCATGAAAGAAGCATAATAACCTAAGTTATCAAATAAATGATGAGAAGCTTTGTAGAGTAGAACATTAAATGCAAACTATCGATGCTTGAAATAAGGGTGTTGTCAAAGGGGGATTCTACATCACTATAAGTAATCTCTAGGTCAGATCAAGTAGTTTCCATCTGGGCACCGATTGTCAAAGCAAGGACTCGCCACATATAGGTCTACCACATTCACAATGGCACTCTAATATATTCTAAAAACAGTTTTTGACCATTTTTAGATAGACAAAGCTTCTTCTACAGTATGTCCACACAGAAATTGTTTACATTCCATGCTGTTTTTGTATCATACATGCAAATATCGTTCGGAAATTACCAAGAATAAGGAGCTATTAATCAAACACTTACACATTAAAAAGTTCATGCACAAATAGGTCATTCTCCCTGAGTTTGGGACCAGTGCTATACCAGCCAACCACATGCTCCTTTGCTGACATGTTTTATATATCAATCAAATTAAATTAGGGCTCACAAAATGCCATAAAAATTTGGAACAATGGCATGTTGCATACCATTAATTCTTCTGAACATGGAAAACATTGATTCATGGTAGTTATGATCAAGAAACCAAATGCTCGGGTCTCGATCTTCTTCTTCAAAGGGAACTGCATACATTAGCCAAACGGAAATTCATTAGGAAATCAAGGCAAAATGCAACTCAGGACAAAATTTATGCAACTAGAGTTGGAATATCATTTAGGACTTTCAAAATTTGGCAATCCCAGAAAATTGAACATCCTTATGTTTTTTTTAATTTTGCCCATAATCTCATACCTTCTCAAAACTCAACTTTGCAAAATTACTACAAGTACACTAACATATATTTGCCAAGGTTGGATATATATATACACACACACACACAAAGAGACTTAAGAACTATTTATTGAGTATTGCAGTGCTGTACGTAATTGGAACCTAATCCTAAAATTGGACAAAATTACGAGATTGACCCAATGTCTGTCAAACGCATACATACATAGACAGACAAGCACAATCATTCCAACACAACACAAAGAATAAAATTGTAACGAAATTCTGATCACACTACAAAAATATTGCAATCACACGTTCCCGCTTCCAGTTCCAAACCTTCACCATGAAGATCAAGGAACTCGCCTTTTTTCCACTAAATATGAAATGATGTTATGAAAGCTAATTCCATAAAGGACAATGCTCTTCGGATTCCTAATTGCAGGGATACATCCTATTATCTTTCCATAAAGTATGAACACACCCCAAAACTTAAACCATAAACAATACTCAGTGTCTGCAATTATCATCTTTCCGAATTCGCCCTCTCACAAAACCACATAAAAAAGTTCTTCCAACGAATGAAAATTCATTAATCGATAATTGTGCTCCAAAAAAATCAGAACACATAAAAAGCCAAAACACATTACAAAAATAAAAATTCAACAGTCTATAGTGAGAAAAAGGTCAGATCAGAAACACCGACCGGCGTAGCTGTTGGTTACATCAACCGTGCCTTTAAAGGAAGAACCAAGAAGAACTCCGACAACACGCTTCCTGGTATCACGTGCCACGCGATTGTAGTGGTCGACGATGCTTAGCAGAACCAGTGGGTGCACCACCACCTTGTCGATCGGCCGCGACAATATTTGCTGAGATTTTATCACGTCCATTTCTCGCGATTCTCTCTTCTCTTGTTCTTCTCTATATTCTAGGGCTTTCAGGGGAATTTTGTTTCAATTTCTTGTGCGGAAAGCTAATTTCATCCTTATGTTCGGCACATAAGTACGATTATGGCCGCCGATTCAATGATGGTGTAAGCTCAATTAAAAGGGTTATTGGTTTAGGCCTAAAATATATATTAGTCATCAGGCCCAATCAATTTGTATTGGTCTTCAGGCCCAATTTAAAGAAATTCACGAGCTTAACTACTATGGAATTACTTTCATCAAGGGGTGCTTATCGACCCGTCGGACCAGTTCCATTTCAGTTCGGAACAAGTCGGTTCCGGGCTTCATTTTATCGGAAGCGATCCAGTCCAGTAAGAAACATGATCAGATCCGGTTCTAGGCTTCCAACCCGAAACCGATTTTAATTTGTTTTTTTTTAATTATGATGTAAATTTTGTCACAGCAGGGATCGAACAAGCGAGTCGTGTGTTCAAGCAAGAAGCTCTAACTAATTAAGCTAATTGGCATCTATGTGTATAAGCTGAACTCAATTATATTTATATAAAACCAAATTTTTTATTTTTTTAAATAATTGATCCGGTTCCGGTTCAACCCGTAATCGGATCGGTTTGGTTCGAAAACTGGTAAGCTACCGGTTTCGGAATGGTAGAACCGATCCGGATCGATATCTTGCCGATTTCGGACCTATTCGGGATCGGTTATCCCAGTTTCAATTTCGAAACAGGCTAAACTGGTCTGGTTCCGGCAAGGTCAGAATTGACCTGACCCGTTAAGCATCCCTACTTTCATCTTTAAAATATATCATCTCTCTCTTTTTTTTTCTTTCTTTTTTATATCGCCTATTAAGTACAAGAGTTACAAACCACTAAGCTAACCATAGTTGTCAAAATATACATATCTTGCATGGTCTTAGTCTGGGATACATATAAAATCTCCAACCCAAATATAAATTATATATATTCCCTAATGAATTTATTTTTATAAAATAAAAAAAATTTGATTGGGAAAAAAAATAATCCAAGATTATTTCAAAACATAAAAATCTTCTATGCATAAAATATATGTATATTACAATTTAATATAAATACACTATCGCTTGCCAAGACTTTATAGTTTTACATTAACATGGGCATCTAAGAGTAGTTATTTTAATACATCACCAAATATATCATTCCAAGATACAAACACCAATCATTAAATTAGCAATTTTTGCAATTATATTTCAAAAAAAATTATACTCAAATTAACATATGGTCATTAATAATTTATTAATATATAATATGAAAAACTTATAAAAATTATGAGTTTATTCTACAATAAATCATTAAACAATTTAATGAGAAAATATTTTCCTTAACAAGATGATTTACTGCGTATATGTTGTATTATGTTATGTGTGTGTGGTTTGTTAACTAATATATATTATGATGCCAATAACAATAAAATTGGATAATATTGCATCTCAATTTCGGGTGAATTTATGTTAAGAAAATTTCATTTTAATACTTGTGCTAGTTGTTATAACACACACACACAAATCAAAAATCGTGCTAATAAAAATCTGTTACTTTGATGCTGTCCTGTAACCATAAAAATCCCCGATTTGATGAATGATCAAGCAATAGTGATAGTGGGGAACTGGATTTAAAACTTGAAAGTAGCTTGACCTCTTTCTCAAGCTCAAAGTTTAACTCAAGCCTTATTAGAATCCAAAGCTAAAGTGTAAGAAAGTAATTAGCCCTAGGCTAGCTCGGGATGCCCTAGTCGAGGAGCCTGAGCGTATAAGAGCTCCCCTGCAGCTAGCTCGTAGTTAAGGCTGAAAAAGTAGAAAGATAAACCAAGCTAACATGTAGGATTAAACATTTTCTAAGTTTCAAAACAATATTGTTGCATATTTATAAACCTAAAGTCACATAACTAATGCAACAGATTAAACCACCGATAGTTGATTTCCATAATTCTTGGGAAACGTTTTGAAAACCCTCATTTAATTTATAACTTCAATCTCATAAACTCCTCAAAATCATGCCAGAATATAAGTTTTTGAGAGCCATATATGATCATATTCGAAGCCTTGTGCTTTCTAAACGAAACTTAATCGAAGATCCAACGTGGGATGATCCATTTCTGCGTATGTAAACGTCGAATTCTCCTTGCAAACACCCCGAAATAATCTGAGCTTTTCCGAACCTGTTTCATTGAAAGAGTTCAATGGGAAGAGTTGCAAAGTTTCTCTAGCTCTTTCCTGCTCTGAAACTAAACTTATCTCTGGAAAACCTGTTAACATAGAAATTAGAAAAGATATATATATTTGTTTGAGATTGCTTCAAACATAAGATAACCAGTACTGTGTGTGTGTGTGTGTGAAAAATCTACCAAAGTAATTAAATAATTAAAATTAAATTTGCATGAGATAATGAAAACTTACATTTTGCAGGTGAGACCCTAATATAATTAATATCAGTAATTTCATGGTTTTCTTCTTCAACCAAAACCCTGCGTCGTTTCTGCCTCTCCCTGGCTTTGTGATTTTGGAACCAATAAAACACATTCTTGCTCTCTATTTTGCCATAAATACTGAGCTGCGAAGATATTTTCTGGATCTGATCAGTACTTGGGGTTCGAAGCCCTGACTTAAACAGATCCGTCAGAACTTTAACTTGTTCGCTTGTCGGGTTCCACCGCCCACACTTGGTCCCTGTCCCTCCGCTGCCAGAGTGGCCGCCGCCGCGATGTTGAATGCATATGCTTGAGTACTCATCCATTTTAATTGAAAATTTTGGTTTATCTTCAGAACTTTCTTAGTTAGAGATGTAAGGGTTTGTTTCCAACTCTGGTACAGGTGAGTTCCAGTAATCAGCGTACTTATAAATAAATACATAGCACTATCTAAATCAGGTAAATTAATTATTGGATTCGTCTAAATTCTTTAAAATTAAATATATAAAAATAATATTTAATAACAATGCACAAACCTCTAACTAAATGTGAATTGTTGATTGAAAATGATAACTAAATAAATATGAGATAATTTTTGTTAAAACAATATTTTCGTGTGACTATATTTGATAAAAATATATATATAGAATACTTTTGTTTAAAAAAGTTCTTTGGAATCAGGGGCGGAGGTAGTAGGGGTGCACCCCACCGCACCCCAGTTTTTTTTATTTACGTTACATCCCTATATTTTTTTAATAAAAAACATTCATCCCCTAAAATAAAATAATATTCTTTGCAACTATATTTGATTAATTCTAAACGTTTAAAACTATTATTGCATACAATGCACCTATTTTTATAGTTTATTTTAGTACTTTAACTTGAGACATGATCATGCTAGTCACAACAACTCACTTCGCCTTGTCAAGAAAATATACATATAAATTATCATCTTGGCCAAGTTATTAGTTAATTATTATTATTGCCGTAATTATTGTTATTATTATTATTATTATTATTATTGTTTCAAGATCATATGTATCTACGTTAATGTTAAACAGCAGTAAAAGTCTAAAACACTCTGGCTATATGACAGTAGTTTTGCATTGAATTTAGGGAACGCGAAATAAATATTGAATTTTGAACATAAAAAATTTGATGGGATTGTTCGTGTGTGTGTGTGTGTTTATATATATATATATATATATATATATATATATATATATATGCTTGGTTTTTTGTGATGAATGGGAGGTAGAGATGAACAAAAGCTGCCACTGTTCAAAGTTTTGAGCCAAGAGCAGACAAAGAGGCGAGTCCTCTAATTTTCTGCATTAAGAGGTCATTATTAATATTCATAAACAAATTATTAATATTGATGTCATATAACATATTGACTTCCTCGGGTAAAATCCCCTCAAGAGCCGAACAAGTCATATACCGAACAGGGGACACCGAACAGATAGCACCGAACCGGGTTTTACCGAACAGAAAGACACCGAGCAGAACAACTGCTAAACCCTCTTCGGGATTTTGGTCAAAGTATAGCGGAAGACCCGATCATAATTAAAACTAATTAACCAGCTGGGATTGAACGTGCATTAATGGGGCGGATTTCTCGGACACGTTTGGCTCCAGTCAAGCCATGATCCGAGGACATCATGTTGCTGATTTCCCGCGAGTTAGTTACTGAGGACAGCCCTATAAATACCCTTGGATAACCTCATTGAAGGGGGTGGATTTTTCTGGGCAAAAAGACTTCGAAGAGGGCAAATTTATGTCTGTTAGATCTTTCTTGTTATTTTTCTAAAAACATTCGTGCAAGTCATTGAGCGATTGTTATTTGTGTCCAGAGAGCTTGTAAATCATCGACAAGATAGTGAAATTTTATCGTTATTTTGCATTAACACTTTATTCTATCTTATAGTCAAAATCTCGAATCACATCAAATATAATTTCAAGAAAGCAACACCATATTCATCGCCATTTGAAGAATACTGTATATAAATTCTTGTATTCATTACTAAATTTTACTTTATTTTTAACCATTTCCAATTCCTTCAATTTCTGATCATGTTGTTCAACGCAATTATTTATTATTACCCTCATATTGATTATGATATAGTTTCATATTCTTCATCAGTATTAAGTGATCGTTCAACAAGGGACTACAAAAAGGACCCGCTATTATATTATATTATATTATTATATTATATGACAAGAATTTCTATGTAAATTTAACAGAAATGCAACAGAAAATAAATACTAATGGAGTGAAATTAGTTTAAAAACATATGGGTGTAGAACTAATTGAAAGGGAAAAAAATCACGCATCCCAACCAGGGGCAGACACTGGATTTTTGTCAGAGCGAAAAATATCAAAATAAAAAATTGAGAGGAAAAAATTTAGAATGTCAAAATATAATTTTACGGGGAGCAAAATGTAATTTTTGAGGGCAAAATGCAATTTTTAAAACAAAAATTTAGGGTAAAAAAACAAGTTTTTTGTGTGCAAGGGTTGGCACTTGCCAGTGCATCCAAGCTAACTTTTCACTGCCAAATACAAGAAAAATCACTGGCAAACAAAGAATTTTACGATGAAAGTCAAAAGTTCTCATTATATTTTGATCCTAGTTGGAGTTTGTGAGCACAAATTTACTGACATGGATACTGAAATTCGTTGACTGTGTTAGTCAAAAAATTGTTGGATTGATTAAATTAAAATAAACCCCTCCTTTTAAGAGGTAATGAGGACACAAACTACGGGACATAAAGCCACCAAAATTTGAGATTTGATAGAGAGATTGAGACAACACATGACCAACTAGAAGGGGGACCAAATTGGCTTTTCTAATGTCCATTGCTTCCTGTCTTAGCTTAGCTTAATATACTAATTCACATTGATTTCTTTAATTAATTATTATCATTATTCGTTTAGTTGTATTTTATTTCAATTAATCCAAGAATCTTGACCGAAGAAACTTGTTTTTTTTTAAAGAAATTTATCCAAGAAACGCATGCATGATATATTTTGAGAATTTTAAAAGGGTTTGTTTTCAAGAATTGAGTTAGGCAAATCCCATTTGTTTTTTAGGGCTTGTCTAGCTTTTCGACTGATCGTTAAATATTTTTTAGTTTGATATATTTTCTGTTTTTTTATGTGTACTTTTTACTTCTTCAAGAAATCAATTTTCGAATTAATTTAAAGGACGAGTAGGAGGGGTTGTGTATAACTAAAAAACAACTACTACCAAACTTTTAATCTAAATGGGGTTGGGTAGATGCATGAACTATAGAAAGAATCAAGTTCGAGTAGTGCACATACGTCATGTTTCAGTCAGAATAATCATGTTGACCCCTTTGGACTCAAAAGCTTTGTATAGCTTCGAACCATGTCTTTTTCGGTCTTCCCTTACTCTCGTGAAAGGCCGAAATCTATGAATTTTACTTGACGTACATGTGGAATGCTGGACCTATGGTGTACATGACCAAACCAACATAAATTATTTTTTTTTTGCATGTTCTCTTCTATATAAGTCATACATATTTCAGCCCGATTGCTTTTGTTTTTTTTATGTTATCTCTCCTGGTCTTACCACACATCCACGAAGTATACGCATATCAACCACACTCATCTTTTGAATGTGATTTCTCTTGGGTGCCCAGCTTTCCGTTATATATAACCCATCGTTAGTAAAAAATTTCCAACCCATTTTTGTGTACAAATAAATAATGTAAAAATGTATATTGTATTTCAAATTTTTGGCTTCGTTTCTCAGAAAAAGTCTTGAAGATGTTAAACTTTGAATAAAACTCAATCTTATCTTCCTATATAGATGCCAAGACCGAAAAAACAAAGAACAAAACATGCATTGGAATTTCAAATTAATCCTTCAATTTGAGGGAAAACAGGAGATAATCCAATGCTTTATTCTACGTGATATAATATATTATTTACATTTTACAGAATTTTTGTATCATTTTCATTTGCAAAAGTGTGAAATCCATTCAATTTCTGTCACTGATATTTTATGATCATGTGGTTGACGCATTTTTCTCATATTATAGTTTTCCAGAAATAAAATTTGGATTCGATTAAAAATATTGAATGTGACTATACATATAATATATGATACATTATATAATTTATGGATATTTTCTCTTTTCAGGACACGACACGGGCAAAATTCCTTTAACTAATCAATTTTTCACCTTAAATTAGCTAGAGGCCATTATGTTATGATATCATAAAAAGTAGACGAAGATAAATAACAAGAAGAAGATGATGAGGCAATATGAGAGTGTTTTGGATTGATTTTATAAAGTTTTTATTTGCTTTTCAATTAAAAAAAATTGGGTGTTTGATTTCATTGTTTCTGCTATGGCTTTTCTAAAAAAACAGGTAAAAACAGAAGCAGAGAAGCAAGTCATGAGATGTTTTTGACTGCTTTAAGTTGAGAGATGATTATTTTGTAATGAATTGAAGTTCATTAAGCTTTCTTTTTTATTTTAATATCAAACACTCAATATTTTTGATTAAAAATAATTTTTTTCCAACTTTAATAAAAAAAAACATTAAAATGTTTAATTGATCAATCCAAAACACACCATAAATCTTTCTTTTTCAAGAATTAAAACAACATTTGCTTCCACTTAATCTATGTTTGGAAATTATTTTGCACAAATTTCTATTTTATTAATTAAGATTGATGGGAACATGATTCTATAATAATTAAGAAATTCCACCAGCCAATTTGTTGTTCGTGCTTTCCGCAAGTCCCGAGAATGTTTGGATCTCTATAAATAATTCCTTATTATACTAATCAACGCACTCGTCTCTTTGTACTTGGCTATGCATTTTGCAGCATTTAAATAAATAATATATAATCTCTTACCTTTTTCAAAATAAATAAATAAATAAATTATATCATTTATTTGATATACCACTAGCACATAGCAAATAACTTTTTAAGCGACAAATAACGACTAGTACATAATATATATATATATATATATATATAGTGTGACAATAAGCACTTTAGACCCCTGTACTTTTCAAAATATGTCATTTATTCTATGTGTTTTGATAATATACAATTTATTCATCTGTCGTTTGTGAATATGTGCAATTTACACTTCCATGTCAGGGGACATTGTGTTATATTTTGCAAACCACATGAGGGTGAAAGACCTATTTTGAAAACTATAGGGGATAAACTGTCTATTTTCATACCACAACAGTGTAAACTGTCTATTTTACAGACTACATAGGTAAACTGTGATTGACTCCTTTATATTAGATGATATATTATGTAATGAGCATGGTAAATGTTCCATTATAGAATATATTAGAGCATGATTTATTTATTTTTTGAACATATTAGAGCATGGCATCACCCAAAAAAGTCCTCATCGCATAGAATGAATAACTAGATATATGGATTGTATAAAAATTATATATAGAACCCACATATTATATTTTTATGCATCTAACATTGTATATTTCGTACACGTAGAACATTCTTTCAATATAATAATATACAATAATCCATGATAATAGTCGAGGAAATATTCATGAACATTAATTTTTTTTCATAATTAATAATATAATATCGAATGTAGCAAAATTATAACAAAACATTTGAAGTTTTAATTGATCGCTTGCTATAAAATGAATTAAGAAAGGCGATTTTCTTATTTTAAAAAAAGTCAATTTTTGGCATGTAATCAAGATAATTTAGTAATTATGGTCATTTACTTATGTTCGTCTTCATTTTAATAACATAATTACTATATAACTTGATATTTTTATAAAAGAATATTTAAATTAAAATTGATACTACACTACGAGATATGTTAGACTAGCTAGGAGGGAAGTGCTTGGACATCTATGTTAGTTCCGCTTAACGTATATGTTCGAGGGATTGGTCGTTTTAAATTTATTTTGGCCACTAATAATTATATCTTTTCAGTTTCAATTTAAGGGGTTTTTCAAACGAAACCTACTGTGTTTTTTCAAATAGACAGTTTACGTCTCTGTAGGTTGAAAATAGACATTTTATACTCATGTGGTTTGTGAATAGGTACAAAACACCCCTTCAATATAATGGGACATCGTGTTATGTTTTGCAAACCATAGAGAGGTACAATGTCTGTTTTTAAAACCACTGTGGGTAAATCGCTATTTTCAAATCATATGGCGTAAATGTCTATTTACAAACCACGGATGTGTAAATTCTCTATTAGTGATACCACATGAGTAAATTGTCACTCTCAATTTAACTGCATGCAACATTATGTTTACGTGATTGATTGTGAATTTTGATATTAAAAGGAAACTCAGATCCTCGTTACTTCTTGACAATTGTTAACTAGTAACTAATATGAATTGTTATTAGTCAACAATGAGATCGAGGGATAACACATTTGAGTGACGAGTCATTTGTTAATACAATTAGTAGTTGTAAAGTCATGGGAAGAACCAAAAGTTATGATGGATAAAAGTGTCATGCGTCCGATTCACTTGTCCCTTTCCATTCCTCCAAATAGATAGCGATGGCAACCTTTTCCCCGCATCTTTTATCGAGTGAATAGAGTACTAAAATACAATGGTAAACCTATTGAATTTAGTCGAGAAAGAAGAAAACTATAAAAGAAATTTAATTCATTTTGAAGAAACTGAAATTATGATTTTTTTTCAATACGATTTTATGTTAAAAATATATTTATTATTTTATTTAACAAAAAACGAAGGTACTTGCCCACGAAATTAAATAATAAACTGTGCAATCCATCTATAAGTTCGGGCTTCTAGATGATACGATAATTGACTAACAGCGAGATCCTGAGTTCAAAACTTCGTAAACAACAACTCCCACTTGAAATATAAACCTAATGGGTCTCCCAAAAAAAGAGGAACAAACTGGGTAAAAGTGATGGGGGAGTGTTGCAAGCTCGGGCTGCTAGATGGGACGATAATTCAACACTGCTTGCTCGTATAAACGAGGGGAAATGTTTTCCAATGAGATTCGAGATGTGTAGGGATTTAGTTGACTTAGGTATGGCCTAAAATTAATGGGAATAGAGAGATGGGCGTGAAGTCTAGGCATCCCTAATTTCCGTCGGTTTCTTTCTTGTCTCCACTAATCTTTGTCACCACTCTTTTGTGCAACCTCTGTATAATTGTGTTGATAATCAAAACCTTTTTTCGACACTGCTGCTATTTCCCGGATAAACTTTTTAATTATGAAGTGGATGTAATTAATTATTTTATGAGATTAAGATTACCAACAATTACTTTTTAAGTTCATTGGTTATCCAAGATAGTATATTCGAATGAAATACGATAATTGTATTGGTGCACAAATGTAAATATATATATATAT
This sequence comes from Haberlea rhodopensis, assembly GCA_907163345.1. Classification (NCBI taxonomy): domain Eukaryota; kingdom Viridiplantae; phylum Streptophyta; class Magnoliopsida; order Lamiales; family Gesneriaceae; genus Haberlea; species Haberlea rhodopensis. Next base: position 10,246,641 of record CAJQUN010000004.1, read on the forward strand.
GATGCATTGGCGTTTGATTAATCCCAAAACAAAATAATATAACACAACTTAAGCAATAATTTCATTTCATGCTGAGATATAGCCATCATCCCAAAATATGTCAATCACCTAAATCACCATAATGACGACGGATTACCACCTGAAATTCAGTCAAATAGGGAAGTTTTGAAGAACTTAGGAGACCGTGGTTCCTTTGATGCTGCTCTTAAGAGCAGTGCTCTTTAAGACATCATGTGTGTTTTGATATGTGACATAAATATTTTCAAAAGGCACCATCCCTTAGAAGGCGGGAACAACCACATAATCGCACAATAAGTGACCAATTAGGTCATTTGAAAGAAACCAAACAGGCAATCAGCAGACAACAATCATAGAAAATAGGTAAAATTATGCAAAACATACTATAGTTTCATCCAAATTTCACTTTACAACCATCGTTTAAAAATTACAATTTATCTCCTCAACCTTCATGAGTAAAACAATTTACTTTATCTTAACTCAATTTTGTGTTTTTATCTAAAGTAATCGCCACATTCCACCATCGTCTTACATATTCAAACTTAAAGCCCTTAAGCTAGCTATTGTAAAAAATAATAATTTAAAAATATTTCGGATACTGAAATTCTCTAATTGTTCGATTTCGAAAAGGAAATTTTAACACCCAAAATAATTATTTTGAAAAAATTACAATAGCCATTATAATGACTCTAAGTTGGAGGATGCATGATGGAATGTGAGGAATTTTACACAAAAATAAAAAATTGAGTAAAAAGAGTGCAAAGTGTTATAATTCGTGAAAGTTAAGGATGTAAACTGTAATTTTTAAAACAATAATTACAAAATGAAATTTGAACCAAATTATAGGATGTTTTGCGTAATTTTCTCTAAAAACATAAATAACAACAAAATGTAGCTTTAAAGCTTAGGGAGTGTATTGGTTATAGACTTTTAGTGACTTTTATTGACTTTTATGGAGTTTAAAAGTCTAGAGGTATTCAATCCAGACTTTTATATACTCTACAAAAGTCAATGGTATTCAAGACAGACTTTCGTAGACTTTTAAAAAGTCAGGTGGTATTCAAACTTGAATTTTTAAAACTCTATAAAAGTCTATAGGTATCCAAAATCTCATAGACTTTTAATAACTTCTGTTGAAATCTTTAGGTACAAACTTTGATGCCCCATGTACATCACAAAAAAGTTAAAAATTCTCCACCACTCTTAGTAAAGATTTGGAATGACTTTTAATTCATAATTACCCTCATCTCTCTTTACTCTTTGCTATTTTCATTTCCGACACGGCCACCTCCACATTGGCTTTTCCTCTCCTGTTTTCTACATGTACACTTTCTTTAATTCCTAATGTGCGCCTCTTTCTTCAATTATTGTTTTTTTTTACATCTTATTTTTTATCAAATATAATACTAATATTTAAACAAGTATTTTGATAAAATAGCAAGTTTATGTGCTCAATTTATATTAGATGATAGATTTTTAAAACGATTGTTTGGGTCTATATCTATAAACAATTATAATAAATATTTTTCTAAAACAAAATATATTTATAACGATATAAATTATCATGTTTAATTTAAAAAGTATGTTTTAAGAATTTTTATAGTAGTCAACTATCATCAAAAAATATTTTAAGTTTATAAAATGTTATTTAATAGAAAACTTTTGTTTTATTACACAAAATTATAGATTACAATTATATAGCAACATTAACTGAATCTTCAAGGTCGTCATCTTGAAGATGCAAAAAAGTTGTTCAATATTTGTCATGCAATAGAATTGAATAGATATTTTTCACATTTTTTACTGTTAAATAAGTAAAATGTATTTACATTAATAGTAAAAAAAATTATATGTTGAAGAAGTTGTTTATGCTCAATTGTTAGTTCAAAGAAATCAATTATAAGTTATAAAATCTATAGAGTCTATAAAATTCTTATGATAATTCCGTGTAATTCTATAAAAGTTATTAGAAATCTATCAATTTCATAAAAATCCATCACTTAAAAAAGTCATTAAAAGTCGATAAAGTCCATAGAAATCTATTGAAAAAGTATACGAGACTATATACAAATCTTTTTATAACTCCATGAAATTCTATAAAAGTCAATAGAAATCTATCAACTCCATAAAAGTCAATCATTTAAAAAAGGTCATTAAAAGTCAATAAAAGTCTAGATTGAATACACCCCCCTTAATTTAGCAAAACTACCAGGAACCAAGAATTCAACCGCAAAATCACCTCTCATCAGAGAAGCCATTAAATAGAAGATCCTATCACTATTCCCTAGGAACATCTTGCTCGCTAAAATGCTCATAACTCGACTACATAAAAGCCAATATTTTTTTCCTTCTGAATGATGGCACCGAACAAACAAATGCCACGTCATTGCTAGTATTATAAGAAGTAAAAGGCATGAGTTTCTTGGAAGTAGGATTGTGTCTGTTACAGGATCTGAGCAGCAGTGTTCAGTTTTTCGGCTAAGCTGAGTTGTGTTCTTGTAATGCTAGACAAATAAACTAAGAGCAGTTGATCCTGCAAGGAGATAACTTGTGGTGAAATAGACAGATAATAATGAGCGAGAAGTAGTCTAGAAACACGAGTTACTGACAAGTAGGAGTCGTGATCTCAATTAGAACCATGAGTTACCAAAAGATGTATTTGAGTTAATATTATCGGTGACAGGAATCTTGAAATCTTGGCATAAAAATACTATGGTCCTTTTACATGGATCATGTAAGTTTCAAAGACCAAGAACTATTTTTTTCATCAATCCCTTGTAAGCTTGTTTATCACAGCAACTTCACATTCTCCATCCCGACCCCCACCCCCACCATTCTTAAACCATGCCTATTTTGTCATGTGAAGCGCTTCCAACCCCATCAATATGCATTATAATTATAATAATATACTTCGGGTAAGGGTGCAAAAAAAAGGCTTGTGTTCTAAATGGTTTCATAGAACTAAGCATGTAGGAGAGTCCATGCATAATAGAATGTTTATTTTGCTAGTTCTTGACCAATCTCGTTATTAATCCGTGTAACTGTGATATTTTGCTCTCCTGCGTGTTACCAAGTATCAGTACTGTGCTTAAAAGAAAGGTTCATTGTCTTTGTTCTCCTTCTGCGAACTTCAAATTTTTCCCATATATATTTTATGTAAATTTGCATCATATGATACTAAAATATGACCTGAAAAACTATGGTGCTTAAGAAAAAAAGACCAGGGAAAATGGGAAAGAAGGGACGTACCTGCAGACTATCATTCATTAGCTTCTCAAAAGCAAGCGGAGGGAGTTTAGGGAGGGATGCCACGATATCTGATATGAATCTTCCAACTACATTATCAGGGGCAACACGGCCTTCCTGAATGAGAACAAAAAACAGCATTTAGAATAAGGAAAAGGGCCTGAAAGTCAGAACAGAAGAAGAAATATGAAGCTATCTCACCACAACATCAACTACATATTTGTAGATATCATCTATTAAAGTAAGCAATCGTTCCATCGATACTTCCATTCCTTCAAGATCATTGGGAAGCTTGTCTACATTTGTTGGTTTAAGTACATCAACTACAATGTAACAAAAACAATTTATATTATTTTTTTCAAAACAAGCAAATTTATGTAAAGCTAAATTAATGAAGATCTTTTCTCTTAATAAACAGCCCGATAGGAAATGTTTCAAAGCAACAAATAAATAACATGGCATCAGATGACAATAACATGTATCATGACGATCCATTTCACGTCAAAGAATTATGATCATGTGCTAATGTGTGAGCAGAGGGCGAGCACATTTCACAAATTATTCTAAAACTGAAAACTAGAATAATTTTTTAAGTATTCACAATCAGAGATGGACAGTTTACTTCCTCTAATTGACACTGAACCAAGAAGCATATTTTATATGAAGAGCAGCTACATAATCATTCAAACCAAAAGCACACAGGAAACCAACTGCTTAATCAAATAAGTATCAATGCCACAAACAATAGCGTAAGCCAGTAAAGTAAAGATGCATGAATTATTATTTTTACATATCAAGCACTCTCTCGCAAGTTGCCAACCTCGACGAAGACTTTATAAATTTTAACAATACACTTTTACAATTTTAACTATACACCCATATGATTCAGGTATACATCCTGTATCCTACAGGATTGATAATATAACATTTCATATTTTCTAGAGCTAATGGTGGTATTTCGGGCCCCAGCGTGCCTTTCCCTGGCGGATGGATGTAAATGTGCAGAACCAATCCAAGCTATTAATTAAAGTTTCTCCCAGATCAGCTAGATTAGAAGGATTCATATATATATATAATCCTGAAATAGCATCCCACATCATGCATATATTGTGCATAAAGGAAGCACACATCCGACATGCTAGTTTCACAGACATTTACGAAGTATGAGACCAGAGAGACACATACATCCAATCTGCTCTGCTTCAATCATACAAAGGTCTAGTGGAATTTCTTGAAACTGTGCAGCAAGTTGTTGATCCCCGAGAGATAAATTCGTAGAAACAAAAGCCTTGATTGTAGCCTTTCCATTTTTAAACGCAGTATCAACAGTCAAATGAACAGGATTGGTAACTTCTCTAGAGTAGAATTCATGGAATAAAGCACTGCCATCAGAGACTCCAAAACCAGTTGAAAACCTGTCAGCATAAAATAGCACATTATCAACAACCCAAACTAAGAAAATGAAATGAAATTCCATCAGCAGACAAAACATGCAATCTTGTCAATCCTTTGCAGAAAAAATTCATATAAAGACTATAGAAGCAGAACCTCGATGAAATAAGTGATTCATTATGTTACAGGCTTCACTCAATCAAGTAGCAATATCATCATATTATTGCACCAGAAAGAATATAAAACACAGAAAGTTGAATGCAAGACATTCACAAGGCAGAGATTAAACATGCAATTCATTGCAACCACAATATGCTATCGGTATCCATGTCAAGTACTGTTGTTAGTAAGTTAACATCAGAACCTGAGGGAAAAGGCAAAAACTATAAATAGTAATAGTAATACGCTAAACATACTGACTAGACGCTACAATAAGAACCAAAAAATAATATTATGGTCTCATGCCTATTCAAAGCCCAGTCACAAACTTCACATCGAAATAAGATTGAACTAAAGGAACAGGTAAAAGGATGGTAATATCACAGTCTGCTTAGATATGCAGTATATGCTTATAGAAAAAAACTGTGAACAAAGTACGCATAGATAAAAGTTCAAATGTGGTCTCAATCAGACATGTCTCATGAACAGCAAGTTAAGTTCCAACACAAACAGTTGCATCATGTGATTGCAAATCAATATACTTCAAATACGCGTCAAATATAGTTAACCAATACAAAAAAGTAAATAAGGAGAAAAAAAACTACCATCCAACAATGACTTCCTTTGGATTGACCTTCTGGTGGGATGACAACATGTTGTTGTGATAATCAATATCCAAAGCAACCTACAATCAAGTAAACCAATAAGGTGAGTAGAATTGAAGAAACTAAGAGCCTCCATCTTACCACTCATAATCCGCCAAAAAAATCTTCGCCCCAACAAAAAAGAAAAGGAAATTTTTGCACAAATACAAAAAGATTTAAATTTGTATTTGGTAAATTAAACCAAAAACTAATAGCAATATCCTATAACATTTCACCAATAAACAGGAATTATAGTGGTATAACCCATCACAAAATCTCTATTTTCACAGAAAAGGACCCAAAATTATATATATATATATATATATATATATAGTAAGAAACTGAAGAAAGCGGTGAACCTGATCCGATGACTCATTGTGAGGAACGGCATAGGAATTACGAATATCAACGGTGCCATCTGGTAAAATGCAACCGAGAAGCGTGCCGATGACTCTCTCAGCTTGGTCGGGTCGCCTCACGTAGTAATCGCTGATGTTGAATATAATCAGTGGATGTACCCTCGCCGTTAGGACACTCGTTGATGGTCCGAACTGCAACACAGTTTGTTCGCTAGAAGCCATTGTTGTGTATAGATTCCTGATGTAGACGCGGTGGTCAGGTGTGGAGAGCGATGGAAGGAGATTGCGGATTCTAGGGTTCTATAGACGCGTGATATTAGGGCCGGTTAACTGGCCGGATCAATCCGGACCGGTTTAACCCGGTTAAGAATTCGAGTCGGACAAATAGATCCCGAATCGGTTCGGATCGGTTCTATCCTTCTAAAATCGGTAGCTTACAAAACGAAAAACTTTGGTTTATATAAATGTACTTGAGTTCACCTTATAAATATAGATGTCAATTAGCTTAGTTGGTTAGAGATTCTCGCTCGAACACGCAACAGTGATGTTGCGTGTTCGATCCTTGCCTGTGACAAAATTTCACACTAAAATTTGAAGAAAAAAAAAATGGTTACGATTTGGAACCCGGAACTGGTGGACCCAGAAGTGGACCGGATGTGTTCCGATACAACCGGATGGAACTGGCCGGTTCCAAATGGTCTGGTGGGTCCGATAAGAACCCCCACGTGATATGGAAATTGGTTGTGCCTGATTTTGGCCCAATTAATTAAATAACTTTTTTCTTAAATTTGTTTATGTTGTGAAAATAACGCCATGTTTTCTGGTCAGGTATAAAAACACACAACATTTATATGGTTCGGCCAAAAACAACCCTACGTCCACGAGGCATCTGCAGATCTTTTATTGAAGAAAAAATACAAGTATTACAAACACTGACAACACTGAATCTGAAAAACACTAAGAAAATTATACAACAATTTTCTCTCATATTTTCACTTTGATTGCACTGTGTTGTATTTTTCTATTTTTCTGAATGAATTGTAATTTGTAACTCTATTTATAGAGTTTCTTCACACTCCATTTCTGAAAATTCTTCACACTGTGCAAAAGTCTTTCAATACGCATTAATTGGCAATCTGGCCAAATTTATCAATCATGCGTAATTGACAAAAACTTTGCCAATTTGTCTTCGGTATGGCCGACAACCAACTTTTGTTTTGTTTCAATTTTTTCTTTCGTGGGGTCCTTCATTGACTAACAATCTTCCACTTGAAGACTGATCCCAATCTGTCTTCACACATCGATCAATGCAGCAGCCTCTTCTGGTCTGTCAATCTAGCAAGCCAACTGAAGTTGAGCACAACTTCAGTTTATCAATGATCACTACATTTGTTCTGCTGGATTTTTAATTCCTTGGATATTATCTAATGTTAGCACATCATCCTCAAGCAGAGACCTGATGAAGTGATAACGGAGACCAATGTGTTTTGTTCTAGAGTGAAATGCTGAATTCTTTGTCAGATGTATTGCACTCTGACTATCACTATACAAAACATTCTTCTTCTGGTTTAATCCCAACTCTGTTAACAAACTTTGAAGCCATATCAACTCTTTACTGGCTTCTGTCACTACAACATACTCAGTCTCTGTAGTGGATAAAGCTACAATCTTTTGTATCTGCGACATCCAACTAACAGTTGTAGTTCCAACAGTAAATACATAACCTGTGGTGCTTCTCCGGTGATCGACATCACCTCCATAGTCTGCATCTATGTAGCCTTGTACTTTTAGTTCACCTTTTTCAAAGTACAAACACTTCTTTGCAGTGCATCGTAGATACCTCAAAATCCACTTGACTGCTTCCCAATGAGCCTTTCCTGGATTTGACATAAACATGCTGACAACTCCCACTTCATGGCCAATGTCTGGTCTTGTACAGACCATTGTGTACATCAAACTCCCAATGGCTGAAGCATAAGGAACTTTAGCCATGTATTCTTTTTCTTCCTCCGTCTGAGGACACTGGTCCTTGGATAGGCGAAAATGACTAGCCAAAGGTGTGGTATCCCCGAAATAATTATGTGTAATTGGACATTAAATATGTTTATGTGGTATTTATGGTGTTAATTAATTTAGTGTTGAATTAATTAATATGGTGAAATGCTTAGTCATGCGGTGGGCGTGACCTGGTAATGCATTTCAGGGTGCATGTGATGCATATTGGGAAATTGAGTAATGGCATGGTTTATTTGGGGTGGGTGTTAATTATTTTGGTAAAGCATGTTTAATTGAGATTTTGGTGCATTTTTTGTAAATGCTTCTAAAATATCATGTGGGGATATTTTATACATCATGCTAATTATGGGATACCATTTTATATTAAACCCACACTTATACCCCTACCACCTCATAGCCCACAACTCCTTATCAAATCACTCCCAACCCTATCCCCAAAACCTCAATCACGTTTTTAGCAAGGAGAAAGGAGGATGGACTTTTCAAAGCTTGATTTCTTGCTAGTAAATGGAGCAAAGTGGTAAGGGGTCCTTCTTTTTGAAGTTTGAATGTGTTTAGTTGATTTGTGGGTTTGTGAAATTTGGGGAAGAGATGGGTTTGTTTTTGGGTATATGTTGTTTTTGGTTGGGTGGTGGATTTTTTGTGTTATTAAGGTTTATATTGAAGGTTTATGGTGTTTTGATGTTGTTGGTTTGTTGGTATTTGTGTTGGTATGGATTGGGGAAGGTGTAAGGTGGAAAATGGCGATTTATTTTCATGTTGCAGGTCGTGGCGATCGATCACGTGCAGACACTGGCGGAATATAGCATTTGGCGCGATCGATCGCCAAGTTGGGGCGATCGATCGGTAAGGCGAGCGATCGATCGTCTATCGCCAGATTTTGGCATTAAAGGCTGTTGGACCTCGCGATCGATCGGGACTCGATAGCGATCGATCGCGAGATGCCAGAATTGGATATTTTGGTTATTTTTGTGGGATTTTTGGTATCGGACTATTATTTGGCTTCTAATATTGGTTTGTGTGATCGTGTAGAACCATCCCATGTAGCAACACAACCAATGAGATAAAGTTCTACATCATCTCCACTTTTGGAACAAAGGTACGTAGAGAGACGTACGGGCACCCAACGGTAACATGTTTATATACCTATTGGATTGTGAGGAAAGAATATTTGCCGCTAAATGTTGAAGCGATGGTGAATGTCGCATGTCACATTTGAGCGAGGTTATTCAATGCCGCTGATATGTCGAAACGAGGGGTATTAGTGTCGCGGTCATGACAAGCGAGGTGCATTAAAATACAATGTTATAACAAGACTAGGGATTGTTTATTGATTTTATTGGAATGGTTATATGTCATGACATTTGTGGAACCATAATATAATCCATTGATTATGATTATGAGATTATGGTACAGGGACAACTAAAAGGGAGTGTTTTAAATGCATTGAAATACAGTAAGTGCTTTGTATTTACGGTTTATGAATTTATGCCTTATAATCATATTGTGTTGAATATGAATGATTATATGCTCATGATTTGGGGGGTTGTCCTTCTAGGTAGATTTTGGCATGAAGGGCTAATGACGGGTTGATGCGGTGAGTTTGTGAGGAGTGATTTTGGTATAGAAGGACATGATTCTTTTGCATAGTCTCTACTCTAGGAGTAGTGTAAAACTATAGTATTAACATTCATTTGGCTGGGAATGTAATTAATCCTTTTGAAATTTTATTTTTGGCACTGTAATCCTTAAGCCCGAGGCATCAACATGAACCTTATACTCTGATCTATGCATGTTTAGTTCTTCTTATGCCTTTAATCTACACATAAGGTAGCGAGGCCTTACAAAAGGTGTGCTAACTGATTTGGCGTCACCCATGTTCAATCTCTGCAAAACACGATTGATGTACTCCGACTGAGATAACTGCAAAATTCCCTTTTGTTTATCTCTTGTGATTTGCATTCCAAGAATCTTTCTTGCTGGACCCAAGTCCTTCATGTCAAATTCTTTTGACAACTGCTGTTTCAAGTTTATGATCTCGTTCATATCAAAACCAGCTACTAACATACCATCGACATAAAGTAGAAAAATGATATAACCGGACTTATATTTCTTGAAGTAGCAACAATGGTCGGCGTTGCACCTCTGGAAACCTTCCTTGTGAATAAAGCCGTCAAACTTTAAGTACCACTGCCTTGGAGCTTGTTTCAGGCCGTACAAGCTCTTTTTCAATTTGCACACCTTATTCTCCATCCATTTTTTCCGTGAAACCTTCTGGTTGAAACATATAGATCTCCTTATCAATGTCTCCATGAAGAAACCCAGTCTTCAAGTCCAACTGCTCAAGATGGAGGTTTTTACTGGCAACAATACTCAATACAATCCTAATATTATTGAGCATCACAACTGAAGCAAAAATTTCTGAGTAGTCAACTCCTTTTTGCTGAAACCCTTTGACGACCAGTCGGGCTTTGTATCTCCTGGAACCATCATGCTCTTCCTTCACCCGATACACCCATTTGTTGTGAAGTGTCTTTTTGTCCATAGGCAACTCAACAAGTTCCCATGTCTGATTGGACATCAAAGACATCATCTCGTCTTTCATGGCAAGCTCCCACTTGCCGGCATCTTTGGTCTGACATGCTTCATCATAGCATTCAGGCTCACCTGCATCAGTTAGCAACAGATAGTTCATATACCTTCTGTTAGGTACATGATGCCGAGAACTCCTTCTCAATTCATGAACTGGAGCAGGATACTGTAATGCATCAGACTGTTGCTCGCTGTTTTGATCACTTGATTCTCCCAACAGAGGAATCTCAACTATCTGCTCCACATGACTTTCTGGGATATCGTCCACATCTGCATACACTGACTCACTCTGTTCTGAGTTGCTGACAACTGTGTTATGCCTGTCCTTATACATCACTCGTTCGTTGAAGATTATATCTCTGTTGCGGATCATCTTCTTGTTTTTATTATCCCAATTGCGGTAGTCAAACTCATCTTCACCATAACCAATGAAAGTGCACTTATTTGATTTGGGATAAAGTTTATTTTTGTGTGCATCACTGATATGCACATAGCTCAGAGGTTAGAGCATCGCATTTGTAATGTGATGGTCATCGGTTTTGTAGGGTCCTCCTACCTTAACGTCATCTTATTACACAATATGGACTAAACATGCATTAATAACGTCTTAGGGTTCCAGTTGTAACTTTGAGCTAAGAAGATTTCAGGCCAACAATGAAATTTAAAAAACTTAACTCATTACATTCTCAATAACGAATGTTGAAACGATAGAATTATACTACTCCTAGAGTAGAGACTATCCAAAAGTCATGTATCCTATCTTCTTTCATGCTCCCTTTAGCTCACTGCCTCAACCCGACCCTTAGCCCTTCGGTCCAAAAGTGTACCTACAGGAACAACCCATCATGAGCATGTACATCGTTACTTAACATCATATGGCAATGACATATAAATAAATGCATGAAAAATAATTGGTAACATATACTTCCTGGTTAATTGCATTAACCCTCTTTGGTTGTCCCTGTTTCATAGCCATGCATATAATCATTAATTATTGACATGAATGATTAAAATCATCGTCTTATAAATATCATCATCTTACAACATCATCATCATATACGCATCATCATCTTATAGCATCATCATCTTATAGCATCATCATCTCATAATATCATCATCTTATAGCATCATCATCTTATAGCATCATAACATCATCATCTCATAATATCATCATCTTATAGCATCATCATTTTATAACATCATCATCTTATAACATCATCATCTTATAACATCATCATCATTTAAGCATCATAACAAAATATAACAGTAAATGTACAAAGTCTTGGTTAAGTAACTTGCTGGTTATTCGTTAACTTCTTTTTGTTGACTCTGATTTACCTTCATGCATATGGGCATCTTACCCCGTGGTATCTTACCACACAATAACATCGTATGGCCTCTTACCATATGGGCATCTTACCCCGTGGCATCTTACCACATAATAACATTGTATGACCTCTTACCATATGGGCATCTTACCCCGTGGCATCTTACCACATAATAACATTGTATGGCCTCTTACCATATGGGCATCTTACCCCGTGGCATCTTACCACATAATAACATTGTATGGCATCTTACCATATGGGCATCTTACCCTTTTATAAACATCGTATAACATTATTATAAACTTACTTATCATATCATCTTCATAAACATCATCATCTTAAACTTATTTATCACAATCATCATCATAAACATCATCATCATAAACTTACTTATCACAATCATCATCATTAACATCAGCATCATAAACTTACTTATCACAATCATCATCATAAACATCATCATCATAAACTTACTTATCACAATCATCATCATAAACATCATCATCATAAACTTACTTATCACAATCATCATCATAAACATCATGAATACTTATACAATCAATGCATAGTCATAGTGGGAGTGTGTTACCGTCCGATACCCGTACGCTTCTTATGTACCTTAATTCCAAAAATGGAGAAGTTGTAGAACTTTATCTCCTTGAAGTTGTGGGTACCTGGGATGGTTCTACATAACCATACAAATCGATATTAGAAGCTAAATAGTCCAATATCCAAAAATCCCACAAAAACATCAAAAATACACATTTTGGTGTCTCGCGATCGATCTCCATGAAGCCCCGATCGATCGCGAGATCACACTGCCTCGTCCAACAAAATTTTCCAATTCGCGATCGATCGCCGAGTTTGCGCCGATCGATCGCGCCAAACTCGCGATCGATCGCTGAAGGCTACTGCCTTCTCCCCTGTAGCTCGCGATCGATCGGTGGAAGGTGCCGATCGATCGCCGAGTCCTGTAGGTCCGATTTTCGGGCACTATTCATCCTTCTCCTTCCCCAACTCAAACAAACTCAAATAATAAAACACCAACCATACCAAATCACTACAAATCTTCAATAAACATCCTCATATAACCATAAATCATACCCCAATCATAAACAACATATACCCAAAACAAACCCACATAAAGCATCAAAAACTAACCCATTTCAACACCAAACATCATAAAACTTTTAGGAATGGTTCCATACCTCTTGTAGGCTCCAAATCCTAACAAAGATCACACAAACAAAGTTTTTGTGAAGCTTTCCTTCTCCTTCTTTGGTGGATCTCGAAAATGGGAAGGGTTTGGGGTTGGGAAGTGGTTTTGGAGATTTTTAAAAAGTGAATGGTAAAGTGGGGTTAAAGTGATGGGTAAAGGATTAAAAAGGGGTTGTTTAATTTAATTAAAAATTGTACCCCAAACTTAACATGATGTATAAAATACTCCACTTGGTATTTTAAAAGCATTTTACAACATGCTACAAACTTCCCTTAAATTCATGCTTTCCTCATAATTGGTAATCAATATAAAAAAATCATGCTAACACTTCATTACCCATCATATAAATTAATTACCAACATAAATAATCACATGACCATCATTAATGCTCAAATTGCATATAATTAATTTCGGGGCATCACATTACTCCCCTACTTATAAGATTTCGTCCCCGAAATCGCATGCACTTACCCAAAATGAAACTAAACTTAAATCACATACCAGAGAATAGTTCCGGGTAGTGCTGTACCATATGCCGCTCCGTCTCTCACATAGCCTCCTCGGTACCCCGACGATCCCACTGAACTATAATCATCTGTATAACTTTACTTCGTAATCTGTGATCCTCACGATCCAGAATTCTGACCGGTCGTTCAACGCAGGATACATCTGAGTCCAACTTCAGTAGGCTGTAAAACATGAGACGGGTCTGGCTCATACTTCCGTAGCACAGAAACGTGGATAACATCATGAATCCCAGATAAAGACGGTGGTAGGGCCGAACGGTAGGCCAAAATACCGTTACACTGCAATACTTCATATGGCCCAACATACCCCGGGGATAACTTTCCCCGCATACCAAAACGAATTACACCCCTGAAGGGTGAGATTTTCAAGAAGACCTTGTCTTCTACTTGGAATTCTAGCGGTCGCCGTCACTTATTGTCATAGGCTGCTTGCCTATCCTGAGCCGCTTTCATCTCTTGACGTATCGTCTTAATCTTGTCTTCTATATCCTTAATCATATTCGGTACTCCGACCGCCTTACTAGTCAGGTCCTCCCAATACAGCGGTGACTTACATCGTCGTCCATAAAGAGCTTCAAAAGGGCCATTTGAATGCTTGCCTGATAGCTGTTATTAAAGGAGAACTCTACCAGTGGTATAGAATCTTGTCACGGAGTATCAAACTCCAATACACATGTCCTCAACATATCCTCGAGCGTCTATATAGTACGCTCTGTCTGACCGTCTTTCTGCGGTGATACGCTGTACTCGGTCTCACTTCTGTGCCCAAAGTTGTCTGGAGACCCTCCTAGAAAGGTGGAGTAACCTTGGGTCTCTGTCAGATACAATCAAGACTAGAACCCCATGCATCATCACCACATCCCGCACATATGATTGGGCCATCTTTAGGTTCGTGAAGGACACACGATAAGGGATGAAGTGAGCCACCTTCGTCAGCCTATCTACGATCACCAAAAACGCATCAAATCCTGAGGCCGTCCTCGGCAAGTGGGTCACGAGGTCCATATATATGTGCTCCCACTTCCACTTAGGTACTTCCAAGCTCTTCAGCTCGCCACCAGGCCTCTGTCTTTCTGCCTTCACTTGTTGGCAGATCAAACATCTTTTGACGAAAGTCATAACATCACGCTTCATGCGTCTCCACCAGAATGGACCGCATAGGTCCTTGTACATCTTTCTTCCTCCTGGGTGGATACTGAACCGACTACTGTGGGCTCGCTCCAATATTCCTCTACGCAACTATGGTGTATCTGGGACTACCCATCGGTTGCCCAGCCTTAAGGAATCACCTTCTGCCATTCTGAACTTTGATGGTTGCCCTCGAAGTACTGTCGATGACCATCTCGGAACTTCATCATCTAACCTCTGGGCTTTCCTGATAGCCTCAAATACGTCTGGCTCGGCCAATAAGGTCGACACTCGCACCGGCGACGTGTCCACATCAAAATCATAGCCCAGATGGCAATAAGAAGTCATCATCGCTGATAAACACATAGCGTCTTCAGCAGTACTCTTCACCTTCCGACTTAAGGCGTCTGCTATCAAATTTGCTTTACCAGGGTGGTACTCAATCTCACAGTCATAATCCTTGAGCAAATCCATCCATCTTCTTTGACGCATATTTAGTTCAGCCTGAGTGAATAGAAATTACAGGCTCTTATGGTCCGTATAGATGGTAAACGTCATACCATAAAGATAATGACGCCAAATCTTCAAGGCGAAAATGATGGCCGCCAGTTCCAGATCATGGACTGGGTATCAGGCCTCATGTGGTTTTAATCGCCTCGTGCATAAGTCACCACATACTTATCTTGCATCAACACACAGTCCAAACCCTGCAGTGATGCATTCGTGTACAAGGTAAACCTCTTATTCTCAGAAGGAATCACCAATATAGGTGTCGTAGTCAAACGACGCTTCAATTCTTGGAAGCTTTCCTCACAAGTTTCGGACCAATAGAACGGCACTCCTTTCTGAGTCAGCTGTGTCAGGGGTCTGGCAATCCCTAATGATCTGGAGTATTGTTCTCAAGTGCTTTACGTGTTCCTCTACAGTTCGAGAGTAAATAAGCACATCGTCAATGAAAACTATGACGAACTGATCCAAACATGGTTGGGGCACTCTGTTCATCAGGTTCATAAAACAGCTAGGGCATTCGTCACCCCAAAAGGCATGACTAAGAATCCGTAGTGCCCATATCTAGTCCTGGAAGCTGTCTTATGTACATCATCCTCTCGAACTCGAATATGACTGATACCCCGATCTCAGATCGATCTTACTGTAGAGCCTCATACTCTGCAGCTGCTCAAACAAATCATCAATCCTCGGAAGCGGATACTTATTCTTTACAGTAGCTTTGTTCAGTTGTCTGTAATCGACGCGCAGCCGCATCGAACCATCTTTCTTCTTATCAAACAAAACTAGCGCACCCCAGGGCGATACGCTAGGGCGTATATAGCCCTTATCAAGGAGCTCTTGCAACTGAACCTTTAACTCCCTTAGTTCCGCTGGTGCCATCCTATACGGGGCACGAGAAATGGCAGACGTCCCCGGTAATAATTCAATCCCAAACTCGACCTCTCTTGTCGGTGGGAATCCGGGAATCTCCTCCGGAAAGACATCAGGGAACTCCGCCACTATGGGTACATCTTCAACCTTTAACTCTTCCCTCTTTTGAGTGATAACAACAGCATAGATGAGATATCCTTTGTGGTCTCATTCCAGTAACTGTGCCATCTTGACAGCAGATATTAACGAAATCCTTGAACGGGAACCATCCCCATAGAATGTCCATTGGACTCCCATATCAGACCTGAATCGGACAGTCCTTGTCTGCAGTCCACAACTGCCTGACACTTGTTTAGCACATCGATGCTCACAATGCATTCGAAGTCTGACATTCCCAGAACAATCAAGTCTGTCCTCAGCTCGTTACCCTCAAAATAAATGAGGCCGTCATACACAATCTGATCAGTTATCAAACTTCTTCCAGCGGTTGTCGAGACTACAAGAGGCATGGGCGACGGAGAAGTGCATATGAAATTGAATCACTTACTTCCGCATTTGCTGCTATGCTGCAACACAAGGGTTAACAACAATACCCAAAAGTAGTTCATATAATACATCGTTAGAGAAACAAAACATGTTATTGTAACATCATATACTTCATATGTAACATATACACAAAACATGTTTAAAAGTAAGCACCTAGCCAACTTATTGCTAAGGTTACCCTTCACTCATTCCCGGGTTATCTAACCACTGCTCTGATACCACTAATGTAGGGTCCTCCTACCTTAACGTCATCTTATTACACAATATGGACTAAACATGCATTAATAACGTCTTAGGGTTCCAGTTGTAACTTTGAGCTAAGAAGATTTCAGGCCAACAATGAAATTTCAAAAACTTAACTCATTACATTCTCAATAACGAATGTTGAAACGATAGAATTATACTACTCCTAGAGTAGAGACTATCCAAAAGTCCTGTATCCTATCTTCTTTCATGCTCCCTTTAGCTCACTGCCTCAACCCGACCCTTAGCCCTTCGGTCCAAAAGTGTACCTACAGGAACAACCCATCATGAGCATGTACATCGTTACTTAACATCATATGGCAATGGCATATAAATAAATGCATGAAAATAATTGGTAACATATACTTCCTGGTTAATTGCATTAACCCTCTTTGGTTGTCCCTGTTTCATAGCCATGCATATAATCATTAATTCTTGACATGAATGATTAAAATCATCGTCTTATAAATATCATCATCTTACAACATCATCATCATATAAGCATCATCATCTTATAGCATCATCATCTCATAATATCATCATCTTATAGCATCATAACATCATCATCTCATAATATCATCATCTTATAGCATCATCATTTTATAACATCATCATCTTATAACATCATCATCTTATAACATCATCATCATTTAAGCATCATAACAAAATATAACAGTAAATGTACAAAGTCTTGGTTAAGTAACTTGCTGGTTATTCGTTAACTTCTTTTTGTTGACTCTGATTTACCTTCATGCATATGGGCATCTTACCCCGTGGCATCTTACCACACAATAACATCGTATGGCCTCTTACCATATGGGCATCTTACCCCGTGGCATCTTACCACATAATAACATTGTATGGCCTCTTACCATATGGGCATCTTACCCCGTGGCATCTTACCACATAATAACATTGTATGGCCTCTTACCATATGGGCATCTTACCCCGTGGCATCTTACCACATAATAACATTGTATGGCATCTTACCATATGGGCATCTTACCCTTTTATAAACATCGTATAACATTATTATAAACTTACTTATCATATCATCTTCATAAACATCATCATCTTAAACTTATTTATCACAATCATCATCATAAGCATCATCATCATAAACTTACTTATCACAATCATCATCATAAACATCAGCATAATAAACTTACTTATCACAATCATCATCATAAACATCATCATCATAAACTTACTTATCACAATCATCATCATAAACATCATCATCATAAACTTACTTATCACAATCATCATCATAAACATCATGAATACTTATACAATCAATGCATAGTCATAGTTAGGAGTGTGTTACCGTCCGATACCCGTACGCTTCTTACGTACCTTAATTCCAAAAATGGAGAAGTTGTAGAACTTTATCTCCTTGAAGTTGTGGGTACCTGGGATGGTTCTACATAACCATACAAATCGATATTAGAAGCTAATTATAGTCCAATATCCAAAAATCCCACAAAAACATCAAAAATACACATTTTGGTGTCTCGCGATCGATCTCCATGAAGCCCCGATCGATCGCGAGATCACACTGCCTCGTCCAACAAAATTTTCCAATTCGCGATCGATCGCCGAGTTTGCGCCGATCGATCGCGACCTCGCCGATCGATCGCGCCAAACTCGCGATCGATCGCTGAAGGCTACTGCCTTCTCCCCTGTAGCTCGCGATCGATCGGTGGAAGGTGCCGATCGATCGTCGAGTCCTGTAGGTCCGATTTTCGGGCACTATTCATCCTTCTCCTTCCCCAACTCAAACAAACTCAAATAATAAAACACCAACCATACCAAATCACTACAAATCTTCAATAAACATCCTCATATAACCATAAATCATACCCCAACCATAAACAACATATACCCAAAACAAACCCACATAAAGCATCAAAAACTAACCCATTTCAACACCAAACATCATAAAACTTTTAGGAATGGTTCCATACCTCTTGTAGGCTCCAAATCCTAACAAAGATCACACAAACAAAGTTTTGTGAAGCTTTCCTTCTCCTTCTTTGGTGGATCTCGAAAATGGGAAGGGTTTGGGGTTGGGAAGTGGTTTTGGGGATTTTTAAAAAGTGAATGGTAAAGTGGGGTTAAAGTGATGGGTAAAGGATTAAAAAGGGGTTGTTTAATTTAATTAAAAATTGTACCCCAAACTTAACATGATGTATAAAATACTCCACTTGGTATTTTAAAAGCATTTTACAACATGCTACAAACTTCCCTTAAATTCATGCTTTCCTCATAATTGGTAATCAATATAAAAAAATCATGCTAACACTTCATTACCCATCATATAAATTAATTACCAACATAAATAATCACATGACCATCATTAATGCTCAAATTGCATATAATTAATTTCGGGGCATCACAGGTTTGATTCCGATAGCCGGCTTCTCTCTAATTTTCATTTTTTTTCAATTTATTAATAATGTCCCTTTTATGCTACAAAGTCGAAAACTTTAAGATATGAGAGGTTTACCTCTTTTTCGCTCCATACCTCTTATGGTATTCCGTGCTCCAATGGTACCGATGGACCTCGGTTAATCAAGTAAACTGCTGTGTTGACTGCTTCTGTCCAGAACTGCTTTGGCAGGCCTGATTGGACCCGCATACTTCTGGCTCGTTCTGTCAACGTCCGGTTCATATGCTCAGCAACACCATTGTGTTGAGGCGTACCAAGCACGGTTCTCTCCATTCTGATCCCGTGCTCATAGCAGAATTTCTTGAATCTGGTGTCTTCATATTCACCACCATTGTCGGTTCTGAGCTTCTTTATCTTTAACCCTGTCTCGTTTTCAACCATCGCTTTCCAAATCTTGAAAACCTCAAATACTTCTGACTTATATTTCAGGAAGTAAACCCATACTTTTCTGGAGTGATCATCAATGAAAGTCACAAAGTAGTGTTTCCCACTAATGAGACAGTCGTTGGTCCCCAAACATCAGAGTGAACTAGTTCAAGTTTCTCCTTCTTTGGGGTTCTGGTACTTGTCTGAAAGCTAACTCTTTTCTGATTTACAAAAATACACCCTTCACATGTGTCAATATCAATTGACTGAAGACTTGGTAGTTTCCCCTTTGAGTGCATAACCTTCATTCCTTTCTCACTCATGTGGCCAAGTCTATTGTGCCACAGAGTAGAATTTTCTGCGTCAGCTGCAACTGCAATTGAACAGTGTGCTCCTGCTGTCATGTAAAGAGTACCACTCTTATTGCCTCGGTCAAATATCATTGCACCTTTTGAGATCTTCCAAGTATCACCGGGAAAGACTGCTGTATAACCTTCACTTGCCAATTGAGATTAATTTCTTTCTCAGATCGGGAATATGCCTGACATCCTTCAGTTCCCATACATACCCGTTCAAGTTAATTTTTATGATACCTTTGCCAACAATCTCGCAAGATTGTTCATTACCAAGGTAGACTTTACCAAGGTTTCCGGGGACATATTTCTCGAAGAGTTCTCTTTGCGAAGTAGCATGGAATGATGCTCTGGAGTCAAACACCCAAGACTCTTTCTTGCACTCTAAAGAGCATATTAATGCATTATCTCTGGAAACAACGTTTGCTTCTGCCTTCTCCTCCTGATTCTTCGGTGCTTTTTTGCACTGGTTTTTATAATGCCCGGGCTGCCCGCATTTCCAGCACTCGATAGTCTTTGAGTTCTGAGAATTAGGGGGATTCCTAGATTTGGACCTCCTGTCCTTTTATTTGAAACGTCCACCTCCTCTGTTTGATTTTCTACCTCCTGACTCTGTATGTAATACTGAAGAGGTTGATGATTCATTTGAATCTTTCCGTCTGATCTCTTCACTGAGAACCAGATCATGCAAATCGTCAAATTTCAACTTAGTACTTCCCGATGAGCTACTCATAGCTGTGACAGTAGCATTCCAGCTTTCCGGTAGGGAAGACGAAAGTATTAATGCTCGTACTTCATCATCAAAATCAATTTTAACAGAACTCGACTCGGTTGTCACTGTGTTGAGTTCATTGAGGTGTTGAGCTACCAATCCGCCTTCTACCATCCGCAAATTGAACAACCGACTCATCAAATGAACTTTGTTTGAAGCTAATGGCTTATCGTACATGCTTGAAAGAGCCGACATAAGACCCGCCGTGGTCTTTTCTTTTGCTATGTTGAAAGCAACGTTGCGTGACAATGTCAGTCGGATAATTCCAAGAGCTTTTCTATCTAGAAGAGCTCATTCTTCATCTTTGATGCCTTATGGCTTCACACCCGATAGAGGTTGATAAAGGCCTTTTTGGTACATATAGTCTTCTATTTGCATTTTTCAAAAGCCAAAATCCGAACCATTGAATTTTTTCAATATTCATTTTCCCTTCATCTACCGCCATTACTCTTACTCGAACCTGACTCCAACCGGATTGCTGTTTTGACGATTTTCAAAAATCACCGTGTTATTGAGAAACACCGCCGTGGACGAATTTGGTATCTGTTGGAATCGAAGATGGGGGGGGGGGGGGGGGGGTGAATGAGATTCCTTGGCTACTTTAGCTTTTTAAAATGAGTTTGCAAAATAAAAGAGTTTGCGCTTGCGGAAGGCTTAAGTAATAAATAAAATAAAGAAGTAAATAAATGCGTAATGAAATAAAGCGGTAAATGACAAGAGATTTGTTATAGAAGTTCGGCGATGAATCACCTACGTCTCCTATTCCCGGTTAGATAACCTCCAACCGAGGTTCCACTAGAACAAATGATCTTGGCCTTGAGGGCTCCAAGTTAGCCACAATACAACTCTTCCCGAGTACACAAAGCACTTCATGAGCACAACACTCTTTACGAGTCTTCTTGGTCTTAAGGGCTCCAAGGATAGCCACACACAACTCTTCCCGAGTTACCAACACTCTTCACGAGTCTTCTTGGCCTTAAGGGCTCCAAGGATAGCCACAACACATGCACCAACTTTACTTGTTGATGACTTTACAATTTTCAACTTGCGTCGGTGTTGGAGGACCTTACAATAAACTCAACAAACACCTTCACGGTGTACCAACACGAAGAAAACAAGACTCTATCAAAAGAAAAGAATTACAAGCTCCAATACAACAACAATGTATGGAGATTGCAATGTTATTTGAAATTTGAATTACCAAAGCTTTGATGAAGTTTGTAGGCTTGTTTCTTGTCTTCAAAATGCTCCAAAAGATCAATATTTATAGTGTATGAGGCCCCCAAGGCTCCTACTAGCCGTTGCTACACATAAGGCTGAAATCACTCCTCGATCGCCTCGGACATCGCCATCGCCACGCCCCAACGGTCACCATAATGCACGCATCACCTCAGGCGATGGGTCGATCGCCTTAGGCGATCAATTGCACAAATCAATGTCGTAGCCTCAGCAGCTCAAAATCTTCCATCGCCTCAAACGATGAACACATCGCCTCAGGCGTTCAACGCATCGCCTTAGGCGATCAGCCCATCGCCTCGGGCGAACTCCCCCTGCACGCGAGCCTCAGCGTCGCCTCTGTCGATGTGCGTGGCGATGCCTTCCTGGCTGCCTGGGGCGATGGTCACCATCGCCTAGGGCGATCCACACCAGAATTTGCACACTTGATTTTCTTCAATTAATTCACTTTCAAGCCAATAAATCTGCACACTAAGTAGACATATTAGCATAACAAACACAAGTTTTGTTGATCATCAAAACTCAAAAATAATTCGGAGATAAATTAAAGCATTAAACACAACCATGCGTTTAAGGCTCAACAATCTCCCCCTTTTTGATGATCACAAAACTTGATAAACTTGAATATATAATATGCATGAAATGTGAGTAAACATGACTCTCCCTTAACAATTGCATAGCACATACAAGATTACCAAGTAAAGTATTAAACCAGCAACTCTCCCCCTCAAACCATGCATACACAAGCTCTCCCCCTTAAACTATGCATGTATTAAGCTTCAAGTTTATCACAAAATTCTCCCCCTTTTTGTGATAATCAAAAATTACAAAATTTGAATAAACATAGCTCAATTATATGTTGTCACACAGCCATATTTTAACAATTTACACATGTTCCTCATCAATCATGTAATAGACATAACAAGCATAGGATTAAATCATTTAGAGGAACAATAAACATGCGTTTAAGGCAATCAACAATGAATTCTAAACATTGCAAAGTGTGTATATGTTCTACCATGAGTTCATGCACTTATGTCCAAAAAAAAACATTATAATTCTCAATGCATCATTAGATAAAATTATTAATCACATAATTGCACATTTCCACATTGCATATTCAAATTTGAATATCAACATACTTATAAAAGGATAAGCATACATCATGCATCAAAACAATTTATGTGTGCATATGCTAAGGGGTAATGCATATTACTACCAATGAATATTGAGCTTCATTATTTATTGGTCACAATTAATTTGTGCCAATTAAATTTTGAATCGCTCTTTTAAAAATGTATAAATTTACCTTCGATGACAAGAGTGCATTCTTGTCATTGGTCCTATGCCTCGTGCTTCCTCTACTGAGGTGAATCAGATAATCTCCTCATTTGAGTTGCTTGTGCCTTCATCATTCATCACATTGTTGTCCCTACATAACAAATTAACAATAGGAAGATCTTTGGTACCCATTTGATTTTTGGGTCCTTGAGGGTTAGCTTTCATTGACACCTTTGGAATCCATTTCCACCTTTTGTTAGGTTGATATTGGATTTTAGCAAACCTATATTTGTTCTTAGAATGACCATCTTTGCAACAATAAGTGCAAGTAGGAGAATTATGCTTGGCTTTATCTAACAAGCTTGAAAATGTTTTAGATTTGCTTGAGAAGCCTAGTCCGGCTTTATCAAAGCTACAACGTTGCAAGCCATGCAATTAATTAATCTCTAGACTACTCTCACTAAATTTGCAAAAGGATTTCTTCAAAGAACTTAACTCATTTTTCAATAAATTATTTTCTTCATCTTTCTTGGCTACCTCAAGTTTGAGTAATTTGTTACTCATCTTGGTTTTGCCAAGAACATCAATAAGTTCATGATAGGAATCTAACAATTCATCAAAAGAAGGTACCTCATCGTCGATTTCATCTCCTTCATCATTTATGTCATCTTTGGCCATTAGACAAAGATTTGTTTCTTATCATCGGAGTCACTATCACTCCATGTGGCTATAAGGGCTTTCTTCTTCTCTTTGTCCTCATTCTTCTTCCTAGGACATTTATTAGCATAATGACATTTTTCTTGACAATTATAACAAGTTACCTCGTGTTTGGAATCATTTTTGGTAGCACCGGAGGTCCTTGGCTTGTTGTGTTTGTTGAAGAATTTCTTGAACTTCCTAGTGAACAAGATCATCTCTTCATCCTCATCATCATCTTCATCCTCGGATTGATCTTTCCTCCCAACCAAGGCTATCCCATTTCTTTTGGATCTATCTTCCTCCTTTATTCATTTCCTTGTTGATACTTCAAGCTCATGGGTCACCAATGTGCCATGAAGTTCATCAAGGTCATAAGATGCACTTTCTCCTTTGTTGGACTCGATGATGGTCATCCTCTTTGCATCTCATTCCTTTGGCAAGGCTCTAAGTGCTCTTCTCCATATTTGCTTTGGAGGATACTTCTCTCCAAGTTGGGCAAGCTCGTTTATGATTTGGGTGAGCCTTCTAAACATCGAATCCACCTCTTCTCCGGACTCCATCTCAAATGTCTCATATTTGAGTTGCAATAGATCAATCTTGTCTCCTTCACTTGATTAGTGCCTTCATGACAAATTTGTAATTTGTCACATATCTCCTTTGCGGTTGAGCACATCGAGATCCGGTTGTACTCCTTCATATCTAAAGCACAATGTAAAATATTCATAGCTTTAGCATTTTGAGATATTAAAATCATGAACGCTCTTGTGAAATCGTCCATTTCTTTGGGAACACTTATTCCACCAACTTCCTTTAAAGGAATGTGAGGACCTTTCATAATGATCTTCCAAAGGTCAAAATCTACGGATTGGATGTATAGAGAAATTTTATTTTTCCAATACCCATAGTTATCACCCGTGAAGAGCGGAGTTCTATTTGTCGATTGACCTTGAGCAAACTCATTTGCTACATTAGACATATAAGAAATTTTTTGATTTAAAACAAAAATCAAATGGCTCTGATACCACTTGTTGGATTCGAAAGGGGGGTGAATGAGATTCATTGGCTACTTTAGCTTTTTAAAATGAGTTTGCAAAATAAAAGAGTTTGCGCTTGCGGAAGGCTTAAGTCAATCGATAAATAAATAAAATAAAGAAGTAAATAAATGCGTAATGAAATAAAGCGGTAAATGACAAGAGATTTGTTATAGAAGTTCGGCGATGAATCGCCTACGTCTCCTATTCCCGGTTAGATAACCTCCAACCGAGGTTCCACTAGAACGAATGATCTTGGCCTTGAGGTCTCCAAGTTAGCCACAATACAACTCTTCCCGAGTACACAAAAGCTCTTCACGAGCACAACACTCTTCACGAGTCTTCTTGGCCTTAAGGGCTCCAAGGATAGCCACACACAACTCTTCCCGAGTTACCAACACTCTTCACGAGTCTTCTTGGCCTTAAGGGCTCCAAGGATAGCCACAACACATGCACCAACATTACTTGTTGATGACTTTACAATTTCCAACTTGCGTCGGTGTTGGAGGACCTTACAATAAACTCAACAAACACCTTCACGGTGTACCAACACGAAGAAAACAAGACTCTATCAAAAGAAAAGAATTGCAAGCTCCAATACAACAACAATGTATGGAGATTGCAATGTTATTTGAAATTTGAATTAACAAAGCTTTGATGAAGTTTGTAGGCTTGTTTCTTGTCTTCAAAATGCTCCAAAAGATCAATATTTATAGTGTAGGAGGCCCCCAAGACTCCTACTAGTCGTTGCTACACATAAGGCTGAAATCACTCCTCGATCGCCTCGGACATCGCCTCAGGCGATCACCATCGCCGCGCCCCAACGGTCACCATAATGCACGCATCGCCTCAGGCGATGGGTCGATCGCCTCAGGCGATCAATTGCACAAATCAATGACGTAGCCTCAGCAGCTCAAAATCTTCCATCGCCTCAAACGATGAACACATCGCCTCAGGCGTTCAAAGCATTGCCTTAGGCGATCAGCCCATCGCCTCGGGCAAAATCCCCCTGCACACGAGCCTCGACGTCGCCTCTGTCGATGTGCGTGGCGATGCTTTCCTGGCTGCCATCGCCTGGGGCGATGATCACCATCGCCTGGGGCGATCCACACTAGAATTTGCACACTTGATTTTCTTCAATTAATTCACTTTCCAACCAATAAATCTGCACACTAAGTAGACATATTAGCATAACAAACACAAGTTTTGTTGATCATCAAAACTCAAAAATAATTCGGAGATAAATTAAAGCATTAAACACAACCATGCGTTTAAGGCTCAACAATATCGCTGATCAAATTCACTATTCACGAAATTCATTATTCATGTGAATAGTAACTCGAAACAAAAAAAATTGACAAAATTAACAATCTGGCTCTGATACCAGTTGTTGGGAAAATAACGCCATATTTTCTGGTCAGGTTTAAAAACACACAAGGTTTACCTGGTTCGACCAAAAAGAAGCCTACGTCCACGGGGCATCTACAGATCTTTTATTGAAGAAAAAATACAAGTGTTTACAAATACTGACAACAATGAATCTGAAAAACACTCCGAAAATACACAGCAATATTCTCTCATATTTTTATTTTGATTGCACTGTGTTGTATTTTTCTCTCTACAATATTTTGGTGTTATTTTTCTAAACGAAATGTAATTTGTAACTCTATTTTGTAGAGTTTCTTTACACTTTATTTCTGAAATTCTTCACACGGTGCAAAAGTCTTCAATACGCATTAATTGACAATCTGGCCAAATTTATCAATCATGCGTAATTGACAAAAAACTTTGCCAATTTATCTTCAGTAAGTGGCCGACAACCAACTTTTGTTTGTTTCAATTTTTTTCTTCCGTGGGATCCTTCATTGACTAACCGTTTAATATTAATATGGTTGGGTGATAAAGACTTTTATTCTCATTAGTAAAGACTCCGTTAAAATATTGTTAATGAAGAGATAGATCTTGAGAAAACTTCGGTTTATTTTGATATTAAAACATATAATATAAGAATAACAGATTGAAAGTTATGGATAATCGAGTGATCTGTAACTTAAATTATTATCAAACTCTATTCAAATACCGGATAAAACAAGGATGAAAAACAATCAATATTTTATCTTTTGCACCAAACATCGCCTTATTTTTTTGCAATTTATGTTTTGTTATCTACATTTTATTTTTATCTTTTATAACAAATAAAAGTACTCATAAAATTAAGTGTTACTTTTACTTTAATTTAATTTAAATATATTTTATTTCAAATTTTTTTTATCGTTAAGTGAAAATTGTTACTCGTTAAAGCCCATTGGTTGTAAAATGAGATCAAATTAAATATGATTATTTTATATTATTACAACTATCGTTCTCATAAGTTATACTTTTTTTCAAACCTATGGGGAAAAAGTGGACACCCATAACATTTATTATTTTATATTTCATTCTCGAATCTTTCAAAATATTTACTTATCCATCTGAACAATTTTAAATAGTGCACTTAACCCCCTAAACAATATTCGGGAACAATTTTTTCGAATTTCTGGAAGCTAATTCCCCACGTGCATCGCACACACCACCATCGATGGTATGTATGTCTTTTCATGTATTTTATGCAAGAATTTTACGAATATACTGATCAGAAAATATATGAAAAAAAGTTTTACGAGTACACCCACTCGTAAATTCCTCCATAAATTACATGAAAATGCATACATACTATCGACTATGGCATGTGAGATGCATGTGAGGGAAATTACAGCCAGAATATACGTAAAATTGTTACCGAATATTGTTTAGGGAGTTATGTGCATTATTTAATTATTCATAAGATTAAGTGCACGTCTTGGAAAGTTAGGAGTTAGGAGGTGAAGTGCTAAAGTGAATGAACATTGATTGATATCCCTTGTTTACCCTTAAAGTTAAAACAAATACAAAGGAGATGGTATAAATATATTTAAGAAAAAACAAATAATTAACGCTTATAAAATTTAGTGCAACTTCACTATAATCAGTTGAAATACAATAAACAACAACTGCAACTTCGAGTTTTTAACAAATAATTAAATAAAATAAATTTATTTATCCTAAAGAGTCTTATTTTTATTTATATTCTAATTAAAAGATTTACTTTATTTAATTTATCACAATACATCGTTATCAAGCAAACAAAATGTACATTTACATCAGCGCAATGTACCAGCAACTCTTTTTCTCTCCAGTGCCGACGTTAACCCAACTCTACAGAGGCACAACCAACCAAACAATGACACATGGAAATCGTGGGGTCAGGCACACAGCCAGCATGCATACAAAACGTCGCCAAATGTTCTTCACCTCTGCAGAGCCCTTTTTTTAGCTAACAAAAACAGCAGTATATTCCAGCGTGTTTCGCCGCTGTTTCGCTGCGTGTAGTGCGTGTAGAATGCATTCGCAGATGGGAAGAGGAAGATCCAGAAAGGTTTTTCTTTTCATTCCCTGTTTTCTTTCCTTAACATTTTCGGTTTTTTTTATAAAAATTTTCTCGTATTTTCGATTCTTTTTGCATTTTTTCCTTGTTCCGTTTCTTTATTTTTAGCCTCGTTTAACTCGAATGGACGCGGCGGTTGACGCCATGGCGCCATTAGGGTTCACAGAGAAGCAGGTTAAAGAAGCAGTGAAAGGACTTCTTCAGGTACATTGTAATGCCTGAAAATGAGAATAGATTGACAAATATAGTCTTGCATAAGCTTTTCTATTTCTATATCTATCTAAACAATCTGAGTAACTAACCAAATCCATGGATGCTACTTGAAAATCATTTTAGTACTCCATTTTTTCAGGGTGAAATCTGTCTTCTAGTATTAAAATTTGACACTTCTCCTTGTGTTAACAATATCCTGTAGAATGCCAATTTCATCAAAAAAAGAAGAATGCCAAAATTTATTTTGAATTTTTATGTGTTTGGGAAATAAAGCCTATTTTCTCTTGGAGCAAAAAACATAACGTGGAATAAAAAACACACAAAGTTTACATTGTTCGGTAAAAATAAGCCTATGTCATTGGGTTGCTATAAATCTTTTATTGAAGAAAAATATATAAGTGTTTACTTACAAATATTTTATTGAAGAAAAATTTACAAATACTCACAACATACGTAATCTGAAAAAACACTCAGAAAATTATATCGCAATTTTCTCTCACTAGTATTTTTACTCTAATTGCACTCTATGTTATATTTTTCTCACTACATTATTTTTGGTGTATTTACTTAATGAAATTACATCTCTATTTATAGAGATTATTCACCGAAAATTTGGATAAATTTTCTTCACGCCCGATCAATTTGGCCAGCCAAATTTTTCTTCACGTGTTAAAAATTTAGCCAGAATTTTCTTCGTTGCCTTTTTTTTTCGAACTTTTGCTTTTTCCTTTTTGATTTAACAAAATTGTCGAGTGATTTTTTCTTCTGTGGGGCTTGTTTTTTTGTTTGCTTTTGACTAACACTATGTACACATAATATTTGGTATTGTTAAAATTATTGACTTTAAGTCATTTTTCAAAATTAAATTTCTTGGAAGCATCTAACTTAATATGTTTTGAATCGAAGGTATACGATGGAAATGATGCATGGCCGGTCATTGAAGAAGGTTCATATACCTTACTTCTTGAAGTGATGCTTAATGATGTAGAAAATAATCAAGAGCAAGGTGTAGAAGTTGGAAACAGTTCCAAGGTATAATTCACATGAGAAATTACTGTCATTCCCATTTTCTTGGTTGCTATTTTTTTTATAACATTATATTAAAAGCAAGTGTGCTTCAATTTTAGTTTCAGAAGTTGACATTATGACTTGATTCAATGTCCATGTTTTGATTATACAGGCCATTCATTCTTCATCTAGTACATCTAGTTTGGAGAATCTGTTCATGGGATTTTGGTGCACATATAAAGTTGGGTTCAGCGGTGAATTGTCCATGTATTGGATATTCATTCAGACATTACATAATTCAAATTATAATTTTGAAAACTCTGTTATTTTATAAACACATATTTTAAAACTTGGTTTCCAACACCATTTCGAAATTATTTTAAAAAAATTTACAGCTGCGTATTCCAATTAAATAACTTAGCTCGATTTGCTCCTTCACATATCAAGACTCTAATCTTTTACCTTGAAAATAATAACAAGATAACATGAAGAATCACATATAATTCTCTCAAATTTTCAATCCATCCTGCTGGTTCATTTTCACATCTAGTGGCCTATTTGTGTTTTCAGGACAATTTCTTGGGGGAAGGAACATCAGACATAGCTTCAAGTAGAGTACTTTCAGATATTCAACAACATGAAGAACGTAAAGAAGATACTCTAAATCCCTCGGATATTGTTGTTGCAGAGCCCGCATGCCCGATAGAAATCGGTGCTTCGTCAGGGATCATTATTAATGGTAATTGAGTTACTTCCAATTTTTGGCTTTTCCCAAGAAATATAGAACGATGACCTAGAGCTAGAAAACAAGTTGCCCTTCTAAAAAATAGGGTATCTTTTTCTTAGAGTCTGGTTTCATTGCTTTACTCTTCTCTGTTTTTTTTCATATCAAAATATGAATCAGATTTAAAAAAGGAGGTTTTGCTTGTACAGAGTCCTAGGTTGACACTAATGAGTAATGTAATAGTCTCCATCTGCTTGAACCGAGAATAAGTTTAAAACATTTTTAGTTCAAAATCCTTCTTCCCACCCTCTGTATCAATTCTCGGGTCTGCCCCCTCAAAGCTTTTCAAAGGCTGATGAGTAACAGTGAAATGTCGAATGATCAAAAACTCTCTCAAGAAAATAGTTTTATGTGCAAGAATTCTTGATTTATTGCGATAAGTACTGCTCGTGATAAATGCAAAAATTATTCTACCACTGCAGAAACTGGTGCTGGAGCTCTACCAACTGAAGCAATGGAAAACGTTTCGTGCAAAACCGTCAGGGATTCTTCTAACACTGGATTGCAGCCTACGGCGAAGAGTCCATCGTTGATTCCTTCTCCTCCAGCAACCAATACTCATCCATCTAGAAGGCATAGGCCTAGCTATGGATGGGTCGACAGCGATGAAGATGAGGAGCCAAATGATTTTATATACTTGAATCGGCTGATCAATTGGTTTCCTTGATCTATCTTTGAGTTCAGGGGTGTACATATTTTTTCATATTCAAGTATACACAAATTTATCATGTTTTTTTATCGGTACTATTTTAGGTTTTGAATTACTAATATCAAGCGTTTTAATATTCTTTTCATGGTTATATTTTTTATCAATATCAAAAACAGCATTTTAACAATGAAATATTATAATATTCCTATATGTTTTAGTATAAGAATTTTAAATTAAGTCGCACCGTAAAGTAGATAATTGAAAATTTTAATATGATAACATATTAAGTAATGTACCAGTTGGATTCATGCACTGATTTAAAAGAACAAACATTTATTCAAGGTCACTTTATTTATTAAAACTGAGAAAAGTTAAACCTCCAGAGTAAGTTATTTTTTAGGCAGAAAGAAATTTATTTATTTATTGAAACATAAATAGATTAAAAATATTTTAATATATATGGTAATCAATTTTGCAAATTTTTATTTTTATTTTCGAAATTTTGAAATTTTTACCTGCAAGAAAACGATAATCCATTAGTGACGGATATATAAAGGGTAAAAAATAGTAACATAAAAAATGGGGTAAAACTTTTCTAAGGTAAAGATAGAAACTATAAAGGAAGGACATAATTAACGATAATCCATTATTGTGCACCACATTTTGTTGGATCTTGATCAAAATCCAACAAAATTAAAACCCTTCTGAACATAAATAACATATGTTGAAGCTCAACCGATGTTTCAATAGCGGGTCATTCTGAGGACTATGTACAATGTAGATATTCGATACATGGTAAACATGGGAAGCTCCAACAAAGGAATCCAGGAGTTCAAGAATAAGAACTAGAAAGGTTGAGAATGTACAATTGGAGATAAATTTTGGGATGTTGCGAGTTCAATCAGACATCATCAGTGTCGCTTCCTCCAGAGTATGCCACACAATAATGACTTCCATCCGGCCCCGAAATCTTGAAACTGAAAATACCCATTTCAAAATCGTGCAACCATTTCATACTAGTAATTAAGTGCATTTTTACCCCCTTATCAAGAAGGGAGTTAAATGGCTCTTTAAAAATCTGGTAAGAGAGTAAAGTGTGACATGGAACAGACCGCTCAAGCACGGATTTGCCTTCCTTGTACTTTTGATTCTTCTCAGAAGCCGTTTCCTGAGAATAATCACACAAGATATTCATTGGCAATGATGCCCTTACATGTGATCAAAAGGTAATATTGTCACCAGCCATAAATCTTACATATTTCCATCCAACAATTGAGCCACACCGAACACAAAAGATATCAGAAACCACGTGCACTCCGGTCATCATCATTCGCTCTACTTTCTCCCCAAGTGTTACGTTCACTCTGCACGAGGAAACAATCAAAATATTTGGACGTATAACGAATTTCAAATTTAGAATTTGCCGAATCACTTTGCTTTTGGAGCATTTTCCCCTAGATAGCTAATGAAATCATTTCCTAAGTTTCCATCCTGTGTCACTCGTCTAAAGGTAATGTTTAACACTTTTACGGCTATCAACTTGCTATTACTTCCTGATATGAAAGCTGTTCCCACAATCATTTATGAAGAGGTATCTGTGAATTAGTAAATTTGACACTTGAAAAATCACTTAAAGTGATAAAAAAAACTACATGTTTTCTCATCTAATTAGCATCAACAGCCAAAAATCAATAACACTCACGCCTTACTGAAGAGATAAGCCTTCCCATGCTTGCATTGGAAAGACTGAAGCAAAGAATCACAAAGGAAGGACATAGTTAAAAAGACCTGGAACCTTAATATGCAATGCTTAAAAACTCGTTGAACAATCAAAGATCAGCCTTTATCGTACCAACCTCAAAATTAAGAGACAAAAATTGGAGATTTGTGTAGATAAAAGGCCTAATGACTGTGCAAGATTTCGGGGGGAATGTTTGTGTTAGATCAATTCTAAGAACTTTTGCAAGATGTAAGATATATAATAAGTTGCGTCATTGAAATAAACCAACATGTAGCTGATTGTGAACCACATGATGTAGCATGAAGGCAACAATTCCCAGTAAAAACTCCAATGACTGACACTATATTCCCTCAACATTATCAAAACACTAAGTCAAAACAATTATTTAATTTTGATCCCAAGCAAATGAACTGAATCAGATGTTGAAGGATTTAAAGTTAATTATTCTTTAATCTTCACTGAAATATCTAAAGGAATGCATAATAGTAAATAGCACATATATAATACCATAATATCATTGTCTCACATTGGTTGTTGATGAAATTTTAAAGGGGTTTATAATGACTTACAATGGACTACTGTAATAACTTGGGTTAACCATTTTCGTAGAACGATGACGGATACAAAGTAATTGCTATACGAGCATATTATGCAGCCCGAGACCTCACAACATATCCTTCTCAGATTCCGTATTATTTCAGTGTCTCGTTTTAACCGAGAAAAAAAAAAGTCAGATCATGTCAAATCCAAATCCCAACTACAGATTCCATAAATATGCTCGGACCAAAATTAAATTGCCAAAATTCAAGATTGTACATCAACTCAAAAAACAAGAAAAAAAATTTATCTTTCATGACAAATTAAAAAAGAAAGGGCGAAAAATTGATGTTGAAAGAAAAAAATAACAGACCTTTGAGACGATGTCTTCACTCATAGCCAGGTGAGTCCCACAGTGCTTGCAACTATAGATCTTGCCTTCAAGAGTCACCGCAAATACCCTACCCATTTCTCTTCTTTCCACACCCACAAATCAAAATGGGCAAAATTCAGAAAATGAATATACAATAAATTGATCGAGTAAATGAAAACACCAAAAATCAACTCACATGCAAAATGGGCTCAGTTAAAAATTTCAAGATTTGATGTAATAAATGGATAAAAGGGGGCGGGAGAGACCAGAAAGGCAAGGCCAGAAAAACATAAGAATTAAGAACTGCAGACGTTAGAAAACTTCAAAGTGGTGAAATTTTACCTTGGGAGATGGGACAACCGAAGTGCAAGAAATGCGGGTGGAAGAAATTGTAATAGATCAGAATTCAAGAAAATTTATAATATATAAGTATGGAAATAGTGGCAGCGGCAGTGTATGCTCATTCATATGTGATGCCTACCTTCCAATCGTCACACATTCACACTTTTTCCTAGGTGGGCCTCCAATATTACGCCATTTTTATTTGCTTTTATCAGCAGAAGATGAGCCGCGCAATGCACATCTATTACTCTTAAAATATTTCGTTCGGATCAAAATCTAATTGATCAAATTGCCGACTAATAATTGGTATATATTTGTCTAAAAAATGAACAAATTATGAACGTGACTTCAATGCATTATCTCCATTTGCGCACTTATAATGTTAGGAAAATTTCTGATATATAAGACAAGGTGGAAGCCTTTCAATGAGTACTCTAAACTGTAATTTTTGGCACATTTAAATTTCTGCACAAGCTCCAGTTCAATTAGTGTATATTTGCGATTCTTTCAAATTATTTTTATGTTGTTTAAAAATTGAAAAAAAAAATGCTTTTAAACAAAAATATTAATTGTTTGCTATTAAAATATAGAAAGTAGTTTAATGAAATTCAAATTATTACAAAATTGCAATCACACAAGTAAAAATAGGAAAAGTATCATATGACTTGTTTATCGGATTCGGCTTTTACCTACTTATTTTTAGAGAAGCAATAGCAGAATCAATGAAATAAACACTCAAAATCTGATTTTTTTGTCTGAAAAGCAAATAAACAATTTTAAAAACACAATCGCAAACACTCACTTAATTCTCATATTCTTATATACCATATACCTTACACAAGCTTTGTTTTTATCCGAAAATCAAGAATTATTAAACATTGATATTTTAAAAAATTAACTATAAAAAGTCAAAATGATACAAAATTCATCACTTGCTCCATATTATTAAAACAAATAACAGATAAACATTTAATCTCAATAAATTGAGATATGCTATAAATACCAAAGAAATAATAAAATCTCTCGAACAAATTTTCTCCGTCAAACTATCTTCAGACTTGCTCCATATATATAATATAAAAAAGTAAGGGGGATGAATACTGTGGGCCCGACTCGGGCACATATTACTTTAACCCTTATCTGGTACCGCATTCTCTAAGAACATTACGCACATGGGGTTTTAAACCTTTTTCGGAAATAGCGGAAGCGTTTAGTCAAACATTCATTTTTTAGTAGCGGGAGCGTTTATACATTCTAATTAGTAACAAAATACATCACAGTACAAACTCCTTATAATGGTCCGACACTTAATAAAAGAGAAAATACTATAACATTCCCGGTAAGCCAACATTTTCATTTTTCCTAATTTTCCTCCGGTTCTGGCTCCGGTACTCCTGTATCTGGAACTCACAATAAATAACAGAGAAAACAGAGGTTAAGTCTTTGGGGACTTAGTGAGGGAATAACATTGGCTTTAATATCTGTAATTATCAAACAGTGCAATGTCTCAATATGATATGTCATGTAACAAAGATCTTGCAGTCAAGTAATTGTCAATAATGAACAGTGATGATTTAGGATTTCAGAGTGAATATCGTGGGCTAAAGAGGTGGCTCCCACCGGACAGTTCGGTGTAGCACTTTTCCCCATATATTCAGATATGATCTGTACATTCAGTCATTTACGAGCCAAGGTGAACCATTCTCCGGACCGTAAAACGGTGCGCGTTGTTCAGATGAACCATATACCCGGACTGTCATCCGTTGTTCATTGGACTCACTTTCCGGGCCGAAGCCACGTTGTCCAGTGGATAAATATCCATGGCTCCATTCATTCAGTCAAATGATTCGTTCAATCAAAGGATCGATTAGTAATCTATAACATTCAAGATAAATAAACATGCAGATCAAGATGACCAATGGAACGAGATAATGTACAATATGATGACAATATATAATAGGTGAGATAATGAATAACAAGATACTGTAAATTCCAGGCCAAATGCCAAAAGGGCTATATAACAAGAATTCGGTAGTACACATCACATCACTATTTGATGTCTTACTGGATTGACTCGGTTTTGAACCCAGTTGCCAATTAAATTCCTATTAACATAATATAAGTAATTTATGGTGATTAGCAACCAAGATATGTTGTTGAATCTTCGGCAAATCATTTGTGTACAAAACTTGTCCGGGTAATTTTGAATAAGACTTAAAAATTCATGATAATTCAACCATAAGTCGAAAAATCACGAAACTTTCCAAAAATGCCTAAAATCAGTCCAGAAATGTTCGGACACCGGAAAACGCCATATCGGGGAGGCGCGTGTATGTCACGCGCCACCGTGACGGCGCGTGAACGAGCGCCGGCCGCCACGCGCGGCTGAAAAGAGGTGGCTCCCACCGGACAGTTCGGTGTAGCATTTTTCCCCATATATTCAGATAGGATCTGTACATTCAGTCATTTACGAGCCAAGGTGAACCATTCTCTCCGGACCGTAAAATGGTGCGCGTTGTTTAGATGAACCATATACCCGGACTGCCATCCGTTGTTCATTGGACTCACTTTCCGGGCCGAAGCCACGTTGTCCAGTGGATAAATATCCATGGCTCCATTCATTCAGTCAAATGATTCGTTCAATCAAAGGATCGATTAGTAATCGATAACATTCAAGATAAATAAACATGCAGATCAAGATGACCAATGGAACGAGATAATGTACAATATGATGACAATATATAAAAGGTGAGATAATGAATAACAAGATACTGTAAATTCCAGGCCAAATGCCAAAAGGGCTATATAACAAGAATTCGGTAGTACACATCACCTCACTATTTGATGTCTTACTGGATTGACTCGGTTTTGAACCCAGTTGCCAATTAAATTCCTATTAACATAATATAAGTAATTTATGGTGATTAGCAACCAAGATATGTTGTTGAATCTTCTGCAAATCATTTGTGTACAAAACTTGTTCGGGTAATTTTGAATAAGACTTTAAAAATTCATGATAATTCAACCATAAGTCGAAAAAATCACGAAACTTTCCAAAAATGCCTAAAATCAGTCCAGAAATGTTCGGACACCGAAAAACGCCATATCGAGGAGGCGCGTGTATGTCACGCGACACCGTGACGGCGCGTGAACGAGCGCCGGCCGCCACGTGCGGCTGAAAATTTACAGTCGTTCCCGCCGCGATGAGATCTACCATTTTCATTTAGAAACAATTTTGAATATTCCAAACCGATTTTGCCGAGAATTCTATTTTTCGAAATGATTAACGAGGTGTTTTGGTCGCCGGAAATCAGTTCGTACGGCGGCCGTTTGGGCCATAGATTGACATACCCATAAGCCTTAACACATTTTGAACAACTTTCATTTAGACTCCAAGTTTAAAATCGTTTGATAAAGGTACGAAATCGTAGCTTGAAACCAATACCTTGAAACGGGTTTTCTAGGCTTTGGACAGCTCACAGTTCTTCGCGATTTTGATTTTCTGGACGAATTTGGATACTGATTTTTGATCACCTCCTATACTAAATATTTTCTGGGTGTATAATGAGTGTTGTGTGAAAATTTCGGATTTTTTTGAGGAGGTTTGATATTTTCCTCATAATTTTCCCTATTTCCTACATTTCCTACACCATAATCTCTCTTAATTGTTTCCAAGATTTCTTGAAGTTGTGTGTTAATCTGAAGAATGAGGGGTATTTATAGGAGTTGTGTGCATGTGTTGGGGTGTTGAAGTGTGGACAAGTGTTGGGGTAAGTTGCCAAATATTAAGTTTTTAAAATTAATTCAAAATGATTCGTTTTTTATTATTATTATTATTTAGAATTATATTATTGTTATTATTTATTGTTTCTATGATTTAAATATATATTTGAATTTAGTGTGATAAATGGTATTTTGATGCCTAATGAATTTTCTTTCAATATTTTACCATTATTATGGATTTATTTTTGATAGCTTCAACTTATTTTGTCTAATTTTGTAATTGAGATTTTTTAGGGTGTTACAAATACACTGCATTGTCGATTCCACCCTTGATTAATAAGTTTAAGGTTATTTTATAAATATAGAATGCATTATGATTAGTATAAATCTAATTATAAATTAAAAAAAAAACTACTTTTTCGGCACCAGACACTATTGTATCGGGTTTTTTATCTTTTTATTCGGAAAAAAAAAGTTATTTAACAAAATAATTACAATTTTAAAAACATTTTAAACTAACCCAAACGCCATTTGAGATGGCGTCTTTAAATGAAGACGCCATCTCAAATGGCGTCTTCAGTCGTGGTTAAAAAAAATAAAAATTGAAGGCGCCATCTAAGATGGCGCCTTCAGATATTTTTAAAAATATTATTGAAGGCGTCATCTCAGATTACGCCTTCAATAAATTTTTTTTTAAAGAATGCGCCATCTGAGATGGCGCTTTCTTGACTATAAAACGCCCGGCCGAAATGATGAGATGGCACCTTCTTCACTATAAAATGCCCGGCCGAACCCATCATTTTCTACACAGAAACGAAAATCACATACCATTTATAGTTTGTCATCTTGTTTTATCGTTGAAATTGTTGAATCTCCAATCTTAATTAGCCACCCTTCAAGTATTTTTCAGGTAAAAATCTTGTTATATTATTGATTTTATCATCCTGATTATAGAAATGTATTAATTACTTATAATATTTAATATTTTTCCAGCGATGTCGATTCAAATATTATTGTATTGTGGAGGTAATATATTACAAGATTCAGATACCATTAGATATGATCGTGGTCCATTAAGAGGTACCACAATATCTCGCACAATTAATTTTATGCAGTTGTTGAAAGAAAAATATAATATCATTGGCATCGACCGCAACCAGTTTCTTCTGAAAACATATGCAAGACATATGTTCAGAGATTTTGCCGGGCTACTACATATAATTTTGCCAATAGATAATGATTATAACTTAGCATGGCTATTGGAGTCATAATTTAGCATGTCTAACATCACCAACGCAAAAACCCGTGTAAACTTAGCAACATCATCTGGCGTACTATGTATCTCCAAGGGATTTTGTAGCAAATGATTTTTCAAAACAACTAATCTCAACCTCGCACCTTTAAAATCTTTGATATCTGGTATGAATCCTAAATATGTATGGCAATATTCTTGCCATTTGGGTAGAGTCCTATCATAATCTATCCCAGACACTACGATGACATCTACTGACAACGCCCATATTACTGCAATGTCTTGCGGTGTGATGGACGCTTCTCCCGATCTAAGATGAAATGTGTGTGTTTCACGGCGCTATCTCTCAACTAAAGCCGTGATCAGGTGCATGTCAAGTTTAATCTTACCACACCTATATATACCATAAAATCCAATCACTTGCAACAAATTAACAACACGTATATCTAGTGGACACATATCTCAAAAATAACTATCTGGGTTTCTCACACGAAGTATGCTATCCATATCACCTCCTCATACATCCTCAGATCGATGTGAAGACTGCAATGACAAGAGATGTGTGTCAACCGGGCCTGGTTGTCTCATTTGATCCATCCTAAAATATAATACAAAAAATTATCAACATTAATCTCAACATTACAAAAACTAGCCACCCGCCCACGACCGTCGCCTCCGACCGCCGCGTTTGACCAACAATAATCGTGGAACGCGTTTGACAAATTCGTTGGCATCACATTGGAAGGCTTTAGTCAAGTCTACGTTCTCCCCTCAGCTATTCTTTCTTTATACATATCACACATTTTATTCATTTCACACCATTCCTCTTCTCTCTCTATCGCTTCTCTCTCTCTCTGGTAAATTTGTTTGAGACTCAGAGAAAGATCATATATGCCACACACTTTTGTTGATTTGTTGCCAACGAGAATTGTGGACTGCATGTTATTAGAACTCGATCTGAATTTTTTTGGTGGTTTGTGTTTATTTTTCTTCTTAGGGTAGTTTTTTAAATGTACTCCTATTTTTCCCAATGAAAACGGAGTAATCCTTGTGAGTGAATTATTTGTGCCCTGTTTGCAAAATTAGGTTAGAATTATGTATAATATTCATATGAGATTTGTTTTTTCTGTTGGAGGAATTTGATTGTAGTTTCCATTAAATAAATCGGAGTATGAAATAGCTTACCGTTTAGCTGTTTTTACGGGTTAGAACTTGGTTTAATTAATTCTGCCTTTTTCTGTGTTGCGCACTTTTTTTATTCTACTGCTGTTCCGATTTCAGGAAATTATTTTCTAGACTCATGCCAATTCCAGGAAATGAAGAGGTTTGTCGTCTGGCTTTGAATCATAGACAGTGCTTAATTATTTTGGTTTTGAATTTTTTATTTAGTCAAAATTTATCTGCAGCCTGGGGCACTTTCCCCGCAGCTGGAGCAGCAACAGCAGTTTAGTAATTTCTCTGGGGCGATTCCTATTAAGAAAAGGAGATTTCCTGTGTTTCGGTCGCCATCTCCTTCCCCTGAAGAGAAGACCTGTTGTTCGGAGGACAATGAGTCGAAGGACAAAAATGACTCTAATAGCCCAGATGGAAGGCTGTCCGTCGGTACTTCTAAAGATATGGGTCATCCTGGTAAAGTTGAAGAGAACAAATCTTTTGAACTGATAGTTCAAAAAGATCAAGTTAATTACACTCATATCAAATTGGCACAACATACATTGGCTACTTCTTCCTTGAATCCGCAGGAAGTAAATACGGGTATTGGTTTGGGTTCTCTTGATGTTTTGAAAAATGAACAGAATATGTCGTTGAACGAAAAATCTGCAGAACGAGAAGTTTCGGGAAGCAGGGTTATTGCCGAGATTTTGAATGTCAAACAGGTACTAGTCGGTGGAAAAATTGAAGGAGCTGGTCAGCTCGAATTATCGACTTGTCCAAGTAATGTTGGGTTGTTTTTAGGAGCAAATAAATCATCTATACCTGCTTTGGAACATAAAAGAAGTGAAGTTGTTTGCCAAATGTCTGGTAAGTCAGATCTGTCATCCCTGAGTTTGGCTTCAAGCAGAGAAATGCTTGTTTCACATGATAACAATAATAGTACTATTAGTGATGTTAGCAGTCTAGCATGTGTTAATCGATCTAACTGGGATCTGAACACGACTATGGACGTGTGGGACGGTTCTGTTAGTAACCAAGCATATGAGCACAAGGCTCTTGGTATTGATGGATTTAGCAAGACCAATGTCGGGCACAGAGTGAAACCTTCTTTAAGTACATCACTTGTAGTTGGTGTCAATTTGAACAAGGGGGGTCGAGTTTTGGATGAACATAGCATTGATTCTTCTAATACATCTCAAAGTGTTGATTCGAAGGTGATTTTGGGACGATCACAGCTTCCAAATATGAATTTGACATTTACAAATGTTGGAGTTGTCAAATCAGAACCTGTCGACGATAACTCAAAACTTGATTGTAGCACTGATAATAGAAGTAATATGGTGTCATCGAAACTTGCTTCTGTGAAAAAGGAATGCTTTGAAAACCACAGCACCGGGTCTATTATTCCCCATAAATCCATGAAATTTGAACTGGTTCAGGAGGGTAATAAGGAAAGCTGCGAGTCTAAAGGTGCTATGCTATCTCAATCTGTTGGAATGAATGGAAAGGTTATGCAGCATCAAGACAGCTCAGCATCTTGTTCTGCTCTATCAATGCCTTTGACTCCTCAGAATTCATGCCATCCAAGTCTTTTAACTTGTTTAGAGCTACCCATAGTTGGAGGTTTACTAAATCAGTCTGAACACCCG
This sequence comes from Haberlea rhodopensis, assembly GCA_907163345.1. Classification (NCBI taxonomy): domain Eukaryota; kingdom Viridiplantae; phylum Streptophyta; class Magnoliopsida; order Lamiales; family Gesneriaceae; genus Haberlea; species Haberlea rhodopensis. The sequence continues at coordinate 10,288,517 of CAJQUN010000004.1, forward strand.
TTTCCGTTGAAACAAGAGGTTGGCCACATGGATATACCAGATGAACAAAGTGATGTCCTGGTTTCTAAATCTGTAAGCCAGAACGGCGAACAGTTAAAATTGTGCAAGAGAGAGGAGTTAATTGTTCACGATTCTAGTAACTGCCGGTTGGCTCCAGTTATTGAGCATTTTAATGAGTTGTATGGAAACAGTGAGGTAGCTGCAAACAATGAGGAAAATATGAACATGTCAACTAAAATGCCTGAAAAAAAGTATTTTTGGATCTGACAGTAAATCTTATGGAAGCCATAATATCTGCATGGATATAGGAGAGAAGATGCAGGACAAGGAAGATGATGATTATGAGGATGGTGAGGTTCGAGGACCGCTAAAAGATTCGGTTGGAGAAGATGCAAGGGTTGTTGATGCGAACTCCGAAAATGTAGTACTTGAATGTGAGTGTAAGAATAATGATCAACACACTAACAAACCTATTTTTGGCAGAAAAGTCACTAGAACAGAAAATAATGATGAAACTCACTGTAATGAAATTAAAGAGGGTGCCAATTGTTTGGATGAGCTTAAAAGTGTGGATAAAATCTTGCAGAACCCACTATCAGGCAATTTGAAAGAAGTTAATTCTTTCCGAAATAACTCGATCTGTGTTGTCACTCTGGAAAAGCCGCTTGATCTTTTGGGAAAAGATGTTAACAAAAGTAGTGAAAAAGAAATCTCCACAGCGAATGATGAAAGTCAATCAATGGGTGTTACACTTGATGGTGATGCGATTGATAAGGTTGTTGATATCCGTCCAGTAAATCATAATTCAGCTTCATCTGAGGTGAAAGCATCTGCAGTTGGCAATGACGATAAAGAATCCAATAGTGTAGCCAATAAGAGCCGGGTCATAAATTTACCCCGTCCTTCTATTGTCAGCACGCTGTGTAAAACAAGATCGTCGTCGAGCAGGTTAACACCACAAACTGGAAAAGAAAGATATTCTAATCTTGATGGGGATATACGCCCACGATGGAATAGGTTATCATATGTGACTTCTAATTGATTTTCCTCTTACTTGTGTAAAGCTTTTCTAGATGGAGTATTTTATAATAATTCTTGCTCCTGTTTCTCAATTTTCAGAGATGAGCTGTATGTCGATGATCCCAACAAATGTGTGAAAGATAGGGTGTATGGTCAGTCATTTAGGAATTCAAGACACAGAGTCATGATTGGAAACGGGAGGGTGCATGGTAGGTTTGGCCGCTTACATAATGAATGGGACTCTAATCGTGATTATGAATCAGAAAGTTATAATGGTCGATCTGATTTCCAGGCCTTCAGACATAAACAATCATCTTCCGTTGCTGATGAACTTGAATTTAATGACTATGGTGTCACACCTGATGGCACCTCTTGTAGTGGTAGGGAAAAGGCAATAAATGATGAGTTATCTTCATTACACCGTCCATCCTTAAGGAGGCTATCTCCTGGAGATATACATGGCCAGATAACAAGGAACATTCAAATGTCTCGTAGGTATCCTAGAAACATTTGCCCAAGTAGATACAGTGTTGAAGATGGTTCGGACTTTATGGGGCTTCGACATGAAGAAAATTTTATGCGGCATACTGATGATATCAGAGATCCTGTGTTCCCTCGTCAACAAACTAGGTATGACGAACTTGATGATCAGCTTCGAAGGACTAAGAATTTTTCTTCTGTGCATAGAAAAGGTTATCCTCGTATTTATTCAAAATCTCCAGTCAGATCTCGTACACGCTCACCTGGTCCTTGGTCATCTCCTCGTCAAAGGTCACCCAATGGGCATCCTGACTCAACACAGCAGAGATCTCCAGTTCTATATAGGATGGGAAGGATGAGATCTCCTGAACATGCTTCTTGTCGTGATGAGATGGTTCCTAGAAGACATGTATCTCCGTCATACGTTGCCCAGCATATGAATGATTTGAAAGATTTTGATTATGGACGGGAGCATGTCCATCCAAGGCCTATCAATTCAAATAGGAGAATCCCTCCTCGGCGGTTGTTTACCCCGAAGTTCTGGGAGATCTGATGTGTTGGATTCTCGAGAGAGGGAAGATGGTGATGAGTACTCCAATAGGCCAGGGCAACCTGATAGATATCAAGAGCTCTGTAATGATGGAAGCATGGATGAGAGAAGAAATCTTAGTGAGAGACGGGGTTTTGTTCACCCATTTCGATCTAGTTATGACACTGATAGTGGGAACTACCAATTTCATCTGAACGATCGTCCCAAGCCTTACAGATTCCATCAGGACACAGATACAGAGTTTTTCGAGAGAAGTAACATGAGAGGAAGGGAGTTCAATGGGCACATAAAGCATCCACCTCTTAGTGCATCTAGGCAAGTGAGGGATATTGAAGAGCAGCAAGATGGAAGTCACAGGCCTGGTGGACGGGTCTGGCATGATGATGGGTTCTCTGACATCTCTAGAGTGAAAAGAAGAAGATTTTGACTTGCTACTGAAAAACTATTCAGCGGGCCACAACTTTGGCTGGAAAGGAGCTACTTTCTTCATAGCATGGCACCAAATTTCCAGCAAAGATCTAGTTATATATCTCATATTTTGAGATAAAATGAATTATTGGTAATACCACGATTATTCACATTGCTTGTTTATGAGAATCTGGGCTGATAATATCGTCATAGCATTCAGGGTATAACTATATATCACTTTTTAATATAGTTCGTGATTGAAACTGAAGTGGTGGCTCTTCGTCTTGCACTGGTTGTTCCCAGAGGAAAAGCTGGAACGGTCAGCTCATCGGACTAAAAACTAGCCATGGCTGCAACATTAGGAGTTTAAATTTGCCAATATTCCTCTTAAATTGAGCATATACTTTTACCATGTGAAGGTGGAGAATTCTCATAAAAATCTCTTCTGGCAAAGATACTAGTGCTACAATGATTGGCACCAGCTACTCAGTTTTTCACTTGGTTGAATGCATGCAATTATTACAATGATTCGGCCGTCCTTTTTCTGGAAATGGTTACATAGTCTGAAGACGGTCTCTTTAAGGATCATTATTTTAAAAGATGCTGTGGTAGGTTTTATTTGTGAATGTGAATTGAGTGTACTCTGTTCAGTGTTTTTGCCTGAAGACTATCTGATGGTGATCATGATCAAATTCTAGTTTTTCCCGTCGAATATTGAGCTTTAGTGAACTATACTGTGTTATAACCTCCTCATCCAGTCGGACCTTTCAGGCGATCATCACATGTGGAATGTGAGTTGCTCCATCTACACACATTCTAACTTGATTATTTGTGCATTCAAGTGTTTGGTTTTCAGCCCTCATGGTAGATAATCTCATCATGTTCAGCTTGGAGACCACATGATGCGAAATCATGGACTTGCACTGAAAGTCTGAAAGGGTGAATTTAAGTTAACTCTCAACTCAGATGCCATTGCGACCGGTGTCAAGGAGCCGATTTCTTTCTCTCTTTAATTTTAACATTGAAGATGATAATGTTTGACCTATAGCCTGCCCATTTCTTTTCAACCTTTTTTCTGTAACCACGGTAGTGTTTATATGGAAGTTAAACAAACTTTCGGGCAGCGACAACTTATTGATTGAGCTACTACAGTTAACCGATTTTGATGAACAGTTATTATGATTTAGACCTTATATTCTCAGAGTCAGGAAGTTGGCAATATAGAAAATGTCGATGCCAGGAATTAAGATGAGAGGTTATTTCTATTTATTCGGAAGAACTTTTGTGCAATTGGGTATGCAAGTTAGGCACTAAACTTTGAGGTCGGTGGTTTGGCATTCCCTGAAACCAAACTCGTTGGTTTAAACTCAGGTCCTGATCTGGTGCATATAGCTAAACAATGCCATTTTTGGATAACCTATATTATGGGCCGAATTTGACGAATATTAAGAGGCATTTTGGATGGTGCCCTTTTTGATATAGATTGAAACAGAGATGGAAAGATCTGTAGTTTAAAATTTCGGGAAGAATGCGTATATTTGGGCATTTTAGCAAAACAAGATAACAAATGGCTTTCATTGTCGAGGTAAGAGTTCAATTATTTGTCCTTGAAACGATATTGTCCTGATATGGTGCTCACAGTTTAGCGACATTTCGTTTTCCAAGATACAACAATTGTTATTCGTGATAGAAGCACTTCAAATCATAAATTCACAAATCACAAAGGTTTAAAGACACTCAAACTTGAACAAAAGATGAACAATAAGCACATATTCTGCTCTTTAAATCTGATGTATGACTCGAAAAAAATATGTTAAATCTAAGATGAGTTTGTTTTATTTATACTAGATCAAGATATACCATCAAGAGGCACCATTTGGAAGAATCATCTCATGAAAAAACGTATTTGTACGTATTTGGTCATCGATGCTTAATTTTAATTCAAATAAACATCTTTTTCCAACAAGTTCCATTTGGTAAAGAACTAGGGTTGCTTCCCTACTTTTGCTGGTGAAGGATATTTTCCTGAGATACCTCTGTTTGCAATCTGAGAGTGTAAAATGAGATTACAAAACTCATTGTCCAAAATCATACATATGATTAATAAAAAGCCAAACTGAATGGTCTCTTCTCTATATAATCTCATTGGACCATCCCCCACTTCCACTCCTATTATCCGATACAGCAGTTTGTCGTTCAGGTTGGGTTGGAATTTGATACAAAGAATGGGATGCCTCAGTATCTACCGGCATTATCTCATATTAGAAAATGGACCCGAAAACTAGAAAAATGGACAATAGATGGGCTTCTGTACCTCTGTTATTTTAGTGCTTGGATAGCTGTGGTCTTGAGGAGAAGACAGGCCCTTGTTTGCCGACGAAGCTTAGCTCTCTAAAAAGAAAATAAACCGTTATGGCTAGGATGGACAACCGGAAGGATGAAAACATAAAATTTGAAGGCTGAAAACCCAGTCTGATCAGGTGACAAATAGTTTAATTGGGCTCGATTGTTATCCGGCCGTTAACATGTCTCTACTTATAAGTTATAACTGGATGGGTTGTTCAGAATTAGGTACCCCGGTCAGGCCTTGTTACCGACCAGATCCAGGCTTGTTTTGAGTTGTTGTCATTGTCAGACCGCCATATTTATCATCCGAAATTTTAAAAATAATCAATCTTTGATTGTACAGTTCGATAGGGATATTAACTGATTGTAATTAATATGTAGTAAGTCAAGATTGGTACATAGTGGAAATTCGTATACTTTTTATTCGTTCTGGCTTATTTATGAACGTTTTACATGATTTGGCTTAAATTACATGGAAAGAGACGGAATGTATTAAAACATTCATGGGCTTTGTGTGAGATTCATTGATCTCACAGTCAACATTACACGGGGAGTAGAACCACCCAAACCAAGCAATATAGCTTTATGGAATCTTGCATCCCTCAAAGAAACTAGGAGGAGGATCGTAAATTTTTTTTTTGTACTATCCTTAAAATTGTTGGATATTGAGGCTTAATGAATAAATATTAAGCCAGATGAAAAATAGGCTTAATGAATTGAAATTAAGTAAGGAAAAAATCGAACGAAGGAACGAAGACGAAAACGGAGTTTTTCCGGCACAAAACGCGTAACCAAAGCTGCCCGGGAAAAACCCCGGGCAGTAGGGGAGGCGCCTAGGCGCATAAATGATGCGCCTAGGCCATATATTTCCAGGCAGTATGCGCCTAGGTGCCCGTTCGGGTATTTTCTGAATCAATGCACTATTTAGCGAGCAACTGTTTCATGAATGGTTACCTCCAAATGGAGTTTTTGATGGCAACCTATGGCCTAGTATATAAACAACATCTCATGATTGAATTAAACATGAAGTTTTCGAAATTTACAACACAAATCATTGATAGAAAGGCATGAAAACGTCATATCATTATTGTAATACCCCCGAAATGTTATATGATTATATGCTACGATGATGAAATGATATATGATTATGTGCTACGACGATGAACTATGATGTATTTAAGAGGGTCGTAGTATTTTAATTGGGGGTTATATTTATGATATGATGTTATGGTTTAGAGGGCATGTTACGTGTTTTAATTGTTGTATTGATGTAGTACAATTATAAAATATCAAGGGAAGATATTTTTATACATCGTATGAAATACCGGGATACAATTAAACACCACATGGCACCCCAGCCCACACCACCTACCACCAACCCATGCTGAAAGTGGCTGGTTGCCCATGCCTTTTCCCCCACTCTTTCACTTCACCTCCATCACTCCAATCTCGCCTCTTTTTGTCCAAAAAAATATCCAGCTCCAGCTTAGCAGGTAGGAAGGAAGAAACTTCAAAATTCTTTGCAAGAAACCTTCCAAAAATCGGAGCAAAGGAGGGTGAGAAACCACATTCTGTTTGGTTTAAGTTTTGTTTGGGTTAATGTTTTTACTTGGTATAAAAATGGCATGCTAGGTTAGGTTTTGTCAAACCTTCGATTCAAGCTCATTCATGATGTTTTTATGAAGTTCCTAGCATGTTTATATGAGCATGATATATGTGCTATGTGGCAGATTTGTTGGCTTGAAACTAGGTGTTCGAAAATCTGGGCAAGGAAGTGCTCTGTTTTTATGATAAGTAGGGCTTTTATTATGAAGATTTGAAGCATGCTAGCTTAGGTTATAAATAAACCTTTGGCATGATTACATACACGAAAGTTTGGTGAACATGCCAACATATTTGTTTAAGCATAAACTACGGGATATGTAGTAGTTTCATTGCTATAAAGATGTGTGTTCAAGAATTCTGGGCTGTGTATTATGCCCTGTTTTTCTGAACAAGTTGATTGGGCACTGATAAAGATGGGGTATTTTAATGCATGTCGGTTTAAGTTATGATTGAACCTTTGATTTTAATACATGAATGGAAGTATGAGGAAGTTATTGATATTCTTTTTTAGGCATCTTATGTATGTTATGAAGTAGAAAAGATGGTGTGAAAAGAGGTGCTCAAAAATCTGGGGAAAATCTCGATTTTTCAGAGTTCTCGATCGATCGAGATTTGGTCCCGATCGATCGAGCGAGACAGAAGGTCTAAGCATGTTTTCAAAATTTTAGCGCCGATCGATCGAAGGATTTCTCGATCGATCGGTGAAGCTCCTCGATCGATCGGTAAAATATTCGATCGATCGAGCGAGGCAGGAAGCTAAGGAACTGTTAGTGCACAGTGTCTCGATCGATCGAGACTTTTGGCCGATCGATCGAGACAGGCAGAAAGTTGAAAAATATAATGATGTTTTATTTTGTTAAGTTTATGATGTGAGATGGTTTGAGGCATCTAATATGGTATTATGTGATCTTGTAGAACCATCCCAGGTACCGGCACCATCAAGGAGATAAAGTCTGTTGACTCCTCCTCCTTTTGAAAAGGTACGTAAGAAGCGTACGGGCATCGGACAGTAACACACATCTCTATACTACGACTATGCTTTTATTGCATGAGTATTCACGATGAAATGACGGTGTTTATACGATGTTTATACGATGAAGTTCATATGATGTTTATTGTTTATACGATGCTTATATGATGACATTTATGTGATGTATTGTGGTAAGATGCCACGGGGTAAGATGCCCCACATGGTAAGAGGCCATGCGATGTATTGTGGTAAGATGCCACGGGGTAAGATGCCCCATATGGTAAGAGGCCATACGATGATATTGTGGTAAGATGCCACGGGGGTAAGATGCCCCATATGCATGATTCTAAATCAGGGACAACAATAAGAAGTGAATGAATAACCAGCATATTTACTTAACCAATGTTTCATGCATTTACTATGATGTTTTATGATGTTAAGTAAGATTATATATGCTCATGATGTGTTATCCCTGTAGGTACACTTTTGGACGAAAGGACTAAGGGTCGGGTTGAGGCAGTGAGCTACTAGGGACACAGGAATGCATAGGATTCAAGTTTTGATTAGTATCTACTCTAGGAGTAGTGTAAATCTAAATGATATTCTTTTAGAATATAATGAATTATTTTTGAAGTTTTGTATTTTGGCCTGTAATCCTGTTAGCTCGTATAACAACCAAAACCTTAAGATGTTACTTTAATGCATGATTAGTCCTTCTTATGTCTTTTAATCACTGTTAAGGTGGGAAGACCCCACAATTATCATATTCATTTGTTCTTGAAAGAGAAAGTTTGCAACATTTGTGGTTGATGTTCTTGTGATTTGTTGTGCTACAATCACAAGAGAAGTAGTTGTAACTTGGGAGATGATTGCCACAAACCGAAAGCATCTTGTGCGGGGTAAATTCCTCTTAATGACAAAATGTTGTACACTTGCCTCGACTTAAGACATTCATCGTTGGACGTTTCTTGGATTTCAAAATGTTCCATAGTGAGCCAAGTGAAAGAGATACAAGTACTCTTACATGAGATTCATGCGGAAGGGATGAGTCTAAGTGAGTCCTTCCAAGTTGCGGCCATGATTGAGAAACCTCCTCCGTTGTGGAAAGATTTCAAAAACTATCTTATACACAAGAGGAAGAAAATTGGACTCGAGGACTTGATTGTTCGACTAAGGATTGAAGAGGATAATCACAAGTTGGAAATCAAAATAAACAAGATGAGTGCACAATATATTGTAATGACTATTTGCTACGAAACAAAGACAAGACCATAGACGTATTTAAACACTAGAAGGATTGAATACCATTTATGCAATTGAATTTGCAATGGATAAATTGTGAACTGATTCTATTTGAATTTTCTAAGCATTTTACGCTTAAAGTTTGAATTTGTAAGAGAATTAAATCTTGAATGCATGTTTTCTCAGTTGGTATGCTTAAAATGAAAATGATCAATTGCCACAATTGTTATGTCTATGAGGTGTTCTCGTTTGATTCTATTTGAATTGTTTAAGCGTTTTACGCTTAAGCTTTGAATTTGCAAAGAATTAAATATTGAATTCAAGTCTTCTAAGTTTGTACGCTTAAAATGTAAATTGTGAATCAAATATGAGAATTTAATTCAAGTTTCAAATTTTGTAAGCAAGTACACATAAAAAAAAATTTCCAAGACATAAACTCTTGAATTTTTATTTCTAAGTTAATAACGCTTAGAATTTGAATCACGAAAGTTTGAACATCACTATAATCATGATAAGTTCGAGATTGCCCTATAATTGTGGGCGTGGGGGGTAGCAATCTTCTTGGTCAACGACATTCTAAGTGTCACACTTAAGGCAATGACGAAAATCCTTGTGGATTGTGGAAATGACGAAAGTCTTTATACAAGTACTTAAAAGTGTGGGGGTGTCTGACTAAAGTAAGTCATCACAAATGCCAAAATAAAGAAATGAAAATTTTGACAAACTATTTTGTCAGAAAGATTTAAAAGTTAACGAGTGTGAAAAATGTGACACAAACTGAAACATATGTAATGATATGCTTTTACATTGATGATATGCTCATTATGAGAAGCAATATAGAGATCATAAAAAAAGACGAAGTAGAAGGGCTAGAAAGACAAAATCATTTGGTCCTGACTTTCAAACATATATGTTAGAAAACGAAACAAAGACATTGAAAGATGCTTTGTCTAGTACCGAATCTCCTTATTGGAAGGAAGCCATCAATTCGGAAATGGATTCTATCATGCAAAATAATATTGGGAATTAGTTGATGCTCCTCCGGGTACCAAACCTTTTTGGGATGTAAATGGATTCTGAAAAGAAAGTATAATGCAAATGGAACAATCGAAAAGTACAAGGCTCGATTGGTGGCAAAGGGATTATTAAAGGTTTTGATTTCTTCGATACTTACTCACGAGTAACAAGGATAACATCCATACGTGTACTCATTACTATTGCCGCATTGCATAAGCTTGATATACATAAAATTAATGTTAAAACAGCCTTTTTGAACGGTGAATTGGAAGAAGAAATTTATATGGAACAACTTGAAGGTTTTTTAATTCCTGGACAAGAAAGGAAAGTATGTAAACTCGTTAAGTCATTATATGGGCTGAAACAAGCGCCTAAGCAATGTCATGAAAATTTTGACAAAGTTATGTTGTCAAATGGTTTTAGAATTAACGAGTGTGACAAATGCGTGTACATTAAAGGCACACGAGAAATGTTTGTCATAGTATGTCTATATGTTGATGACATGCTAATAACGAGAAGTAGTCATGAAGTCATTGTTGAAACAAAGAAAATGTTGACAAGACATTTTGATATGAAAGATATGAGCGTTGCTAATATTATATTAAAATATCTAGGACGCAAGAGACAATCGTCATATCTCAATCACATTACATTGAGACTGTATTGAGAAAATTCAATGCATATGATACTTCTCCTATAAAGACACCGGTGGACTTAAGCGTACATTTAAGTAAAAATTATGGTGAACATGTGTCTCAATTGGAATATTCGAGAATTATTGGAAGCCTCATGTATATTATTGAACTGTACTCGTCCGGATATCGCTTGTGCTATGAATAAGCTAAGTCGATTACGAGTAATCCAAGTAATGTCCATTGGGCAGCATTAATGATGGTACTTAAATACTTAAGATACACTTTAGAATATGGGTTATATTTTATGAAATATCCGGAAGTATTATAGGGATATAGTGATGCAAACTGGATATTCGACACCAATGACTCCAAATCCACGAGTGGTTATGTATTTAGCATTGGTGGTGGGGCCATTGTTGGTGGGTGTTGGAATCGAAGAGGGGGGGTGAATGAGATTCCTTGGCTACTTTAGCGTTTTAAAATGAGTTTGTAAAAATAAAATATTTTGCTCTTGCGGAAGCCTTTAGTCAATCGATAAATGCAAAGAATAAAAATAAATAAATGCGTAAAGGAAATAAAGCAATAAATAACAAAAGGATTTGTTATAGAAGTTCGGCGATGAATCGCCTACGTCTCCTCTTCCCGGTTAGATAACCTCCAACCGAGGTTCCACTAGAACAATAGATCTTGGCCTTGAGGGCTCCAAGTTAGCCACACAACAACTCTTCCCGAGTTTACAACGCTCTTCCCGAGCACACTACTCTTCACGAGTATACAAAGCTCTTCCCGAGCTACCAACACTCTTCACGAGTCTTCTTGGCCTTAAGGGCTCCAAGGATAGCCACACACTTGCACCAACTAGACTTGTTTATGACTTTACAATTTTCCAACTTGCTTTGGTGTTGGAGGACCTTTACAAGAAATCAAACCAAAAACACCTTCACAGTGTACCAACACGAAGTGAACAAGACTCACACACAATAAAAGAGTTACAAGCTCCAATACAATAACAATGTATGGAGATCGCAAAGCTTAAATCAAATAATAATTATCAAGACTTTGGTTTAAGTTGTAGGCTTGTTCCTTTTCTTCAAAATGCTCCAAAGCATCCATATTTATAGTGTAGAAGGCCTCCAAGGCTCCTACTAGCCGTTGCTACTCATAAGGCTGAAATCACTCCTCGATCGCCTCGGACATCGCCTCAGGCGATCACCATCGCCGCGCCCCAACGGTCACCAAAAATCACGCATCGCCTCAGGCGATTACTGGATCGCCTCAGGCGATCCAATGCCAAAATCAAGGCCGTAGCCTCAGCTCCTTCAAATCTTGCATCGCCTCAAATGAACTCCAGATCGCCTCAGGCGTTCGTGCCATCGCCTCGGGCGTTCAGCCCATCGCCTCGGGCGATCTCCCTGCGCGCATGCCCGCGCCATGCCTCGGCGTCGCTCCAGTCGATGTGCGGGGCGAAGTGTCAGAAGGTTGCCATCGCCTCAGGCGTTGTTCACCATCGCTTCAGGCAATCTTCCTCGCATGCTCGCCTAGCCATCGCCTCTGACGATGTGCGTGGCGATGCCTGGCCTGACACCCATCGCCTGGGGCGATCCAGGCCATAATATGCACACTTGATTTTCTTCAATCCAAACCACTTTTCATCACTTAATCTGCACACTAAGTAGATGCATTAGTATAACATACACAAGTTTTGTTGATCATCAAAACTCAAAGATTGACCGGGGATAATTTAACGCATTAAACGCAACCATGCGTTTAAGGCTCAACAGTGGGGCCGTGTCATGGACAAGCACTAAACAAACTTGCATTGCAAGATCCACGATGGAGTCATAGTTCATAGCTCTAGACAAAGCTGCGGAAGAGGCAGAATGACTTTGTAATTTCTTGGAAGATATTCCATGTTGGTCAAAACCGGTGCCAACAATAATGATTCATTGTGATAGTCAATCAGAAATTGCTAGGGCACCAAACAATATGTATAATGTGAAGTCTTGACATATTCGTCGCGTACATCATACTGTACGACAAGTGATCTCTAATGGAGTTATCGCTATTGGTTATGTGAAATCAATGGATAGCTTGACGGATCCGCTTACAAAATCATTAAATAGAGATCACATATTTGAATTATCAAGATGAATGTGATTGGAATCTACAAAATAAATTTTCATTGTGGTAACCCAACCTTGTTGACTGGAGATCCCAAGATCTTGGTTCAATGGGACAATTACATTATGAAAATTTGATTTTGCACTCGGGAAATTTCCCAACTCCTTCATAGGATGAAGAGTGCTTGAGGACCTACCAAAGTAGTGAGGTTAAGTTTGACACTTTTAATGATTCATATACTTGAAAAAGTGGAGTATGGTAAGATACTCTTAATAGAAGGTCACCTATGTAAGTGTGAAGACGGGTCGCCTCAATGAAACACTTATCAATCTAAGAGGTGTTCCATGGCCAAAACGGACACAACCGAGAAAACCAAAGCAAAAGTTGAGAAGTTATTATGTAGGTGCTATTGTCTGGGTTTACACGAACCGCCAAGAAGTTCAAGACACCATGTTCACTTCGTGGCCTAGTAATCATTTAGTATATTACTAAGGAAGGTTCAAAGCCACAAGCTACCTCTCCCGATACAATAATTTTTTGTGTGAACTCTCTTTTGACATCACGTGCATTCATGCATTAATTTAATTTACGTGAGAGGATTGTTGGATTTTGAGGCGTAATGAATAAATATTAAGCAAGATGAAAACAGGCTTAATGAAATGAAATTAAGCAAGGAAAAAATCGAACGAAGGAACAGAGGCGAAAATGGAGTTTTTTGGCCTCAAAACGGGCAACTGAAGCTGCCTGAGAAAAACCCCGGGCAGTATGGAAAACGCCTAGGCGCATAAAATGATGCGCCTAGGCACCCACTGCCTAGCATGTGCCGCGCCTAGGCACAACAAATGCCGCGCCTAGGCGCCCATCCGGGTATTTTCTGAATCAATGCACTATTTGGTGTGCAGTTGTGTTTTTTCATGAATGGTTACCTCCAAATGAAGTCTTTTGATGACAATCTATGGCTTAGTATATAAACAACATCCCATGATTGAATTAAACATGAAGTTTTCAAAATTTACAACACAAATCATTGATAGAAAGGCATGAAAAACTTCATATCATCATCATATTGTTCTTGAAAGAGAGAGTTTGCAACATTTGTAGTTGATGTTCTTGTGATTTGTTGTGCTACAATCACAAGAGAAGTCATTGTATCTTGGGAGATGATTGCCACAAACCGAAAGCATCTTGTGCTGGACAAATTCTTCTTAAGGACAAAGTGTTAAGCACTTGCCTCGACTTAAGACATTCATCATTTTCTTTTCCAAAATAGTGCAGACGGAACCCATACAACGCAACCAACAAAAATTGTATTTTATCCCTCAAAATTGCAGATTATTCCCTTAAAATTGTATTTTACTCCCCTAAAATATTATCCTCCATGTTTATTATATTTTTTTGCACCCGTCAATCTAAATTTTAAATCCGCTAATGATTATAGCTTAGTAGATTACATATCCAAAATAGTAAGCATACAACAACGGTTTTCGTCGAAGGTTTTGATTTAAGTTGCAAAAATTTTAGTCTCATAATATTGCAAAACCAAAATATATAAACATGACCGTCAACCAAAACCAAAAGAAAAGAAAAAAAAAGGTAAAAAAATTTCAGGTGATATTTTATATGCTTAAATCCAACTCGATAAAATCAAACGGTCCGTTTTGTTTGCAGGACGAGATAAATAATATAATAATTAAAATTATGAGATACTGATAAATAATATAGTGTGATAAGTTATATGGTGTTTGGTTTGGATGATAATATAATGTATTAATTTTTTTTCGGTAAAATGACTAAAATACCCTTGAAAATTTGAATTATAAATTTGGCGGGATTTCAAATTTCGGAAGGAATTCCAAAAATTTTGGATTAAGTTAAATGAAATAAGTTGAAATTTTTTGCAGAAATTTAATATTTTAAAATAGTAAAAAAATGGGGGAAATAGTATATATGTCATTTTGCTATAAAGTGTGATAGATATATCTGATAACCTTTTTTAATCATTCAAATCAAACACGGGACTAAAAAATAAAACTAAGATTATTAATCTTAATCCCTCAATCCAAACATCAGAAATTTTTCAAATAAAATATTCTCAACGTTTGATACAATCTACCCTTAATGATATTACTCTTAGGGTAGCATAAAAGTAACCGTTTTTAGTAACCTTACATGATTTATAGCGTTGTGCTTTCTCTAGATAATCGGTCCTGCCCAATTACTCAGTAGTAAATAATTTTTTTTATTTTAAATTATTTATGTAAATTTGTTAATAAACTCTACACTTTTTAAACAAAATTATTTCTGTTTGTAAAAAAATTACTGGCCGTCTAATGTTTTCTATTATTTATCTTATTTTTTTATTTAAATACACTCATATATACATTTGCTGGAAAGGTATTAATTTTTTTATGTTTTACTTAATTTTGCAGCGATGTTACGTCCAATATATTCATGAATAATTCCTTTTACCAGGTCCAGGTTGTTTAGTACATTTGTTTTATCACCTTTATGTAAACAAAAACGAATATTGTATTTTTTTTAAATCTTTTTCCATGATAGAATTCTATTTTGCTTGCGTGTCAGGTACGACCCGCAGATCTCGTGTTTTAAAATATCTCTATTTACATTACGGTGGATCAATGTTTAGCAGTAAGGGAGTGTTTTTTATTGTTTCTCAAAAGTGTTTGTCTGGTTTTCAAATCAAAAAGGCTGATTTTAAGTGTTTTATTTCATTGCTTTTGTCATTACTTCTCTAAAAAACAGCAGGTAAAAGTAGAAACAGAGAAGCAAGTCATGATATCTCTTGGCTGCTTTAACTTATGTGGTGACAATTTTATAATTATTTGAAGTTCATTAAACTGTTTTTTATTGTAATAGCAAACATTCAATACTTTTGTTTAAAAACAACTTTTACAACTTTAACTCCAAGCAATATATAAGTGCTTTGAATAAACACTCTAAAACACAGCCTAAGAGTGTTTTGAATTTTTATTTAAAAAAATTCTATGTTGCTTTTACTTAAAGTTTCGAAAAATTTTGTTTTTAAGCAAAAAGCATTGAGTGTGCTATTAGAAAAAACAGCATAATTAACTTCAGTTTACTACAAAATTGTCATCCCATAAGTTAAAATAGCTAAAATCATCTCATAACTTGCTTCTCTGTTTCAGCTTTTACCTGCCATTTTTTAGAAAAGTAATAATAGAAGCAATGAAATCTAAAGCTCAAAATCTGTTTTTTTTTATCTGAAAAGCATATTTGCATTTTGAGAAGCAATCCAAAAGGCTCCATAAGAACCAGTGTTCTTATAATCGGACTGGACCGTCCGGTTCGACCGGTGACCGATATCATGTCATGTCCGGTTGGCCCTAAAATTGTTACGTTTAAAAATCGATGAGAACCGGGTTGAATCGTTTGAAAATCGGCCGAGTGGTTCATTTTTTTTTTCCAGCCACCTAACCACTGCCAATTGTTGCCGCCGCTTGCTCCTCCGCCATGGTATTGATCAAGAATTCAAATGTCAACTAAAGGTGATCAGAAAATATCGATTTAATACTTCATTTATTTCATATCGATGTTAAATTTTAAAACCCTAAAGCTGAAATCCCGCGAATAATAATTGATGGTGGGTCATAGTTAAAGGTTTGAAATTATTTTGGTATAGATTTTTGGATGAATTATGGAATAAGATTTACTTTGGTGGTGAGTCTTTGAGCTGTGTTTGTAGCCTGATTTTTTAATTATTACTTTTGTTTAAAAATCCATTTACTAAATTTTATGCACAATACTGTACATGTTTATTAACTAACTTTAGATATAGTAATTATTGTAATATATATAAAAAGTTAATAAAAAATTTCACTCTGATATAATTTTTTGTATTCATTTAGAAAATATAATTTTAGTTTCATTTGATAAAATATAAGGTGATGTTACATATAAAATTTTTACTATTATATATAAATAATTGATTATAAAAGACGCGAATCATTCGAATTTTCTGAAATATTTTTTATGATTTTATTTGAAATTCTGACAAATATACGGTATATATATTATAGAAATTAAACATATATTACATCATGATGGCATATATTATGTAACTAGTAAGGATGTCGATTTTATGTTCGGTATGATTTTAAAAACACTACGGAGAACCACTACAATAATGATGTGAAACATTACCTTTTTGCTATGTTAATGTCATTTTTTTTTGTGAGACTATGTTTTTTGGTCTAAAAGTGAATTAATTAGAAAAGAAAGTACAAGAGTATGAGTCATTATAATCCCGACAGTTACAAGCACTGAACAAATCATAATCAGAATGAAGTTCAAAAGAGAAAGCGGGTTAAGCAAACCAATCCAATGTTTGTTACGAGCCCATTCTATATGGGCAAATAAAACCAACCCATGATGGTTTCGGGCAATCACAGCAAAAGATATACACACGTGAGGCAAAAAAGGAGCGTGTATATATATATATATGTGGCCACGCGCCGCCCCACTTAACCCCACAGTTGATAGAAAATCTGTTGTGGCGGTTTGATATTCGATTCTCAGGCCCAAATCCATATATCTGCAATTTCATTTGAGGCATGGATTTACATTTACATTTGCATTCGCATTTCAAAATGGGACCAGTCAGAAGGGGTGTGAAGCTGGTCCCCATACTGCGGAGATTGACATTGACGAAGTTGAAAACATTAATAATTTGTGGAAAAAACGAAAGATTATGCTGATAAAAAAAAAGAAAAAGAAAGAAAGAAAAAGGTTAAAGAAATAAAGAAAAGATCAAGAAGAAAAGTCACACTTTCCTCCTCCCTTCCTCATCACTCATCCCTTTGGTACTTAATTGAACAATATATATACATCTCATAGACTTTGCCTTTCCCAGAAATATACTAACATAACAAATCATTATAAATTATTTCAATTATTTGGGTCTCTGTGAATTCAAAGAGTTAGCAAGGCGCTTATCTTTTTATATTGCAGGTATGTTTGTTTTCTTTTTTATGGCTAGAGACATAATCATGAATGGTTTTTCGTTTGGGAAAGATTTGTGGGGATTTAGATGTTTTATGTGTCAAAGATTTGATCGTGGGCTGTGATTTGTGAGCCTTTTTTGTATGCTTTTTTTAAAAAAATTAAAAATTAAAGGCTAGTTTTTAAAGGGTTTTATTCACTTCTGTTTGTACCTATTTAGGTGGTCTTTGAGAGGTTCTATGCTTTTGACGAATTATTTGGATGTTTTACATCTCAAAGATTTATTTTTAAGATTTGGGTCGTGATTTGTGAGGGGTTAACCTTTTCTACGATATCTTGAACTAAACACTATATTTTTTGGGGTTTTATTCACTTTTTTTGCCATATTTGGCGGTATTTGAGGTGGTTTTATAGTGTGGGATTTCTAACCTAGTTTTTTTATAAAATGATTTAGGTTTCTTGTTTTAATGTTGTTTCTTTAACTTTGTTAAAATTGTAACTTTTGATGACACCCTGTCTCCGAGGACAAGAAATTTCTTCTTAGGAGATTCCGACAAAGACAACTCTACTATTGGTGGAACAGATGAAAAAATAAATTATTCTGAATAGTTGATTAAATATTTACATGTATATAATGATGTGTGGAGCTTATCATTGATTCATGAGTCTTTATTTTCTTTGTTCTTTGCTTATGCTTTAGGGTATTATGTGCAGTGGTTCAAAGAATAACCTTTGCCCTTTTGATCTGAAAATGGAGCCTGAGTTTCAAGAAAATAACAGAGGGGTTGTTCGTAAAAATTGCTCAAAGTTGCTCGAACTAGCTGCTACAGATGATTTGGCTGGTTTTATTCATGAGGTAGAAGATATGGGTTGTGATATTGATGAAGCTAGCTTTTGGTATGGTAGAAGATTTGGTTCAAAGAAGATGGGGTTCGAGGAGAGAACACCGGTTATGATCGCTTCTTTGTATGGAAGCATAGAGGTTTTGAAGTATATTATAGGGACTGGAAAAGTTGATGTCAATAGAGCATGTGGACTTGATGGCGTTACGGCTCTCCATTGTGCCGCTGCTGGGGGCACGTGGTTGTCGGTCGAGGTTGTCGAGATTTTGATAGACGCCTCTGGCGATATCAATGCTGTGGATGTCAAAGGGAAGAAGCCGTGTGATTTGATTGCTCCTTGTGTTAAGTCTTCAAGCAATTCGAAAAGGAAGATGTTGGATATGTTGAAAGGATTCAGGGTTGAGGCAAGCGATGATGAGTCGCAAGAAGGGAGCAAAATGCTTCTTGGGGCAAAAGAAAGTGTTGAGAAGAAGGAGTATCCATTGGATGTGCCATTACCAGACATAAACAATGGGATTTATGGGAGTGATGAGTTCAGGATGTACAGTTTCAAGGTGAAACCATGCTCGAGGGCGTATTCTCACGACTGGACGGAGTGCCCTTTTGTCCACCCGGGTGAGAATGCCAGGCGACGTGATCTGAGGAAGTTTAACTACACTTGTGTCCCATGCCCTGAGTTCAAGAAAGGAAGCTGCGTGAAGGGCGATACATGTGAATATGCTCATGGAGTTTTTGAATCGTGGCTGCATCCTGCTCAATATAAGACTCGCCTTTGCAAGGAAGAGATGGCTTGCGCGAGGAAAGTGTGCTTCTTTGCGCACAAACCTGAAGAGTTGCGCCCTGTGTATCCTTCTACTGGTTCAGCGATGCCTTCTCCCAAGTTTGGTTCTGTTAATTCAATGGATGCGACAACCTTGAGCTCTTTGTCGCCTTCTGTGACTTGTTCATCTCCGATGGGTGGAAGCGTGTGGCAGAACAAGATGAATCTTATAACACCTCCTGCGTTGCAGCTTCCCGCAAGCAGGCTCAAGACAACTTTCAGCGCACGAGACCTGGATTTGGAAATGGAATTTCTAGGACTTGAGAAAATCCGCACTCAAAAGCAGCATCAGCAATTAGTCGAGGAGATGGCTAGCTTGACGTCGCCATATCCAAGAATTGGTGATCTAAAGCCTACTAACCTCGACGCTGTTTTTGGATCACATGACTCTAAGTTATTATCTCAGCTGCAGGCTCTCTCGGCTAATATCAACAACACCAGCAGCAGTTCCCAACTGCCGCAGTCGCCTACCAGTCACCAGAGTCGCCAAAACACGGGCCAACTTCGAGCCAGCTACCCTTCAAACTTCTCATCATCGACAGCAAGAAAGCCCTCTTCTTTCGGGTTTGACTCCTCTGCTGCAGTTGCTGCAGCAATGATGAATTCAAGATCAGCTTCCTTAACAAAACGCAGTCAAAGCTTTATTGACCGTACTGGAGTCAGCTATCAATCCAGCCTTCCTGGTTCTGCCAATTTCTTAGGTCAAACGCCATCAAAACCTTCGGATTGGAGCTCACCAGATGGGAAGTTAGACTGGGGATTCAATGTTGAGGTGGCGCACAAACTTAGAAAGTCTGCCTCGTTCGGTTTTCGAAACAACAATGCCTCCGCATCTACGACTTCATCTTACGTAGATGAACCAGATGTTCCTTCTGGTACTGTTGGTCTACACAGCTCAGCTCAGATCAACGGCCGATTTCACACCGCCTCTCCGTATTGGGTGGATCAAATGTACATAGAGCAGGAGCCGGTGGTGGCTTGATCAGAGTATCGTCACAACTTAGTTGAGATTATTCTTTTAAGATTTTTATTGATATATGTCGCTTCATTACTTGAAAGGTTAGATTGAAAACAGGACTTTTTTTTATTTTAGTATTCTTCCTCTGTGGGAGTTGACAGTATATGGGGGATCGTTGCATTCAAATGAGACAAGGAGATAAATCTTAAGAACTTGTTGTAATGAGCTTAATAATAAATTGAAACTATTGTCATTTTCTTATTATCCGGATTATCCTTTTTTTTTTCTTAAGAAGGGGGATGAAAGGGTTCACTCTTACCCCAGGGTGACTCGAACCCAGGATCTTGAGCCTAGGTAGTATGGTGTCTTTCCAACTGGGCTACCCCACTTTGTCGGATTAATATGGTTTGAGAAGAATGAATACTGTTGTGTCTTTCCAACTGGCCTACCTCACTTTCCAGCTCGAAACCAGGATCAAAGGGTTTTTCTACTCTCTTATCCGGATTATTGATTCTTCTCTGTTCTGTATTATTATAATTAATATGTTAATGAGGTTTTAGAATCTGGTGGCCTCTTTGATAGTGAAAGATATATTCTATTGATCATTTTGGGAGTTGACCACTTAAGGTAATGGCACGAAGAATCGTGGCTTTATGATATGGAAAATATGCCTACAAAAAGCGTGCAACGAGACTTTGTTTTTGTGGTAAAAGTTTCCTATACAAAAATCGTGTGATTCGCTATCTGTACTAGTTAGTTATGAGGAATGGCCACTTATAATTTGTGGTGTTAAAAAGGTACTTGAATTGAAAGAAACCTAATAAAATCATTATACCCGTGTATGGTTGCTAGATATTTTTAGAACGAATCCATGGTATTCGATTCAAATTTATATTTAATGGTTATCGTTTGTTAGGATTTAATAAAATATTGATTGAGATGTGGGTTAGAATTAGAGCTGTTAAAACGGGTAAGTGCGATCCAAACGGACTGGTCCACTTAACCCACGCCTAAACGATTGAGCCCATTTGGACCCGTCTCCAGACAGGTTAGAAAAACCTCAACCAAACTTGAGGTATGACGTGGGTTAGGGTGGGCCATCCGGTCGAAAGTTAAAAAAAATTGAAAAAAAAACTTAAGAAAAGAATTTCAACTGGACTTGCTGAGCCTGGACCAGGAGAATATTTGAACTTACTCCAGGTTTAATCTAAACATTAACCCTGCTACTAAAAATACTTGATTAGAGAATCAGTATTTTACTCAATTTTGAAATACATGTTGTAGCTTTCAAGCACGACCAAGCAAAAAATATATTGTGGATCAAATTTTTCAATGTGATATTGAGTTTTGTTTATTTATTGAGGTTAAAAATAAGGTATAACCATTTTTTTTATAAAAAAAGACCAACACGCGGGCTAACACGCCAAAATCCGTGGCTCAAACGTGTTGATCCGTATAGACCCGCCTTTCGACAGACCGAAAAATGCTGGTCCAACCAGCCTATTTGGTGGGTGGCGATGAGTTTGACCCATTTTGACACCTCTGGCTAGGCTCTTAGGAAAATATTTATACGTATTAGGTTTGAATCTCACTTATACATTTATTCAATATTAAAATATAATATATGTTAAATGAAAAACACATAAACTACCATTCAAACTTATTTATAGAAATATTCTCCTGTCATAGCCTCATAGGTGTGTATATTTGACTTGGAGAGTCAGAAAATGCATGATTGCTAATTCAACACGATATATTATTAAAATTTTCTAGTTTCAAACGTGTGAACCCCATTTTCAGAATGCAACATGCAATATACTTTATTGTATAGCCGGCCAAACAATTTTATTCTTTTCTCTCCTCCGCACAATAATGTTCACGGATGCTCCATTATCTCCTTGGTAATGAAAACAATAATCAAATCAAGTTGAATCAGATTCATCAAATCGTAGATGAAAATGAACTTGAAAGGAGCCATGATTATAATTTATGAGGGTGGATTTTTTTAAAAAAAATCTAGTGTAAAACTTAAATTTTTAAAAAAAACAATCTATAGAAAAACAAAAATAAAATAAAATTTGGGGTGTGGGGGCACCCCTACTTACTAGGCTGAGTAGATGGTGGACGATCCATATTTTTAGGGGAGCGTTCGGTTCAGGTGATTAAGAAGGATGAGTTTTTAATAATATAACCTGTATTTTAATAGTATATATAAAAATAACCAGAAAATGTTTATTTTATCAAACTAACCGATGTCGCCATCTCAGATAGCGACAACAATAAATTTTTTATTATTGTTGACATCTGAGATGTTTATTTTTTATTATTGTCGTCGACAACATTATTTTTTTAATATATTTCGACATCGAAGATGGCAACATCCTTTAAATCTGAAAACCCGAAATAACTTTTTTATTTGTTGTCGTGGCGACAACAATAAAAAAATTATTTTTTCATTGGTGTCTCCATCTCAAACTTCTTTCCTCTTGCTTACAAATTGAAAATTAAGATCTTAAATTAGAGATAGAGATTGAGAGCTTAGAAAATAGCGAAGTGATTACAAATTGTGAGAATAAATCCATTCTCCTACACTTTATTTATAATCATCAAAAACAAATTTTTTTAAAAGAAATTTGGAAACAGTCATATATTTGACTGTTACAATTAACCGATCGATCAATTGCCGACCGATCGGTTAATTGTAACAGTCAAATATATGACCGTGACTACTATCGATCAGTGAAGCGTAAATTTTTATTTGCAAGCTACCACATTTTGTCGATCGATCGGCAACCATTTGCCGACCGTCACCATAATTTAGAGAGAGAAAACAGTGCTGGCATGGCCGCATGTAACACTAGCCCAGCACGGTCCATGTAACGGGTCGTGCATGGCACGACCTGTTACTGTAGCTTCACGGGCCGTGCTGGCATGGCCAAAGGCGTGCCAGGGCTCATGTCACCCGGCCCGGTTGACATCTCTAACAACAACTAAATCTTTAATAATAATGGATTGGGGTGTGCAAACCTGATCGAGAAGATTTTAAAGTTGGCCCTTCAATATAAGTAATTTCCAAGTCATTTAAACTTGTCTTAACCAAGCAATAATCAATTCAACATGCTACAAAGCTTCTTCCTACCCAATACAAGATATTATTTGTAATCGTTTGTGAGATCCTACAAATTATTAAAAGCAACCTCATTTATGTACAAAGGAATAAAAATGTAACATGACAGGTTTGGAGCAATCGGAAATTGAAGAAAGTGAGAGGAAGACCAATGCCATGTTTCGAGGACGGCAACAACGATATTTGATAATTCTGATCAGCATAGATAATCTCAAATGCTGGCTCCTCCCTGCCTACATCCCAAAGTAGCCATTAAAGCTGATTTTGAAGATCAAGACGATGATGAAGAAAATGTCTGTTATATCGAAACTCCACGACTGAAGCAGAAGTGTTCCATTTGTTTCCTTTTGAAGATTACGCTTGGAGAGTTTATTATAAATAGGGGTGTTAACGAATCGAATCGAGTCGAATATGAAGGAAATTTTAAGGCTCGAATTCGGCTCAAAATAAATATATTCGAGCTCGAGCTCGATTCAAAGTTTGAATAGTTTAAATTTTTTGGCTCGAGTTCGGCTCAAATTAAAGCTCGAGCTCGAGTTCGGCTCGAAAAATTAGAACATGCTCACGAGCTATTCGAACTATTGCTCGAAAATAAATACTTGAATGCTAGAAATATATTTATTTAATATAAAATTATATATATTAATAAAATATTAAAGCTCGCGAGCGGCTCGCGAACTATCGAGCAAAAAAATTTGGGCTCGAGTTCGGCTCGAAAAAAAGTTCGAATGTGTTCGAGATCGGCTCGAATTCGATAATTTCAAATACGAAGAAAATATTTTTTCGAGCCGGCTCGAAAAGCTCACGAACCTGCTCGATTCGTTTACATCCCTGATCATGAACGTCTTCTCCTTAAAGACCCACTACTTAGATATAGAATTTAATTGAGTGCCATTGATATTGGAGTGTGGTGTGTCGTGGCCTTTTTATATTTGGTACTAGATGACCTATTTTTTATTATATATTTTTATGGTTTTGGCAACGAACCCTCGATGATTTTCCAATGGATGGTTTACTCCTCCGTGGTTTGAAAATTCTGCAGTTTATCCTATGTTATTTTCAAAATAGACAGTTGACTTCTTGTGTTTTGAAAATATATAGTTCACCTCCCTGTATTTTGTGAATATGTTTAAAACATAAGTTGATAGTGTGCTATGTTTTACAAAACATATGGGGTAAAATGCATATTTTGAAAATCACAGGGGATAAACTGATTATTCGCGATACCATATGGGTTTAAAGTACCTATTTACAAATCAAACGAGGCTAAAAAATACCTATTAGCGACGTCACATGGATAAATTGCCACATTTTCTATATTTTTTGGTTCATATTTGTTTGTCTAGGCTAAACATGCATGAAGGTTGTTAGAAAACCGTATGATCAAGCCACAAAGAATGTAATCTCCTTTGTAGTAAAGAATTGATACTCAAAGCAATTTTATATCAGAAAAGAAATTATCTATGAGATTGAATGAAGAACGAAAGAACTGAATTTTATTAAGTTGGAATAAAGTACAGAACCCTTGAGCACTTCTGAGTCACCTCTATGAGCCAAGCCTATCGACTGTATATTTATACATGATGGATTATAACTTCTATGCCTAATAAACTAACTACAACAGCTAGCTTATTTTAGCGGTTATCCACCCAACAATTTAACAGGTATTGGTTCTCGATTCTTTCAGCAAGTTACTTATTCTGTATTGTGGCCTTTCCAATGGAGATTAAGTCATCTTCCTTTCAAAGGCGGTGTGAGTAAAATTAAGATGGAAACTGAATGGAGAGTAATGTTTTTCTTCGTATGACAAATGGAGATAAAAATAGCTGAGGTAGAAAACAGGAAATGGCATTGGTGTTTCCTGGAAACTAATACTAACAAGTTGTGGAAAATGAAGATTTGATACTAGGTGGTCTTTCTGCGATAGACAAGTCTAGCAAATGCACTTGCTAGGTGGCACTAAGCCTCATTTGTGCATCTCATTGCATCCCCCATCTACGAATCCTGAGGCGCAGATCAATAGCTGCTGCCAAGAACCGTATAGTTTGAGCTGGTTTAAGTGTTTCCACAAGCTTAATTATAGTTCTTTTCCTCAAGAGATCGGCACATTGTAGTAGAACCTCCATCGAAACCGCTAAACGGCGGACAGCCGATTCCACGGTCGTTCTCCCGTTGTGTGGCCTTCCCATATTCCTAAGTCAATTCCACCATTGATGGAGACACCTATGTTCACAAGCAACATTTTGTGAACATAGATGAGCTTCACCAAGTTTGTTGCACACATAACATATGTAATGCAATGAAATCGTTTTGTGGGATCCCCAACATGATTCAATATAGTGATTAATGCACTTAAGCTTGATTACCATTGATCGGTGATCACGCTCGAGCTCGATTTTTACAACTGAATGCAACTAAAGACAAATCCAGTGCTCGATATCGAGCTCGATTTTTACCAAACACAATTGAGAGCTCGAGCTCCACACACAATGTTTCTTACCATTTTAAGCTTAATATGATTATCATATAATTCATAATACACGCATGTACTTCATAAAAAAACATAATGACCACATTTTCAAGATTTTCTTATTGGTAACTTGCATATTGATTCCCCATGTGAAGAGTCTAAAATTGATCAATAAGCCTAAAAACCTCTCTCATACTTCTATGCATCTATGAAGTTATCCATTATCAGAATCCTCAAAAATCGAAAATGTTATTTTGGAAAACACAAAAACATTTATTTAATTCATAGCATTCGAAAGCTTTCATTTTTTTAAAGGAAATTGTGGGAAAAAAATAGGAATAAATGAAATATATTTATATTTTTTGTTCATTTAAATTGCAGTTTTGAATAGAATACTCTAAAAATTATCGATATGAAGTTTCAACTCTTTTTTTTAGCAAGTATTCAACTAGTTGGGGTGGGGACGGAGACTCGAACACAAGACCTCCAGGTCGTAATTGCGACCGGTGTCAGATGTGTTACAAGTCATCACCATTTCATATCTCAATATAAAGAGCTAGTGATGGATTACCCACATGTGGTTTTGAAAATAGGCAAATTATCAATTGTGGTTTGAAAATAGACATTTTACCCTATTGTGATTTTGAAAATAGGCAGATTACCATTGTCACGCCCCGAGACCGGGGTCAATAACACCGGCATTGATTTCCATAAACAACCTGAAATCAATAAGCCTCGTAATATCGTAATAAACAAAACCAGTCTATATTCCATAAATAAAGAAATCATTGTCTTTACAACTGAATTAAAAACGCGAAATGAAAACTTAAACATCTTAAACGAATTAACATCGTACTTAATGATAAACTTAGAGTCTTAAGAAATACGCAGCGGACAAATCACCAACCCCAGAATTGGTGTTCTTCTTCAGCTTCAACCTCTTCTTCAGCTTTATCTGGGGATGTAGAGTAAGGGGTTGAGTGCTTTGGAAAACACTCAGCAAGTGGGGCACAATCGATATGATATCATAATAAATACTTCATAACTTTCATAACATGAATCATAACTTGACATAAACCGATATGAATGTATCTTGACATAATTGCTCCAACGAGCCATAACATGACATCTCATATCGTTCATAATTTTTCATATACTTAAGCACAGTAAAGCATATAATCTCCTCTTGGTACTGATATCAGTCTCTAGACTTATCCCTACTAGAGATGAGGTCATGACATCGGCTTACCCACGAATAAAGGGTCTGAAAACTCCAGAAACAACGGATAACCACCGTATAAGGTTCTTTTAGCGGTTACACCCCACCGCATCAGGGTCATGGGGAATTCCAATCCAATTAGATTTCGAGTTTAAGGTGCTTACAAATTAATATTTTTCTTAGTTTCAACATAGTTCATATCGATCGAGATTTCAAAACATACTATAGTTTTTCAAAAACGAAACGAATAAATAGCAAAAGCCCACTTACAGTGCTTGGTATCGTGCTTGATTGATCAAAGGTATGAAACAAATGAATTCTTATCTCCTTGGCTTTCAAACAACACGAGAAGAACGTCCAAAACTTGTACCAGGTTCTGGAACCCTTCGAACAGAATTCTCAAACGAATTCCAACAAAATCTTGGTTGCACTTCGATGGAACAAAGTGTTGAAACTTGGCTCGGTTATAGTTGCTGTCAATCAAACAGCTTCTGGAAACAAATCGATGAACGAGTTCTGGAGAAATATGGAAAAGAAGACAGAACTTGGTTGGCTTATGGTTTGGAAATTTGACAGAATTCTCGATGGCTTTTTGGCTTAAGGTTATCACTCACTTTCTGCTAGACTTTCGAACGAGATGCTGCAGGTAATTTTTGAAGGTTCAGAGTTGAAACAAACGAGTATACGTTGTTGGACAACTTGCTGGAATATTTCGAAAAACCTAGATGAATTCTTCTGGACAAAAACGTGCAGAAGCTTCGGCTTTTGGTTGAAGGAATTTCTTCTCGCTTTATGTGGCTGGAAGGAGATGGCTTGGAGTGAATAATAACTACTGGTTTGGTCCCTATTTATAGATAAAAGTGGAGGCTAAGTCTAAGAGTTTGAGTATGATTCAAACTTGAGAAGAAGGAATCTGAAATCTTTAATCTCTGAGGTGGATGACTGATTCTGTTTCGATCTTTGTGATATCCCCGAAATAATTAATTGCAATTTGGACATTAATTATGTTTATGTGATATTATGGCGATAATTAGATTATGTGTTAGGACTAATTATCTTGGTAAAATGCTTGTCACATGGTAGGCGTGACCCGATAGAGCATTTCAGGGTGCATGTTATACATGTTGGGAAATTGGGTGTTATAATGGTTTAAATGTGTTGGTTTGTAATTTTTAGTAAAGCATGATTTAAATGGATTTTGGTGCATTGTGGTAAAATGCTTTTAAAATATTATGTTGGGGTATTTTATACATCATGCTTATATTATGATACACATTTAAATCCCAAAGTTGGTAAGGAGCCACTTGCTCACATCTTTACATCCCATCACCCCCTCTCTATCAACTTTATGTTCCTTCAACCCTCTCCATTCATCCAAAACCTCCATTTTCGTTGCTGAAACTAGAGGAGAGGAGAAAGCTTTGAAAAAGGAGTCTTTTGTGATTTCTTGCTAAAAACTTGGAGCTCAATTGGTAAGCTTCCATTATGGTAGAGTTTTGGTTGGGTTTGTAGCTTGTTTTTGGGGTTAAAAGGGTGGATCTTGGTCCAACATGTTGTTTATGTTTGGGGGATGTATTTTAAGGTTGTTTTGTGGTTAAATGTTGAGAATGGTGGTTGATCTTGGTTGTATATGAGTTTAGGTGTTGTTGGAAGCTCATACATGGAAGTTTCTCGCAGGAACAGGGCTGCCCGATCGATCGAGAAATGGGTCCGATCGATCGAGCAGGGCAGAGTCTGAACAAGGCGTGAAATGAGCTTACCGATCGATCAAAATTTTGTTCCGATCGATCGGTGTGACGTCTCGATCGATCGATAAAAAGTTTCGATCGATCGGTGGAGGCAGTACTTGGATGCCTATTTTTCTTCACTTAGCGATCGATCGGGGCTTGGGGACCGATCGATCGCAAGGCTAAAAATGTGGGTTTTGGGATTTTGTTCTAAATGATGATGTTTTTGGTAATGGTTCATTTATTGGCTTCTAATATGGATTCATGTGATTGTGTAGAACCATCCCAGGTAGCCACACATCAAAGGATATAAAGTCCCACGACATCTCCACTTTTGGAACTAAGGTACGTAGTGAGATGTACGGGCATCGGACGGTAAAACGTATTATTACGTATTGAATTGGTTATGCACTATGGTTGCACACATGGAATTTATTATGCATTTTGGTTGCATATGTGGCCTTATTTATGCATTATGGATTGCATACATGGTTTGGTCATGCACTTCAGTTGCATGTAATTGTGAGTCGGGATTATATTACAGTGATGGAGAATGCTTGCCGCTAGTGGCGTAGCGATGTGAATACTTGCCGCTGTCATACCGTAGCGATGAGAGAATATTTGCCGCTAATATGAAGCGAAGAACACGACCGCTGTCATATTTATAGCGAGGGATATTAGTGCCGCTGGTATTGTCTAAGCGAGGGGTATTTCCGCTGTCATGTTAATGCGAGGGGTATTATGCCACTGATATAATAAAACTCGGGAATTGAATACGACATACATGGAAATCGGTGCATGTCATGACACACATTATTGGCATTATAATCCATTGATTATGATTGTGATACAGGGACAACCAATGGGAGCATAGAAATGTATTAAATACAGGAAGTGAATTGTATTTACAGTTTATGCATTTTAATTACAATCATATTATTGTGAATATGATTTATATACATGCTCATGGTTTTGGGGTTGTTCCTGTAGGTACTTTTGGGACGGACGGGCTAAGGCGGGTTGATGCGGTGAGCCAGTGAGGAGTGCTCTTGGCATAGCAGGCCTAATTCTTTTGTATAGTCTCTACTCTAGGAGTAGTGTAAAACTATAGGATTAACATTCAATTGATTGGAATGTAATTAATCCCTTTTTGGAAATTTTAATTTGGCCTGTAATCTTAACGGCTCAAGACATCAATACGGAACTTTATATCATTAGATGCATGTTTAACTCTATTACGCCTTTAATCCGCACTTAAGGAACTAGGGTCCTTAGGTATCAGGGCAGTGGTTAGAGAACCCGGGAATGAGTGAAGGGTAGCCTTAGCATGGTTAGCTAAGTGTTTACATTTGGGCATATTTATGCATGTGATGCATATTAGTGTATAAATTGTTATACTAACGTGCTTAATATCGTTCACGTTGTCTAAAGGCATAACATATATATTGTTTGGAATTGTTGTTAACTCTTGTTTTACAGCATGGCTGCTATGAATGTGGGGAACCTTAATGAAGAGGTTGGTGATGTTGGGAGCGTGAACGCTAGTATTGGTCAGCCAAATCCTTTACCTCCACCTGATGTGGGCGTAGAGCCGGTACCTCAGTTGCTTTTACCAGGGGAGCTTAGTCTGAGTCAGTTCCTAACTTTCCACCCGCCCATGTTTGAGGGGACGGAGACAGGAGAAGAAGCTGAGGAGTGGCTCGAGAGGTTAGAGCAAATATTTGTGTCCGCCCCTTGCGCTAGGACATCATGGCTGAGGTTGGCGGAGTTCCAACTGTCGAAGAAGTCTTCTATGTGGTGGAAGACGACGGTGATGGAATTGAGAGCTCAAGGTATGGTGATTGACTGGACTTTATTTTGGACTCGGTTTCTAAACCGATACTTTTCTGCGGCGGCTAGGCAAACAAAGGAGGATGAATTCACGAGCTTGAAACAAGGGAGCATGTCAGTTTCGGACTATGCCATGCATTACTCGTCCTTGTTGTGGTACGTTCCCCACATTGCAACAAATGGGCATGCCAAGATGAGACACTTTCTAAAAGGGCTGCGACCGGAATTTTTTGATCGGGTTATCTCCAATAACCCCACTTCTTTTGATGACGCTCTCACTAGAGCGGAGCTAGCAGAGATCGGAGTCAGTGCTTACCCGGACGTTGCACCCCCACAAGTCCCGCCGTCGAGGCCAGTGTCTAATAATCTGAGGCCACGAGGAGAATCATTTAAACCTCGTGGGGCTTCTTCTTCATCTTCTCGGTTTGGTGGGAGACGAATGGATAACCGGAGGGGTGGTGCGCCTAGCAACAGAGGGCAGACTCAAGAGAGTAGGAGTGGAGTGGTGAAGTGTCACTTTTGTGGAGGACCACATCACATGCGAGACTGTACGGCTTGTTATAAATGTGGCAAGATGGGCCACATATCTCGGTTCTGTCAGAATGGTGATGGTCAGGTGGATCTTAGAGGAGGCAGAGGGAGGTTTTCTACCGGGACAGTACAGCAGAGGCCACCGATTGTGCCTCGACAGATGGGAGGACAGGCGATGGGGCCACCTCTGGGACAGGTCTATGCGTTGACCAGGGAGCAGGCCGATGCGACTCCAGAGGAGGTGATAGAGGGTACGTGCCTTTTATTTACGTATTCCGCCTTTATTTTGATAGACACAGGTGCTTCGCACTCTTTTGTGTCTGCGGAATTTGTGGAAAGACATCATATGCGCACGTCTCCGTTACCCAAGTCTCTATTGGTCTCGACACCCACCGGAAAGAAAGTTGTTGCAGATCAGTTTCTGATGGACTGCCTCATTTATTTTGAGGGCAATGAGATAAAGGCAGATTTGATTGTTTTGAGTATGTCAGATTTCGACTGCATTGTGGGCATCGACATTCTGAACAGATATTAGGCGGTGGTAGATTGTCGAAAAAGGACAGTACGGTTCAGATCTCATTTGGGAGTTCAGTGGATTTTCTATGGCAACGGTTCTCGTGCGAAGATTCCGTTGATTTCGGCAATTAAAATGTCCCAATTATTGGAACGTGGACATACGGGCATATCATCTATGTCGTGGACACGTCGGTAAAGAGCAAAGAGTTAAGAGTTGATGTTCTACCAGTGGTAGCGGAATTTACTGATGTGTTCCCGGAGGAAATTCCAGGATTCCCACCGGCTAGGGAAGTCGAGTTTGGGATTGAGTTATTACCAGGGACATCCGCTATCTCTCGTGCACCTTACAGGATGGCACCGACAGAGTTGAGGGAATTGAAGGAGCAGTTACATGAACTCCTGGATAAAGGATATATACGGCCTAGCGTATCGCCTTGGGGTGCACCGGTTCTTTTTGTGAAGAAGAAGGATGGTTCGATGCGGTTGTGCTTCGATTACCGGCAACTGAACAAGGCCACGGTGAAGAATAAGTATCCTCTTCCAAGGATCGACGACTGGTTTGACCAGTTGCAAGGCATGAAGCTGTATAGTAAGATTGATTTGAGATCCGGGTACCATCAGATACGGGTCAGAGAGGAGGATGTGCAGAAGACAGCATTTAGGACTCGGTATGGGCACTACGAGTTCTTAGTAATGCCGTTCGGTGTGACGAACGCCCCAGTTGTCTTTATGAGCTTGATGAATCGAGTGTTCCAACCCTATCTAGATTAGTTTGTCATTGTGTTTATTGACGATATCCTCATCTACCCGGAGCGAGGAAGAGCATGTGAGACACTTGAGGACAGTGCTTCAGATCTTCAGAGATCACCAATTATATGCCAAGCTCAGTAAGTGTGAGTTTTGGTTGAGCAGTGTAGTGTTTCTGGGGCATGTCATATCTAGCAATGGGATTTCAGTGGACCCCAGGAAGATTGAGGCAGTGATGGAGTGGGCTGCACCCACTTCTGTGCCCGAGATACGAAGTTTTCTTGGTCTGGCTGGTTATTACCGACGCTTTGTCGAGGGATTTTCTAAGATTGCCAAGCCACTAACGCAGTTGACCCAAAATGGAGTACCCTTCTTTTGGTCAGAGGCTTGCGAAGAGAGCTTCCAAGAGTTGAAACACCGATTGACGACGGCACCGGTATTGGTGATTCCTACAGAGAACAAAAGGTTTGTCCTTTATACTGACGCATCGCTACAGGGCTTGGGATGTGTACTGATGCAAGATAAGCACGTGGTAGCTTATGCATCGAGGCAGTTGAAGCCGCATGAGGCTAGATACCCAGTCCATGATTTGGAGTTGGCGGCTATTATCTTTGCCCTGAAGTACGTCCTTTACCATATATACGGATCATAAGAGCCTGAAAATCTTGTTTACTCAGGCGGAGTTGAATATGCGTCATAGGAGATGGATGGATTTGCTCAAGGACTATGACTGTGAGATTGACTACCATCCGGGGAAGGCCAACTTGACAGCAGACGCCTTGAGTCGGAAGGTGAAGAGTACTGCTGAGGAGGTCATGCATTTGTCGGCTATGATGACTTCATATTGCCATCTGGGCTATGACTTTGACGTAGATACATCGCCTGTGCATGTATCGACCTTATTGGCTGAGCCAGATATCTATGAGCATATCAGGAGAGCTCAGAGGACAGATGATGAGATTCAGAGATGGTCATCATTGACACTTCAGGGGCAGCCATCAAAGTTTAGAGTGGCTGAGGATGGTTCTTTGAGACCTGGTAACCGATGGGTAGTTCCATTTACGCCGGAGTTGCGTAGAGGAATCTTAGAGCGAGCTCACAATAGCCGATTCAGTATCCACCCTGGAGGGAGGAAGATGTATAAGGACTTGTGCGATCAGTTCTGGTGGAAGCGGATGAAGCGTGATGTGATCGCTTTTGTCAAGAGGTGTTTGATCTGTCAGCAGGTTAAGGCAGAGAGGCAGAGACCCGGTGGCGAACTAAGGAGCTTAGAGATACCGGAGTGGAAGTGGGAACACATATCTATGGACTTTGTGACCCATTTGCCGAGGACTACTTCGGGTGGTGACGCCATTTGGGTGATCATTGACAGGCTGACGATGGTAGCTCACTTCATTCCCTACAGTATGGCGTACACGTACTTGAGGATGGCTCAACTGTATGTCCGGGACATAGTGAGACTACATGGGATTCCAGTATCTATTGTGTCGGACAGAGACCCGCGGTTTACGTCTCATTTCTGGGGAGGTCTTCAGTCAGCATTGGGTACTGAGGTGAAATTGAGCACCGCATTTCACCCCCAGACGGATGGTCAGACAGAGCGTACTATACAGACGCTCAAAGACATGCTGCGAGCTTGTGTGTTGGAGTTTGACGCCTCATGGCAAGATTCTTTGGCCTTGGTAGAGTTTTCTTACAATAACAGCTATCAGGCGAGTATTCAGATGGCACCGTTTGAGGCGTTGTATGGTAGGCGTTGTAGGTCGCCATTATACTGGTATGACTTGACCAGTAAAGCAGTGGGAGGACCCGAACTGATTTGGGAGATGGAGGATAAGATAAAGGTTATCCGTCAAAAAATGAAGGCAGCCCAGGACAGGCAGGCAGCCTATGCGAACAAACGGCGGAGACCGTTGGAGTTTCAATTAGGAGACATGGTCTTTTTGAAGATTTCACCTTTCAGGGGTGTGGTTCGGTTTGGTATGCGTGGTAAATTGTCTCCGAGGTATGTGGGACCGTATGAGATTTTACAGCGCATCGGTACCTTGGCTTACCGTTTGGCACTGCCACCGTCGTTGTCTGGTATTCACGACGTGTTTCATGTATCTATGCTGCGGAAGTATGAGCCGGATCCGTCGCATGTATTGCAGCCTTCTGAGGTTCAGTTGGATTCTGATGTATCATACGAGGAACGGCCAGTCAGGATTCTGGATAGGGCTGATCGCAGACTTCGGAACAAAGTGATACCTATGGTAAATCTATAGTGGGATCGCAGCGGTGTCGAGGAGGCCACGTGGGAGACGGAGCAGCATATGGTGCAGCACTACCCGGAACTATTCTCTGGTATGTGATTTCTGTTTAGTTTCGATTTGGGTAAGTGTATGCGATTTCGAGGGCGAAATCTTATAAGTAGGGGAGTATTGTGATATCCCCGAAATAATTAATTACAATTTGGGCATTATTTATGTTTATGTGATATTATGGCGATAATTAGATTATGTGTTAGGACTAATTATCTTGGTAAAATGCTTGTCACATGGTAGGCGTGACCCGGTAGAGCATTTCAGGGTGCATGTTATACATGTTGGAAAATTGGGTATTATAATGGTTTAAATGTGTTGGTTTGTAATTTCTGGTAAAGCATGATTTAAATGGTGATTTTGGTGCATTGTGGTAAAATACTTTTAAAATATTATGTTGGGGTATTTTATACATCATGCTTATATTATGATACACATTTAAATCCAAAGTTGGTAAGGAGCCACTTGCTCACATCTTTACATCCCATCACCCCCTCTCTATCAACTTTATGTTCCTTCAACCCTCCCCATTCATCCAAAACCTCCATTTTCGTTTCTGAAACTAGAGGAGAGGAGAAAGCTTTGAAAAAGGAGTCTTTTGTGATTTCTTGCTAAAAACTTGGAGCTCAAGTGGTAAGCTTCCATTATGGTAGAGTTTTGTTGAGTTTTGGTTGGGTTTGTAGCTTGTTTTTGGGGTTAAAAGGTGGATCTTGGTCCAACATGTTGTTTATGTTTGGGGGATGTATTTTAAGGTTGTTTTGTGGTTAAATGTTGAGAATGGTGGTTGATCTTGGTTGTATATGAGTTTAGGTGTTGTTGGAAGCTCATACATGGAAGTTTCTCGCAGGAACATGGCTGCCCCGATCGATCGAGCAGGGCAGAGCCTGAACAAGGCATGAAATGAGCTTACCGATCGATCGAAATTTTGTTCCGATCGATCGGTGTGACGTCTCGATCGATCGATAAAAAGTTTCGATCGATCGGTGGAGGCAGTACTTGGATGCCTATTTTTCT
Source organism: Haberlea rhodopensis (assembly GCA_907163345.1). NCBI lineage: Eukaryota > Viridiplantae > Streptophyta > Magnoliopsida > Lamiales > Gesneriaceae > Haberlea > Haberlea rhodopensis. Next base: position 10,323,992 of record CAJQUN010000004.1, read on the forward strand.
TCACTTAGCGATCGATCGGGGCTTGGGGACCGATCGATCGCAAGGCTAAAAATGTGGGTTTTGGGATTTTGTTCTAAATGATGTTTTTGGTAATGGTTCATTTATTGGCTTCTAATATGGATTCATGTGATTGTGTAGAACCATCCCAGGTAGCCACACATCAAAGGAGATAAAGTCCCACGACATCTCCACTTTTGGAACTAAGGTACGTAGTGAGACGTACGGGCATCGGACGGTAAAACGTATTATTACGTATTGAATTGGTTATGCACTATGGTTGCACACATGGAATTTATTATGCATTTTGGTTGCATATGTGGTCTTATTTATGCATTATGGATTGCATATATGGTTTGGTCATGCACTTCGGTTGCATCTGATTGTGAGTCGGGATTATATTACAGCGATGGAGAATACTTGCCGCTAGTGGCGTAGCGATGTGAATACTTGCCGCTGTCATACCGTAGCGATGAGAGAATATTTGCCGCTAATATGAAGCGAAGAACACGACCGCTGTCATATTTATAGCGAGGGATATTAGTGCCGCTGGTATTGTCTAAGCGATGGGTATTTCCGCTGTCATGTTAATGCGAGGGGTATTATGCCACTGATATAATAAAACTCGGGAATTGAATACGACATACATGGAAATCGGTGCATGTCATGACACACATTATTGGCATTATAATCCATTGATTATGATTGTGATACAGGGACAACCAATGGGAGCTTAGAAATATATTAAATACAGGAAGTGAATTGTATTTACGGTTTATGCATTTTAATTACAATCATATTATTGTGAATATGATTTATATACATGCTCATGGTTTTGGGGTTGTTCCTGTAGGTACGTTTGGGACGGGCGGGCTAAGGCGGGTTGATGCGGTGAGCCAGTGAGGAGTGCTCTTGGCATAGCAGGCCTAATTCTTTTGTATAGTCTCTACTCTAGGAGTAGTGTAAAACTATAGGATTAACATTCAATTGATTGGAATGTAATTAATCCCTTTTTGGAAATTTTAATTTGGCCTGTAATCTTAACGGCTCAAGACATCAATACAGAACTTTATATCATTAGTTGCATGCTTAACTCTATTACGCCTTTAATCCGCACTTAAGGAACTAGGGTCCTTACAATCTTGCTAGCTGTGTTTCGGGTGGAGTCTTTCTAAGACTTTGGTGAGTATAAATCTGTACAGATTGAGGAGATGTGGGGCTGGATTCTGGTTGAATAATTGGAGTGTTTTAATATGGCTTGGATCTCTCGTCTCTAGGGAACACATCAGATAGGCATTGATCCGAAGCCAAGCGAATCCAGGTGCTGAAAATCGGGAATTAAAGTATAGGAATCTGCACCGATTTGTTGTGGTGGATGAAGGATTCTGCTCGATCTTAAAGGATGGTGTTGGGTAGATAAAGTCGAACCAAGCTGTTAAAATTTGGAGGAGTTTAAGAGGATGCAAACGCCTCGAAATTCATGGACTAAAACCGATCAGATTTTTGATTGAAAAACGGAAGTTTTGGTTTGATTCCAAAACTGAATTTCAAAGCTGAATTCGAGATGAATAAAGGGGGAGTTTGATTTGTTTAGGACTCCTTGGTTGCTATGTAACTCTTGGCTAGAGTTTAGGAAGTTTACAACTCTTTTTAGTTATCCCATAACTAAAAATCCGGGTCTTTACAACCATGATGTGGTTTGAAAATATGCATTTGACCCCCCTGTGATTTCGAATATAGGCACTTTACCCCCTTTGTGAATATGTGTAAAATACCCCCTCCGTGGTTGTCATTTTTTACGAACTATAAGGGATAAAATGTATATATTTAAAATCACAGTAGATAAAATGTATATTTCCAAACCACAAGATGATAGTTTGCCTATTTTAAAATCACAATACATTAAATGACTATTTTAAAATCACATATTTAATCTGTTTATTTCCAAAACTATAACATAAATCCGCAACTAGCTCCAATCATTCAATCCCTTATACTTGGGAGATTTTAATTAGTTAATTATTTTAATCAATATGTATGCAGTTGTATATATGTCAATCCAATCCGGTGTTAATCGATGAATTAGAATATAACAGTCCTGCTTGAACTCTAGCAAGTTCTTCTGTGTGTTCTTTTTCCTCTCCTTTAATCTGTGTCATCAATGTATTTATCCTCTCAGATTGATCCTCTGTCAAATCCAACACATTGTTGATTACAATCCGGATAGCCAATCCTGGCCTGAATCCACCTAACCACAGATAGGCTCTCTCAAAGGAGCTAAACCAAGTCGGTGTGAACGCCAGAAAAAAACATTTTCACGCGCAACCCTTTCCTTGGCTTCATAATTGATTAAAATGAGCCATAACTTCTTGGGTAAGTCCATTACACCGAACATCGTTTTCTTCATCATTGCCGCATTCGATTATTCGAACAAGTTCCTGGAGATACCGTTCTTGATTGATCGGCATCCTGGTTTTATATATAGAGAATGTTTTCTTGGTGATGAAGGATGTCATTTTTTTTAAAACAGATGATGGATGTCTTTTTTGGGTCATGAAACGTTGATTTTGGAGGTTACAAGTCAGTTGCAAGTGTGATGTTTTTCTGTTGGGGACAAGATTATGAGCGGACACAGGAGCGGTGGCGGAGACGAAATGGGGAAGAACTTAGCATGTTTTAAGGTGGAAAGTGGGTGGTGCCAGTGCGGAATGGGACAGCATTTGCTACACCGTGAATTAGGGGTGAGTAAAATATTAGTTAAATCGAAATAATCGATCGGACTAAATTAATTTAGAAAGGTTTTGATTTTTTAAACATCGGTTAATTCAGTTCGATTTTGGTTTTTATTTTAAAAATATTGGTTAACCGAATTAACTGATTTGTTTAGTTTTTTAAAATATTTTTTAAAAAAAGTTAACTATTTTTTTTAATTTTTAAAAACAAATTATCTTATTTTTTTATTTTTTAAAAAAATTTCAGTTAATTCAGTTATCGACCGAAATACGATTTTAAATCGGTTGGTTATTTCGGTTTTAATAAATAATTTGCTCGTTCGGTTTGGTAAAAATAAAAAATCGGATAATTCGATTTCAGTTTATTCGATTTGATCGGTTTGGTTATAACCGAATGCACACCCCTACTGTGAATTGATTGGTGGCCGACTTTAAAGCAATCGAATTCAAATGGCTCGTACTTTATATACTTACGGTGTGTTTCAACTCATAGATATTGGCAAGGATAATTTTAGAAATTATTTTAATAAAATATTTAGTTGGTTTTTTGTCACAAAATTATCCCATTTTATTACAACTTTGTCGCAAAATAACATATATATCTGATGTCATATGACATATTGGCCTTCTCGGGTAAAATTTCCTCAGTTAACTGAATCGTCATGTACCGAACAGAGTAACACCGAACAGGATGAATACAAAACACATGGTAGCCGAACAGCTGATAAACCCTCCTCGGGATTCTGGTCAAACGAGACAGGTTTCTAAACTTTCCCGTCAAATAAACTGAAGAATCGAGCCTATACATACCGCTGAGAGTATCATTTAAGGGGTTGGATTTTTTATGCATAAAAGACTCCGAAGAGAGCATACTTATTCTGTTCGGTCGTCTCTATTATTTTTCAGATATTCTTGTGTAATAATTCTGTAGTCATAGGTTGTGTCAAAAGTCCTGTAACAAATCAAGATTGTGATAGTACAAATTATACTGGAATAGGTCCCGTGGTTTTTCATTCAATTCGAGAGTTTTTCACGTAAAAATTTTGGTGTCTTTCCTTTATTTTTCATAAACATCTGATTCTACCAAATACGTAAAAATAACGGATAACATCATATCTTTTCTCACCTATAATTTGATTACTTCCAAAAAATTAAAATTCCCCCCACTAATTAATCGTTACAATGAATAATAAAATTAATCTATCATTTTAAAACCATATCAAACAATATATTACTTAGCATATTATTTATCATCATTGCGGATCAGCATGCCACAGTAAATATGTACCCGATTCCTATATACACCGCCCGTCACACCCTGGGAATTGGTTTCGCCCGAAGTATCGGACCAATGATCACCCATGACCTCTCATAATTTTAATCACACACATACTTATCATATCCCTAATTTCAAAAGGTACCTTAGGGTATGTTTGTAGTTATGGATAATGGTATGTGATTTAAGAAATATTTTAATACAACGTTTAGTTGGTTTTTTATCACGAAATTATCTCATCACATTTATCTCATTTTATTCCAACTTTGTAGCAAAATGATATTTATGTCATTTCCCACCTCTTCAGTTTTATCTTTTAAAAAAAAAAACAATGAAAATTGTTGAAACCATATAATGAGTTTCTTATGAACCTAATCAAATGAATATTTGGGTTACAATAAAATTGCCTAGTTTTTTTCATATGAAAAGTTTGTTTAATATTTAGTAAGTTTCTTTAAAAAAGAAGAAAACAGTATGGACTTGGTTGTTTCATAATGGGGCCAAAGGCCAGTGGTCTTGCCACAGGCCCTGTGTTAAAGTTCACTTTTCGAACTGAGTGAGCCTTTGTGGATTCATCTGCGGCCCAGGTAAATGCACTTGGCCCACAATTAAACAGCCAATATGCGGCACTTGGATTTGGATTTGTGGCTCTCTATTCACCTTTGTCTTCCAACAGCAAAAATTCTCAAGAATGGAGAGCATAGTTCCTCCACGTAAAACTATACCCCTTAAAATCCGAGAAACTTCAAGAAATCCACACAAAATATCTTTCAGAAGGACTCCAAAGAATACCACGGAAGATTTTCAATTGAAGCAGCTGTGCAAGCAAGGACGCATCATTGAAGCTGTTGCCTCTTTGGATTCCATTGCTTTATCATGGTCGAAGCTACGACACAGCACTTTATCATGCTTGATCGAATCGTGCGTTCATTCGCGTTCACTAGACCTATGTTTCGAGCTATATACCCGTGTCAGGAAATTGCTAAAACAAAAACCGGATCCTTTTCTTGAAACCAAGTTAGTTGGCATGTTCGCAAAGTCTGGTTCCCTAGATGATGCATTTCATGTATTTGATGAAATGACTGGAAGGAATTTGTATGCTTGGTCTGCTGCCATTGGCGCCTGTTCTAGAGAGAAGAGGTGGGCTGAAGTGTTGGACCTATTTTATTCGATGATGATTGAGGGTGATGTGTTTCCTGATAATTTCTTGTTTCCCAAAATTTTACAGGCGTGTGGAAATTGTGGGGATGTCGAGACAGGGAGATTGATACATTCTATGACAATTAAACGTGGGATGAGTAGAGAACTACGTGTGAGTAATTCGATTCTTGCTGTCTATGCGAAATGTGGATGGTTGAGCTGTGCTGAGAAGTTTTTTGGAAGACTGGAAGTGAATGATGTAGTTTCTTGGAATGCAATGATTACAGGGTATTGCCAGCAGGGCAAGATAGATGAGGCACTGAGATTTTTTGACTTGATGCGCAAAGATGGTGTTGAGCCGGGGATGATCACTTGGAACGTAACGATTTCAAGCTATACTCATGCAGGGAAGTGTGATGAAGCGATTGAAATGATGAATGAGATGGAGAGTTATGGTCTCATACCCGATGTTTTTACTTGGACAAGTATGATTTCCGGATTTGCGGAGAATAATAAGGGGGTGGAGGCATTACATTTGTTTCGGAAGATGCTTTCTTCAAGAGTTGAACCAAATGGGGTTACTCTAATGAGTGCCATATCAGCATGTTCATCTTTAAAAGATTTTAGTAAAGGAAAGGAAGTTCATTTATTTGCCATCAAGTTGGGATATGGCGAAGATGCCCTTGTGGGGAATTCACTTGTTGACATGTATTCCAAGACTGGAAAACTTCAGGCAGCTCGCCGGGTTTTTGATATGATATCTGAAAAAGATGTGTGTTCTTGGAACACAATGATAGGAGGATATTGCCAAGATGGATACTGTGGCGTAGCAGATGAGCTGTTTAAAAGAATGCAAGAATCAAACATACAGCCGAATGTTATTACCTGGAACGTGATGATCACGGGTTACATTCATAATGGAGATGTGGATCAGGCTCTGGATCTTTTCCAGAAGATGGAAAACGATGGTGAAATTATTCGGGACACCGCATCTTGGAATGCTCTTGTTGCTGGTTTCTTGCGGAATGGCTTGAAAAATAAAGCACTGCAGATATTCCGGCAGATGCAGTTTTTTGGTGTCAAACCCAATTCAGTTACTATTTTGACCATCTTGCCGGCATGTGCAAATTTGGTTTCGGTGAAAAAGTTAAAAGAGATTCATGGTTGTATTTTGCGCAGAAATTTAGACTCTGAGGGTTCGATTGTGAATTCTCTTATAGACACCTACTCGAAATCAGGGATGATGAAATATGTGGATGTCATATTTGATGGAAAGTAATCGAAAAGATTATTTTACATGGAATACAATGATTGCTGGTTATTTTGCGGATGGGTGTTTACATCAAATCAATTGAGCTCTTTGAAATAATGTTGCAACAGCATTACAGACCTAACAGAGGCATATTAGGGAGTGTGATTTGCCAAAATGGTTGATGAAAGGTTGCTTGTTTTTTCGAAGATGACTGAAGAGTGTCAGGTTTTACCAAGTTTAGACCGTTACACGACTATGGTGAATTTACATGGTCGTTCAGGGATGCTCGATGATGCGTTGAACTTAATCAAGGGAACGCCCATACAGTCTGATGTCTCTATTTGGTCTGCTTTTTTAACTGCCTGTTGGGCTCATGGGAATGTTAAGTTGGCAATGTATGCAGGAGAGCGGTTGCTTTGAACTTGAACCAGAAAATGCCTTCACTCACAGGCTAGTCGTACTTTTAATAGGAATTCTCCAAGGATTCTTTGAATATGAAAACATCTGTACTTTGAAAAGATTCAACAGAACCTATATAGGTCATAGCTGGATCGAAGATAAAACACTGTTCATACAATTACTTCTTGTAATCTTAGCCAACTTGGCGATAAATCTCTACCTTCTTGGATAAAAAGCGTAGAATTGAGAACCAGCACCAAAATATATGAAGTGCTTAGCATTGCAGAAGAGGAAAGAGAAGAAACTAATGGAGTTCACAGTGAAAAACTTGCATTCGCTTTTGCCCTCATCAAATCTGCTCGAACCTCTCGAAGTATAAGGATTGTCAAGAACTCGAGGATGTGCGAGCAATGCCATGGACTTGCAAAATCAGTCTCGGAAACTCATGGGTGTGAGATATATTTAAGCGATCCAAAATGCTTGCACCATTTCAAAAACGGGGTCTGTTCATGTGGTGATTACTGGTAGATTGGTAAGACCTCTTTATGTGGTATTGACATGGGAGAAAAAAATATTTAGAATTTGGATGATATAGACATTTTAACTTTTCACAATAATTATTCTCTCTCTATTTCACATGAAGAGGCCACTTATGTTGTCGGCCATCATCATTTGGTAGAGGATCAAAGAGCATGAATCTGAAATATACAATTAAACAGACGATGAATGCCCAAGGTTAAACAGAAGTGCAAGTTTCTCTGCCAGAAACACGCTTGATCCTATCCTTTCACCAAATAAACATCCTAATCATTGCTAAGAATGGTAAGGTTGAGCATCTGTGCCAGTCTGCCAGACTTTTGAAACACATGCATTTTTTTTTTTTTTTTTTGATTTACAAGGTATCCAGGCTTTCGCCTGACTAGTCCTTGGGTGACGGAACCGGCCCCTCAACGCCGCCACCAGGTAAACCGAGGGATGTGCCCGAGCTGACAGACATCTGTGGGAGAGGACCTACAGGCCACGACCCCAGAGCACAACCCCACAATATTTCAGCAGGGAATGCGCTCCACACGGGAATCGAACCTGGCGTCGAGGGGTTCCCCTACATCACCACAAACCTTACCAACTCGGCTATGCCCTGGGGGCAACACATGCATTTTTGGGTTTGCCCTTTAAGGACATCCCCACCATTGAAAGGACAGTTGATGCACCACAGACCCTGTTTTTTTATTTTTATATTTAGGGATTGAGAAGACTCGAATATGAGACCACTTACATTGGGAAATGAATGAAAACCACTAGGCCAATGGTACTGTCTTTGAAAGTAACATCGAGTTTTCCTATTTTTGAAGTCCTTACTTTTCTATTATTAAAATTCTCAGTCCCTTTACAAATATAATTTTTAAACTTCCAAGTTTATTTGCAGAATATAAAGGCATGTAAATGAGATTCGTAAATTTTAATGTTGCATTCTAAATATTATATTAGAATGTTTGTTCTCACTGAAATTACAAAAAAGGTAATTAGTTGCATTTTATTGTAAACAAAATATTTATAAAAAAAAAAAAAAAAAAGTGGTAATATGATATTGAATTACTTGTTATTTAACAAATGGTCAAACCAAATAGTTAAAATGATCCATCTCCATTCTTCCTCCTACCTCACCGAAGCCTTTCAATTCCACCACCAATCACCACTTTCAACTACCGGCAAATATGCACCTGCCACACCTACTTATACTCTCACTGACTTTCACAATCTGCTCCGCTACCTCGCCACCGCACAACCGCCACCGCACAACTCCAGAACAATATGTCGAAATCAAGCGTCCTCTTCCCTTTACCTCCCTCACCCCTTCATGCACCCTCCCTATTCTCTCCCACAACTTCGGAAACACCATCAACCTCCCCCCGACTTACACACCCTACACCCCTCCCATCAACTGCATCTGGTCACGCGCCGCCATCCACCTCTCCGCCGCTGTCAACGGCACCCAGAAGAACCGCATCGCCGCTGTATGGCTCGAAGCCGTCGAGATTCTCCGCACCAGCACTCCCGAGCCAATCACCGGAGATTCGTTCTGGAATATTGAAAAGGATGTCACCAAATACTCTTCCCTCCTCCGTCAACCCAATCTCACCCTCGCGGTTACCCTCCCAAACGCCGTTAATGGCGTCTTCACCGGCTTTTACCAGCTCAACCTCACTTTCCTCTATTATAGTAATGATACTTCCACTGAGGCCGTTAATTTTCCGTTACCTCTGGGTCGACAAACGGATGAGTTCACCATGGAAAAGTCAGAAGAGATCCCACTAATCATTGATGAAAACTATTCCTCCAGTGCATATGAAAGCCCGGCAGATTTGATAATCCCAATATCCGCCCTTGCAGTTGATGGATTTTGGTTCAGAATCGAGACTGGATCTGATGTAAAACAAAAGGTACTTCAAATCCCACTCAACACATATAGAGCAATCATTGAACTATACATTTCCTTCCACGCAAATGATGAATTTTGGTACTCGAATCCTACGGATGCATACCTCGAAGAGAATAATTTAGCAACCGGGCGAGGCAATGGGGCGTATAGGGCGGTTTTCGGTGACGGTTGATAATACTACAGTAGGATCAGTGATCCCATTCCCTGTGATCTTCAGTGGAGGGATCAACCCTTTGTATTGGGACCCAGTGGTTTCAATTGGAGCATTTGATTTGCCTTCATATGATATTGAATTGACCCCATTTCTCGGCAAGATTCTTGATGGAAAAGCTCATATTTTTGGTATTGGAGTTACGGATGCTCTTTCGTATTGGCTTGTTGATGCAAATTTGCATCTATGGTTGGATTATAACGTGGGTGTGGTAAAGGCAGAGACTGTTAAGTACACAGCTCCAAGTTTAACTATTAAGCGAAAATCAAAATTCGATAATCTTGATGGGAAGTTTAAAATTAAGGTGAAGAGGGAGAGTGAGTTCTCTGGGTGGGTGAGTTCAAGTTTAGGCAACTTTACTACCTCGGTTTCGGAGAAGCTGAAGTTCGAGAACAATATAAAGTTCAAAGACGATGGAAAAGAGAAGGTCGTGAAGCAGAAAGTGAAGGTGAAGACTGAAGTGGAAGTCGAGTCTTGTGGGAGTGATGTCTATAGTACTAAAGTAACTCGGGAGTATCCTTTAGAAATAACGACTTCTCATGTTACTGGATCAGGGGAGGGTAACTACTCAATTGTATCGGATTTCGAGAACTCGTTGGAGGAGGAGATTGAGGAGAAGAGGTCGAATGACAGCTTTAAGAGTAGTTTGGTTAACAAACAGAAGGCAAATGGGACTATGTATGTGAAGAATCGGGCTGTTCTGTCTGGTGCAGCAAATACTTATCAAAGTTATAGTGTTGACGATGAATTTGGTTGCTATAGTAGGCAGGTTCGGGCTGCCGGTGGGCACATCAGTAACGACACAACAAGGGTTCAGTGTTCTTCATCCTCTTGATCGGGTTGAATGAGTTCTTGTGTTGGTGAAATTTCTACGGGCACTAGTGTTACTAATTTCTCTGAATAAATGGCTCGTACAGTGTGATTGTTACTTGTAGTTTATTTGGTACAAATTTTGTATGAAATTTCTATGTATCATAAGCAACTGTGTATCATAAGCAACGTTTGGAGACCCTAAGAATCAGCTTGAGCTCGAGTATGGGGGAGTCTAGCAATATTTGTAGAACATTAGGCTCTAAATTTTGTGATGCCAAGTAATCCACATGTTAAAAGATTGAAAAAATATTATTCGAGGATATATAATGCTGAAGCAAATGACGGAAAATGTCTTCTGTCTGTAAATATTATTACAAAACTGAAAAATATAACAGGAAAACATAGGTGAAATAACAATACATCTGTTCAAATCGTAGTGTAGGGAATAGGGTGAACAAGAGCGGTACAAAATTGTTTCGATTAACAAGTATTCTCATACAGTGACGGATAAGAAAGAAAGAAATATCTACTCTGTTATCCCAGTTCCCGAGTTCTCCAGATCAATGTCTCCCAACCCTGTATCTTCCTCCTCTTCGCTATCTTCATCTCCACTAATCTCTTCGTTCTCGCGACCAAGCTTAGCCATATGCTCAGCAAGCAGTTTATCCTCTCGTTCGCTCACCTAAATAAAACCAAACGAATTAAACACATGATGCTGGCCATGATGAATATTTAATCGAGGTGAAAATTTTGAAAATGTAACAGAAAATGCAAGTGGGAATAATTTTTAGCGCCTTCTAATGTGATAAGGGAAAATTGAAATTCTAATTTGTTTATTTAGTCATCCTCACCGCTCTTGGTGCTTCTTTGACAGTAAGTTTTCCTGAGTGTCGCGCAATTTCTTCCGTGCAAGCTTCAATCGCCTTCTTAAGTACTGATATACCTTGTTCCTGCAATGGCGAAAAAAACTAATTTCATTGGTTACTCTTTTTTTTAATCATGTCAAATATTAAACCGAAAATACACATGTAGGGTAAAGATTGGGAATAATGAAAACTAGCACCTTCATGTTCACATATGACGAAACTAAATTTGATGCCATACCCTGGTGATGTACATCAGTTGCATTGCTTAATAGTTAATGCATACCATTGGATCATTGGCATCCGATATTGATCCAGAGATCATAGCTGACCATGCAGAAGGCAATATCGGCTATTCAGCAAAAAAACATATTTGTCTAGTAATTACCTTGTCAAGAGTCTGGGTGTTGAGGACATATGCTGGAGGAGCAACAAGTTTAATTTTAACCGGGCAATCCTTGTTTCCTGCAGCTTCGGCTTTTCTCATTGCTTCCTGAAGCATTTGGGACACATCAGTAACTCAGCACTAAGCACCAAAGAGAGATCCCAGTAACGTTAGTAACCAAGATAAATATAAAGAAAAAAAAAGCAGTCAAAACAATTAATCATGGGACTGAACCTTTATGTGCAGTACGCCATCAAACTGAAAACACTTCATTTCAATATCTGCACGAATTTTTAAAGGCTGTGGTGTCATTCTTCTCCTAATATTTTTAACTAAAGAGTCTTTTACGTCCTCCGATAAAGCAGGAACAACCTTAGTTGTCTGCAGGATTTCAGATGGAAAATAATCATATACATCAGTGTCATGAAGAATATGAGATTGAAATGAGAACATATACTACCTCTTGTCCATCAGTTCCAATTTCTTTTACTTCACGAGTAAGAGAATCAAGCACGGAACCAGGATCATTAACAACTAATTTAAACGCCTGTAATTTAGAAATCAGTAAAACATTTGTCACGGAATTAAAAACTAAGTAGATGCAAACAAATAGCATATATATTGATTGAACTTCTGAACATCTCACCTCAAATGCATGACCATATTTCCTGTATAAAGGCCAGCCCACATGAATATAGAGATCCTGCCACAAATAAAATGATCTTAGCAAACCCCAAAATAAAATGTAAAATGACCATTAGAAATGTCAGCACATATCATGTAGCACAACAATACAATGGAAGCAGGAAATTTTCAGATGAACAGTGTGTCAAAAGTAAATAGGACACAAGAAACATGATCTCTGCATTCAAGGAAGGAATCAAGTCAGTTGGCACAATTGATGCTCAAACCTTTAAGAAGTACAGTGAGACCTTAACAACTCTACAGAACCAATGGTAACCAATATTTTGTTCCGTTGACCAATGCTGAGATCAAAATACCACAAAGTTCTCCAAGTTGCAATTGGTCCTAATTGACAATAATAAGACGCAACCATATTCAGTCCCAAATACCAAAAGCTATTCCTAGGAGATGAGTTAAACAGAATCTAACACAGATCTGGTAAGTAGCCAAAAAAGCTCTTCTAGGCGTGCTTCCAACTACCCATAACTACACCAAGAGGTGCACGATCTGTAACTACTACTTGTAGTTTTCTTTCTTCCCTATTGCCATTTCTTCTACAAAATTCACTATGTATTTCGCCTATAAATAGCTAGTTACACTTATTTCATTGGGATAACATTTCCACAATCCAAGCAACCCGACAAAGACAAAAATCATTAGAGTCAAGCAACACATCAGTATACTGGAATATAAACCGAACCGTTCATAGCAGTAAATAAACTAACACACATTCAAGAGAATACACAGTCAACTCAGCTGAAATCTGAAGTCTTTCTCACGTCATTGCATCTTACAGTGCGATTGGACCAATATTGCATTTAAAAAAATTCTATGGGTATCAAACAAACATCGATAATTAAAATAGAAAATGCGTAATATAAATCCCCATCCAATGTTTACTAGCAAAATAAACACAAAAAGGCACAAAAAATAGAGCATTCCCATTGGACTCATTGCCAGCATTTCACAAGCATTGAGCTAAAATCAATTTAAAAGATGCATCTTTTTAAAAAAAAAAAAAAAGAAGCGAACTTTGAAAGAATGAATTCAACAAAACAATCCAATTTAAGGAGAACCTCAAGATCATTCTTCATAGTCTCCGCCACATGTCGCATGATGGAATGAACAAGCTTGCTCTTGTTAAATCTCTCCTCGCACCCCTGAATATCCTCTTCAGAAACTCGCCTCTTGCTGAGATCAATGTAACCCTTCTCCTTATCAACACGGAGCACCATAACGGGTTCGATGCGGCCCACTTTAATGAGGCTGCTGATACTGCGAATTCGGCGTCGAGATAGCTCCGAGAACAGAATCATCCCTTCGATGTTGTTGTACTCGAGTAGCGAAACATACGCGCCGCTGTCAGCCATGCTCTTCACTTGAATCATCACCGCCATGTCGACCTCCGGGTACTTTGCCTCGTACATCCGGCATTCCAAGTTCACCCCGGTCGTCGCCATAGATCGAATTAATTTTAATCGGGTCGGGTTTGCAGGAATTTAGGTATTCTTGGGACTCTTTGAATTTAGGGGTTCCGCAGAGGTGGGAGAGAAGTTGAGAACTTCTGTAAAGTAAATTTGATACAATAAATTTCACAAATTATCGAATTAATAATATAGACATTATCTTAATATTATATACTAATATTACGTTTTATATCTATTAATATCAAACAAGGAATTTAATTTATATAGAGGAGCGATGGATAATACTAGTTCTTATCCAAGATTTGTATCATTTGATGATGCCATGTGAATCGTTAAAAATATGTGAAGTTTATGGATAACCCAATAACTAAAGTTCCGTAAAGGGACTGGAACAGGTTATCATGAGACAAAAGATCGAATATCATGATGTGTTAGAGAAAGCAGCTCGTAAGCGGCTTTTTTTTTTTATGTTCCACCACTACATAAGGTACTAGTATCTGACAAGTTAAGGATTGTGCAGTTTTTTTTCTTCCACCAACACCATTTTGTTGAGGTGAATATGGTGCGATCTAGCATGCGAATTCTAGTTCATGTGTATTTTAAGCATTTGCTTGATATAATTTGATACTAAATTCGAACATAACAAATCAAGGTTAAAAGCAATTCATTTTCCAAGCAAACATCTTGTTGGCACCCCAATATAGTTATCTTCTATTGCCACGTTTTCATTTTGTGGTGAGTAACCAGGATTAATGCCTTTGGTGAAAAACATTGGTATTCAAATTAGATAATCACGTCGTGACAAATATGCGACCCTTAGCTAGTGTGTAGTGGTTGCTACCTCAGAGGCAATGTCCATGAGGGGCTAGCAACTTTAATAAATTAATACTCGATAAATTAATAACTTCTCTAAAATAATATTTTTTCTGGTCCAACAGTATTAATTTAATACTCGACAAATTAATAGCATCTCCAAATTAATAAAATTACATGGTCCTAACATTATTAGTTTATAGATATTTACTGTATAATGAATTTGATGTGCCCATAAAGTTAAATGATATATGGTTTCCCAAAATTTGTTATACTAATTTAATACAGTAAAACATTCATAAATTAATATTTGATAAACTAATAATCTCTCTAAATAATATTTTTTTCTGCTCCCAACATTATTAATGTAATACTCGATAAATTAATAATCTCTATAAATTAATAAAAGTTTATGGTTCCAGCATTATTAATTTAGAGAGTTTTTATTGTAGCTCAATATCGGAATGAAACAATTTTTAAACTCTTCTTCACTCAATTCCTACATCAATGCGTTATTCATCACATAGAATGCACGGATACTCCTAGAAATTAATCGGTGCAATATCGGACACTTCCCGGACACCGACACTTCTCGGACGCTCCTCGGACATCGACACTTCTCACGATATATTGGATCTGAGAATTGACCTACATTGGAAGTTTAAAAGTTATGCTAGCTCTTTATAAGATATATGAACTACTCCACTCATTGCCAATTGGTTTTGAGTTGGAACCCCATGCATTCTTAACATGATATCAGAGTAAGATTTATCATGGCTACTCCGCCAACATGCTCACCGTCACTCGCTTTATCATTCCACGTGTTTGATTTATATAATATCACATGTGATTGGACATGTTGAGAATTGTCCTACATTGGGAGTTTAGAAGATATGCTAGTTTTTATAAGATACATGGGCTACTCCAATTATTATCAATTGATTTTAGTCGAAACTTCATGTATTCTGAGTAGATATCGCCTAACCATGCTCTTGCTTAATTTGTTGAAGCACCATGAAAAGGGTATAGTTTGAATTTTTGTCACTATATTATTCTCTCCTCGATTTATTTAGTTTTCTTTTCTTTTCTTTAGATTTTCTTAAATCTTCGATAATTTATTTTATTTGAAGGTTTTAATTAATTTTAAAATAAAATGTAAAAGTATATGTGTTATTAAAACATCTCATAAACTCTATAAGTTCATAAAATGTTTATGATAAGCTTAACAGACAACTCTAAATTATATTATGAAATTTCATGTTCATAACGTGCCTATATATTAAGGTCCGCTTGGTTTGAATGATGAGATTATTGAATGATTGTATAATAGAGTGATAAATATATTGATTATAAATAGTGTTATATATGATAATTAAATTATATGACGTTTGGTGTAATTTTAATACAACAACAACAACAACTAAACTTTTAATCCCAATGAATTGAGGTATGTTACATAATAGAGAGAATCAAGTCGGTTCGGACACATGCATCAGTCTTCTCCAAACGCTTCTATCGGTCAACATATATTATGTAATCCCTTTGTATTCCATGTCTCTGCGTATAACTTCGAGTCATGTCTTCTTCGGTCTTCCTCTTACCCTCGTGAACTGGCCGAAATCCATGGACTGCACTCGATGCACAGGTGAACTGCTGAGCCTACGTCGAACATGACCAAACCAACGGCTTTCTTACATATTCTCTTCTACACAAGCTACACTTACTTTAGCTCGAATATCTTCGTTCCTTATTTTATCTCTTCTGGTCTTACCGCATATCTAACAAAGCATACATATCTCTATCGCATTCATCTTTTGGTATAATTTGAATAAGTATGATAAATATAAGGATATCAATATGATTGTATGCCCTAAACTACTCCTAATTATCCCCGACAAAACACTCCCCACGTATAAATATTCTTCCATCTTCTGTATATTTTTCAGCTTGTTTTTCTCCCAAAAATCGTTCCTAAAATTTCAACCAAAAAGTCTTTGAATTCTTCTTCCAAATCCACACGTAAAATACGGGCCATTTTCGCCAAGCAAATCTTTCCTTCACTTTCCGAGAATACGTGAAACATAGGATTTTCTTGTTAAAGGTGCAGCGGTACGGTAATTCCTCCGAAATCGTGAGATTCAGGTGACATTCGTGGATCCCACAAATCTTAATTGAGTTCCTATCGTCGTGGTGGCCGTTAAAGTTACATATGCTTAAGAAAAAAAATTTATTTGGTCATTTATGTGCTCGGATCTCATAAACATTTTCAATATTGAGCTAAATTGGTAAATGTTTTTAGCAATTTTCCGACGATTAAGACAATCCAAATGCATTTCTGATTTACCCACGACTCAAAAGCAATGTAAAATCAAATCTGAAGAGTTCGAAGTGCAATAGCGTAACGAAAGCGTTTGAAATCTGATGTGGTGGGAAAATTATACCACATCGGGTAAAATCAGTGCCCGAACAAGAAAGTGCCCGAACAGGAAAATACCCGAAGAGGATAATACTTTGCTCGGTCCCACGTGGTCAAACAACGACATAAGACCTAGTCATATCGGTTAATCAACCCGCATCTCCCGGACACGGTGGGGGCAGTAGAGCAATTAGGGAAGAATTATGCTAGAGTGGAGGGGTTTGGGCCGAGAGTTAGGGGGTTAGTGGCATAATTAGTGGGAGATAGTGGGCTGAAATAGTGGCTTGATTGGAGGAGATGATGGCTTAAAAAAGGACTTTTTGGCAAGCAATTTGAAAAGGGCTCTCGGCTCTGGACTGGAGGTAGAAGAATAAAGTTCATCTTCATTTTGATTTTTGCTGGTTCCTTTCATTTTCTTTGTCTATCTTGTGTACAAAAATACAATGTAAACAATCAATATTTATAGTGAAATTTTATACTGGACTAGGTCCCGTGGTTTTTCCCTCCGTTTTGGGGGTTTTCCACGTAAAAATCGTGATGTCCTATTTATTTTTTCTATTTGCGTTTACTCTACCGAATAGTGAAAATAACGGATAACATCAAAATCGATTTCCAAAAAAAATGTAAAACACATGAGTTAGCTGGAAGCATCGTTGATTTACCTATCGAGTATAGATGTCCACATTGGGTTGTAGCAGAATCGACTTCGCCAAATCGAACGAGAACGACGAATACAAGGAGATAATGTTTGATGTCTGCTAGGATGAAAAGTGATCATTATATGGTTTAGGGGCAATAGGGTAAATTCAGACAATATCATTGACACTGTTGAAGTCTAGATTGGCAAACCCAGGGGGTTGGGTGGGACGATTGTCCATCACTTAATAGCAATTAATCACGGGTTAGGATGATTAAGCCAATATGTTAAAAAAACGAGAAGAACAAGTGTTTATTTATTAATTCGCTACCTAATCATTCTTTATCCCTCATACCAAACATAAATCTTATTAAATATTTAGAAAAATAAACATTAAAAAATGTCTCCAAAACCCTCGTAAATCCCATCGGCCGACGGGTTCAAATTGGGCAAAAGGACAACGCATGGCACGAGACATGAGTGACAATATTATCTTTAAGCCAAAGAAGTTGAACTAAAAGGCCTGCTTGCCCACTTGCCTATCAACTTGCAAATAATTCCTTAATCTCAACTGAATTCAACATTAAATTATTAATAAAATAACAATAATAACACTGGGAAAGAAAATGAAATGTCCAAGGAAAGAGTACATTATAACAAGTTGGGTTCTAGAATTATACACCAACTTGGTTGTCAAATTAATGTGATGCTGCTATTTTCAATTTGGGAACTTCTACTGGCTTTGGCATTATTGCCAAGGACTCTGAGGGGACCTGTCGACCTGTGTTGCTTGGATTAACAAACACTACCGTTATCCAACTTTCCTGAAATGGCAGAAGCTATGATATAGCCAATGTGCAGATGGTCCGAAAACATGGGAATGGAGCGGCAAATCAATTAGCTAAGAAGGCATTAGTGTTAACGTGTTATTTGTAATATTGAAATAGTCGAAACTTTGCAATGATCAATGAATACATCGTTTCTTCTCAAAAAATTTTTTTACTATTATTGAGTTCCTGTAAATGATATCTATATTTGAATCGAAATATTCTCATCTAAGGTCAACATCAACCAAAACCGATTATTCTACGTCTTTGAATTCTACCTGCCAAATATATCTCTAATATATTATTACTATATATTATATACATGAATGTATTGGATTAAAATAGATTCGAATTCAAATTTTGTATTTATCATTTTATAATTTATTATTATATTTTAAACAAAACAAGTAACAACTCCCTAAAAATTAGCAGTTACCCATGATCGAGGTAATGAATTAATAAGATACGGTCATTAAAACATATCGGAGTGATAATTAGTTTAATTGAATTTTTATCATACAAATAATATAATTCAGTTATTGATTGGTTCTTATGCTCTATTGAATGTTTGAGGAGCTTATTATAAATAAGAGGATTATGTTTTCTCGTAAGTAACTACGGACTAAAATATTATGTTGTTAATCTCTCTCTAGTATATAATACAGTGATTCGGCTGATAGTTTCTTATGGCTATTTATAATGTAATTGAGTCATGATAATCTTGTAGTTTTATTTGTTGGTAAAGTATGTTTTGCACTTATAATAGTATGAAATACTATCATAACTATTGTTTTTATTAATTTTAATAAAATTGAGAATTCTAAATTTATAATTGATGTGGGAGGCTTGTCGGTGTTCAGTATCTAATCGTTTATGACGGGAATACTTGTATGTATCCGAGTCTTACTTATATACCAACTCACTATTAAAACACAACAAATTTTAAATAGAAATTCATAAATTACCAATAATTTTAGACCAATTATATTGAGTTGACTATCAAGTGAGACTCAAACCTGTTCATATAATTATTTTTCATATTGGGTATGGCACGAGGCCTCAAGAGTCAAGACAAAACTCTATAACCAAAATGTGAGTTAAAAAATATTTATGTACACAAATGGCGAACATAAATTGTTAATTAATTAATAGCAAGCGTAAAATTTGGTGCAGAATTTAGAGCTGGGTTGGAGGATGATTCTTGCCTTTAAATGGCGTCTAACGCCAAATAATCCTGCTCCAATTATTCGATATGATAATTTAAATTCATTCTAAATAATAAATCTATAATATAAAATCAACAACACGTAAATGTTTTTAATTTGATATACTTGTGCTTGCCACTTCTCCAAGAAAAAGGTGTAATGCACACACTACATACATAACATACAAAAAATATCCAAACCTAATGCCCAGAAAAGGTTGCCCAGAAATTTAATCTAATAAATCCAATATAAAATTCATGATCTACAATATGCATGATATTAATAAAATCATAAAAAGTTCAAAAAAATTTACAGATTTTGGCCAAATTTCTGAGATTGAGCCAACGACTGCAAGATTGCAACCTCACAATTGTATCAACAAAGGCACAAGTTTCTTCTTTGGTGTCCCTTGTGGGACATCCACAACATACGATTCCACCACCACTGTTCCACCACTTCCACCGCCGCCACTCAGCGGATGCAGTGGGGCTGCATGGAGTGTGGTAACAGAGCGATAATTGTGCAAGCGGTGATCGCCGCCTACTACGCTGAAACTCAACACATGTTTCTCATCGTCCAAGATTTCCAACCTCTCCGTGCTGGACACCGCCGGGAGACCGGACACAACTCTCACCTCTCGGAGTGTGCCCACTTCACCGTGTCGAGGATGACGTTGCAGCTCTTGAGGAAGTGCTTGTACTCCTGCGGTTTTGTCGAACCGGCGGACAAACTGACCACACGGGTATCCACGGGCGCATGGATCGTTTTGACCACAGTGGAGCAGCACTGGTTGAAGCTCACAAGCGTGTGTGTGGTGTTGCAAAGCGTTTTCCGGCATCGGAATCTCCCTGGGAACAGGCAAAACCCATGTGGGCCTTCGTCTGCTTCCTGGCGATGCAGGCTGATCTGAGTTCGTGTGATTTATGCGGTTGATTCTGTGAAGCTGAAGAGGAGAAAGGCATTTCTGGATCTTTAGTTCAGCTGCTGTTTTCTCTGATGATTTTCTTGATGGTACAGATATAAATACACAGGCTTGGCTTGTATATAATAAGTCTTATTACAATAAAGATCTGTGTCAAGTTGTTTTATTTTGGATGTAATCTCAGAGCTTACGAAAGGAATAATCAGATCATAGAGCAAGTTGATGAACAAGTTGCAAGGAAATTTTTGGACGCGGTGAATTTTAAACGCCCCCTGGCAGTAGTCTTAAATTACGTGATCCACCGGGCACTTTGTTTATCTATAAATAAATAATGTCATGTCCTATTAAGAAACTTTTGTGATTAATTATTAATTATTAGTTTAATGAATAAAAGCTTAATAATTTGATATAATTTTGAGTTTATGATTGTTGGTACTGTTTATTTAAATTGAAAGATTGAATCAGTTTAAACAATTGTAAATAAGAAGAGAAATATACTGTAAACAAACATTGAACAATCAAACTAAAAAAACATTAGACTTACAACAGTTATTATAAACTGAAGACCTTAATCAACAAGAATTTGGAAATATTCTGGACGAGGCCACAGGAAGCCGTGTGCCCGTAAAATCAAATTGCTCGCCTTAGCTCTGGCCTCCTGGATAAGTAAATTCCAAGGTACAAACGTCCAATCACCTCAGTTCGGATTGAAGCAAAAACTTCGAGCAGACTACCTCGAACACTAGCAGTGTGCAGTACTCTCAAGCAGAATGCTATATATATGTATGCAGATTTCGAAATGAAGAAAGCATAGAGCTGGTACAGCTTATATAGCTGAGTAAGCAGACCTCTCCAAATGTCACAGATAATTAAATGTAATGTTTAGTGGGTTGATGAAAAGACTGAGTTAGCTATATCAGGTCTAGTGCAGTCCAATGAGGTACATTAGACTGCCTATGACCCTAGAATACTCAGTTGTTTCACATCTTCTCCGCGATTCTTGCAAAGATTTGACAGATATACGAGAAATCCTATGAGCATTGGAAGGCAGTAGTTCAAGTTCTTAGATATCTAAGATACACTACTAACTACGGACTACATTATATAAGATATCCAGCAGTAATTGAAGGGTACTCAGATGCGAATTGGATTTCGGACTCCAAGAATATAAAGTCCACGAGTTGATATATATTTATAATTGAACGTGCAACTATCTCATGAAAATCATGCAAACAGACGTGCATTGCTAGATCAACTATGAATTGCAAAAGCATTTGTAATATTTGCTTGAAAAAATCGATGCGGCAAGTTGTCCCCAATTTTAACTATAATAATAATAATTTTATGTTATAATGTATAACCAATAATAGTGTAGTAAGCGGTGGGCAAAAGTTTGAGATCCCGAGCTTTCTCGATTGGTTCTCACCTTTGGTCCAAATGTGGTTTGCCTCCGTTCGAGGCTGTGATGGGAACAAATTAATGCCCCTCCCCCTACTAAAAAAAAACAAAGTTCGGTCTAAATATTATTTGCACCCTCATTTTCTTAATTTTTGGTAAATCATAAGAACATTTAAATCATTCATTCCTATTAAAACTTTTGAATTAGCAGTCTGACGAAGGGCCAGGAAGATAATTCAAGGGCTATCAACACGTTAATTTCTTTTAGAAATTTTAAATGTCAATTAATTATAATTTGTGACTATGAAAACAGTTTAAGCTCAATCAAATTCGGCTAAAGGAAAGACGTTATTTTCTATGTCAGTAAAAAAATTTGCAAGCTAAATGGAAAATGCAAAATCAAAAGAAAACTTTTTTTTTTAAGCATAAATCAAAAGAAAACTTGAGACGAAGAAAGTGGATCGAGCACGCGTAAACGGGGAATTTCCAAGTAGAGAAATAAAATATTCAAAATGGTTCATTAATTATACATAAATTTATATGTCAACTTGTTAAGGTTGTAAATTCTGACTTTATTCCTGAGCAGTCAACCTTACTTTAACTATATTTAATAATACTACTTGTCCTTTCCTTATCTTTTTGAGATAATAAGATTGGACATATATTTGTCATCTTGTGTTAAGGAAGGACTTTGAATTAGCTTTCCCATTGTTCAATTATAGCTTAGTATATGTCGGGGCGTCCCACAATTTATTAAAATGAGACATTTACTAACCAAATTGAAAACATTGTATTCACGAATTTATTTTTTAGCCTTAGATGAGCTAAGATAGTTGCGCTAAGATATGCAAACAGTGTATTGAACTATTTATACACATGCACAGAGACGGAATAGAAACTCATATTTTGGCCAACCTTTTCCATCACTGCACATGTGAATTGAACGTTATAATTTACACTCACTTTCTCAGCCCATTTTCACATCAGACAGCCATAACTTACGCTTTTGTCTTCATCCCATTTTCACATTACACAAGTTTTATAACTACTTAAAAAAACCTACTTAAAATGGTGTTATTAGGGTTTAGGGATGCTCTATAATTAATACACTTAAATTAGGGTCCTTGTTGCTAATAAGAGGCCTAAAGCAAATATCTTAATTGCTTTGCTGGTTAGCCGCCCTGGTACTCGTCTGCACGCTTTACGTGCATGTAACGTCCTTATTTTGTAAAATGAGTTGATAATTAAGTCCATTTTTTTTATTTTGGTTTTCAGGATGTAATAGAGTTTTTTGGAAGTTAGTATTTTAGTTTAATAGTAGTAACAACCTCAGGGATATTAATGTAATTTCCTGGTTGTGCCATAAGACAAAGTGGTGAAAATATTCAGGGGCATTTCGGTATTTTTGTAACATTCTCAGGGCGTTAATGTTATTCCCTGGTCATACCATGAGACATTGAGACAAAGTGGTTGGTTGTAATTACCAAAAGTATTCAGGGGCATTTCGATATTTTTGTATGTTGGCCATACCATTTGTAACTAACAACAAACTCAGGTGCATAAGTGTAATTTCGTGGCGACGAGACATGAGACCATGGTCGGTCTATTACCTTTACGCTTAATAAATGCTAGTGTTCCATTGCACGTGTTGCGTGCATATATAGTATTTGTTTTGTAAAATGAGGTGATAATTATAAATTTAATTTGGCCTTTGGGAAGTAATAAATTTTTTCAAGTTGATTTTGTAGTTTAATACCCTCCCAAATATTTTTTTTGATGTTATTGTGGTTATTCAAATCATCAGGGGTCTTGCTGTCATTTAGCACATTGAACGTCTTTGTTATTTGACAATACATGTGAGGGTATTATAGTAAGTATACTTTAGGTCATATCATTAACACCCTCACATATTATATGTAATATAGATATAAATATAGATATAAATATAGATATATAGATTAGATATAGATATATGTATAGATATAGCTATAGGTATAGCTATAAATTCACCACTTAAAATATAATTAATATAATTTTTAAATTAACATAAATAAAAATGAAATACTATTCAGTTATATAACCTTTTCAATCGTTTCAATAATAAAAACTACTTTTAATTATTCCTCCCAAATAGTCATTTATCTATTATCTAATTACAAACACATTTGATTCCCAAAAAGTAAAAAATTTCATTATTTCAAACAAAGCCACCATTTAGTAAGCATTGTATAAATAATATTTTGAAAAATAAAAAGGAGAGTTCTTATGCATAGTGCCGCTAATATTACATGAGGTAGCATTTAGATTGAGATTGATGATTTGATTTAAATAAAAGATAAAAAAAAATCATTTAAAATTTATGGATTTGAAATGACATGTAGTTGATTATCATTTCAAATCCTCCAAAAATGTAAGGAAAAGGTATCGCGAGAAGAATGGGAAATTTGAAATACAAACTTCGATTTTTTAATCAAACATAAATGATAGATTTGAGCGAGGGATTTGAAATTCACTCATTTCAAATCATTTAATACAAACACAATCTGAAGTAATTATGAGATTAGTTTGATAATACATTTTAAAAAAACGTTGAAAATCAAATTACACAAAGCAAACAATCCCTTAAATATGGCCAAAACTTATTAAATAATTTCAATAATATTGTACCTAATATAAGTAACATATATCCATTCATTCGTGTTTAAATATGGCCAAGGTGACGTAAAATTAGCTTTAATTTGCATTATATATGGACCAAGGTTAATTAATTCATTGTCTCCCCTAATTATAATAATATAAATGTTTATTTAAAATGAAAAATTGAACTTACCTAGTAAGAGATTATAAGTTAACATCAAGTTGGTGATCAAGTGGGATGTTATATTCAAACTTTGTGAAGATACTTAAGATGGTTGCTTTGCTTTTGTAAGTATTTAATCCACACTTGCTTTTGTTCAACTATATTGTGGTCCAATCCATATGTAAATGTTTACTTGTCTTTTCCTATATTTATATATGAATAATGTGTCACTTGAAAAGTATAGCAATTTGCTTTAGTAAATGGTTTTTTAGTACGTACATACATACAAATAAGGTTGAAAAATCTTGAACATGAGACTTCTGGTTTTTGTAGGAAAGCGGTGGTGTGTAATTTGTATACATATCTGATCTCGTAGTTTCAAATACGTTTCAAACTCATTATTCGTATATTTTGAATGGGTTACGAGTTTTTTTTATATTTTAAATATCATTCATTTAATTATAAGACAAATACATATAATTTGTGGGTTTTATTTCTCCAAATCCATTTTCATTCCGTACATAAAAAATAAATATTATTATTTCATTTTCAAATAAAACGTCTCAAAAACTCTATTATATTATATTATATATATTTTAGAATTTAAGATATCCGATTCACTATTATTATATCAATTCAGATTATATGTAATGGTGCAATTTTAAACGAGTAAACCTTCCACAATTTGATATGCACAATAAAACATTACAAATAATCAAGCATTGAACTTGTTTCGAGCTAGAATGTCTGAATTTCAATTGGAGCTCAATATCAAACTAGGTGGTATAGAAACTTGTATTCCCCTCGTAAAATTGTATTTGGCCCCCCAAAATTGCAGCTATACCGATCTCTTTCTGTAAGTGTTAATATAGTCTGTTTAATTGAATGGTGATTTATACTAAGGTATAATGGGCTACTCTTGTCTGGACTCTAGGATCTCTTTTAGGGGCCCCGTAGGGGTCTATAAAGCCATATAGAAGTATCATTAAGGTAGTTGTGCTATAAGATGAGCCATATGCAAACCAAACTGCTCACCGAGGCACGCCAACGCACTGTCTTTCAATTGAGTTCAATCTACCTGGACTCTGACGTCATCTGACAGATTCACAAGTATCTTCTGAGCTCCATAGGCCATATATAGTCATGAAAGATAGCCTAAATAGTTTATAAACCATTAAGGAGTTATATAGTAGCTAGCTCTGTACGACCATTTTCATCGTTTGTTCCTCTCAGCCTAAATTTTAAATCCGCCCGTGTAAAAGGGTTAAAACTTAAAAGACAAGGTTTTTGTTTCAAATTCCTAAAGGTTAGTGGAAACCTTATATGATGGTGATGCGCAATATATATAAAGAAAAGAACCTGATGAACCAATGACAGTATTGAATTTGAACCGTTCTTTGTTAAATGTTAGCCTTTTTCTTTGCCCTTCGAAGCATTTCCAATCACTTGTATCTTTTTGCATTTTGATTCTTTCCAATGGATAATAAGTTGGATCATTACATTCAGTTGCTATTCTTCACCTCAATATAAAATTGGCTTAAAGCTATACAAAAGGACATCTTATCCCTCAAGAAAGGAAAAGGTCTGTCTCTTGTACAAAAATAACACAAAATAACATACTGTATATCTCCAGCATCGAAGAACATTTGTATACCAATCAATCAAATCTTTTCTCTACTATATATCTTCTGTCTACAACTCAGAATGACAACAACACACTTCATATCACCAAATCCGAGTCCAAATCCAAAAGCAACTCATTCAACGGAAAGTTACAATCCTCCTGTCTACCTGGTCCAAAAAATCCAATCCATAATAAGTTTCATGTTCCATGTGAGGCCAACCACAAAGCAATTTGGCTTCAAAACAATGCTGCAATTGGTGTGATGAATCTTCGTGATGGAGGCTGCTATTTGCAACAAACACACTATCCGATCCAGTTTCAATCCGAGGCCCTGAAGCATGGTTAGGGACAGAGTCCAAATGGGGAAGAGGCTTATCAGCTTCAAAAATATCGTTCCCTACTTCCTCTCTCACTACTACTTGATTTGGTTGTCCTTCCTTTACTTCCTCCATCACCGCTGCCATTTGCGTGCTTGCCTCACCCCCCTCAGAGATGCCACAATTTGCATAGACTGATGCTGAACCAACGGGAGACAGAGAAAACTCTTGGTCATCATTTTTGTGAGTTGGAAAGTTAAACCGAGCACAAGGGCCGTACATGGCCAATGCAGCTTCATCATAAGCCAGGGCAGCTTCTCTCGCTGTACTAAAAGTTCCCAACCACAGCCTGCTTCCACGACGTGGCTCCCTAATCTCCGCAACCCATTTTCCCCACACCCTTTGCCTGACGCCTCTGTAATTGCAACGATTGTTTTGAGGACCACCTTTACCTCTCATACACCCTTTCTTTGATCCCTTGGCAGGAGCTTTACGCACTAGCGTATCGCTTGTTTGAGGAGAGTCGAGCTTATCATTGTATTCCTTCCATTTTGCAAGAGTCTCAGCTACACTTTTGGATTTGTCCCTCCTGCTTCTTGATTTCATTTTCCTTGTGAAATCCATAGGTTGAGACACCGGGCTAGAAGTTTGATTTGATGGGCTTATATCCGTTTCTGTGCACCAAGAAGATAAATATTTTCCACGTTAATTAATATTTCAATAAATGCTAAAAAATCATGAAGGATGATATGCATGTATATATATACTCGAAAGGGTCGATTCGTATAATTATACAAAAAGGGATATCACAAATCTTTACCAAAATAAAAAGATATTTCATTAAGTATATGAGCGTGTCAGTGTGTGTTAAACTCAACCTAAAAATCAAGAAAACGGAAAACAAAGCATGCCTTCTTCAATTTACATCTTCAACGCCAGAACTAAAAGGACTCCTGGCTACCCAATCTTCAGCATGTGTTTAATATATCCCAACGGTTGATTTATGAATTTTGAAAGCCAAAATTACGCATAAAATTTAATTTTTTTGTTGAAATGAACGATGGAACAGAAAATAAATATTCACAATCACTCAAAATCCAAATAATCATCACTATAATGAACAAAGCAGCTTAACAGAAGAAATTCACTCAAATAAAAGATGCCAGAAAAGCTAACAAAAATCCGAAAAATATAACATACTCGAATCAAATCAGCATACCTTTCAACGTACACGAGAAAGATCGCCCTCCCTTCAAGTCTTCAATTGAAACCCAACTTGTTTTGTCCATTTTTTATTATTTTTTTGCAATTTCTTGAGCTATCCACTGTTCTATTGGGGATGAAGTGAAGAAATTTTTAATATGGAACATGTGGTGGGGTATTTATAGCCTTCTCAAATGAAAGGGTGGTCGAAGATTTCTTAGACGTGGCGATTATGTTGAGTGAAGCTTCCTGAGCCACACGTTTTGTCTTTGATTGAATTTGACTTCGTGCACTGTCTTGCTTTGCTTGGGGCCTAAGCAACTTCTTTCAATTTTATCTTCTCTGTTTCTGTACCCTTATTTTTTTTAATATTTTTTAAAATATGTTTTTTTTTATAAATTTTGTTAGTGAATAAATGATAAATCAAACTCGGATTTTTAGATGAAACGACAAGCAAACATGGTATAAGAGCATATAACGCCGATGTCCTATGTTCAACTCATAAACGACAACTTCATCCATATTAAATATTTATTTGATGAAAAACCTAAAAAAGAGGAATAAAAAACTGGCTCACAAGTGTGGGATAGTATTATAAAATAAATGATAAATTATTCAATCTTTCCACATGCTCGAGCTTTTAAATGTGACGGCAATCCAACAAATTTTAACAATTTCTAGTAAAAATAATTCTAATAAATTAGAAAAATAAATATAATATTTAAGATAAATAATGATATGGTTAAATAAAATCATAGTACTTTAACATGATTCAATTGATTATTAAAAGCGATATTATTCAAGTACAAAAAATTGTAAAAAAAAGAAAAGAAGAGAACACTGGGTGAAATTAATTTTTTAAAAAATCAACTTTTAATGAGAATTGAGACCAGACTATAATTCCCTTTAATTTTTTCAAGACCCTAATTAATAATTTGTTGAGAACGCAAATTGAAATAGTTGATACAATATTTATACAAAAAAAAAACACAAAATACGGTAAGAAACTTACAGTGAGAAAATAAATGCCGCTGTGTGTCTTATTTTCTTTTATATGTAATTGATAGTACTAAATTATATGTTTATAATTAAATAACCTCAAAAAAAACTATTTATCAAAATAAATCAAAATATAACTAATTATTCAAATAATCTTAGTTGTCAACTGGGTTGACGTCTTTAATAGAAGACGTCAACTAAGTTGGTGTGTATATATTAAAAATAGGACACGCCAACTCGGTTGGCGTCGTGGCCATCTGAAAAATAATGGTCACGCCAATCGAGTTGGTATGACCATTATTATTCCTATCAGGCGAACCGGGTTGGCGTAACCATTAATAATTCCGCGTCACGCCAACCAGGAAAAGAAAAATGACCTGCTGACAAGAAAGTTCGTTTTTCTAAAGCTCGGGGACCACAAAAACCAATAATGTAAGATTCACCGACAAAGGAAAATGTGTGGACCATTAAAAATTAGCGTGATAACTGTTCAATGCACTCAGACAAAAATAATGGACCACTCACGAGAAAGTTGGCATAACCAGACAAAGATGCCAAACCATGTAAAAGTTAAGCCGCACTCACAGACGCACCTAACAATTATCAAGATTTGGAATCCGGATTTATGCCTATATAAGGGCACTCATTCAGGGAGCTAAGGACATCGAAAATTCTCCATAATTTCTGAGAATAAAAATTGTAGTCCCCAGCTTTGTAATCTTTCAACTTTCATAGCTTGGTAATATTTATTCTATTTTCATAAACATTTGTAATTTTGTGATGTATTTTAGTTTATGTGTTCTTCAGTCGAGCCTCGGTTATACGAGAGGCTAAACAATCTGTCTCTTCCCAAAGGAGAAGTTTTGATGTAATAGATATTATAAATATTTATAGAATAAAAACAAGGCCGTTGCCCATCTATATCCCAGATTTCTTTAAATCTTTCTTATATCTTGATATATCTTACGACATAAGGTAGGAAACGAATTAAGGGTAGTGCTGTGCGATTTCTGAGGAGTTTGATAACTGACAGACTAACCTCACCTGAGGGCTGATGTTGGATGATGAGGAGCCATTCGTAAAATAGTCTGGTGGCAGTAAATTTTTTATTGGTGGCTTTGCAACCCATCTCACCCGGTGCCGTTATGATCAAAATGGTATATTTCAGTGTTAAAATTTTATTGTAATACAGAAGCATGATGGACCTGTTATTTAATTTACATAATAATGGAATATTAGGGCTTAAATTTATCATGAACCATGAGTCCTTTGCAAAATTATGCTCTTGGGTCTCTCAAGATGACAGAAACCGAAGGATCTCATGTTCATATAATACCATTAAGGCCCATGCATTTACGTACCTCTTATTAGGAGTTGTTATTGAAAAAATGAGATTTAGGTGTTTTTGTAAAATCGTAAAAGCATTAGGGAGTTTTATGCAATTAAAGTAAGAGTTTTATGTCTTTTAAGGTTAATAGATAGTTGGAAAAAGAAAGAAGTATGATATGATAGAGAGTTAGAATAAAGAATTTTTGATATACGAAAGAGTATTAAGTTATATTTGAAGATAGGGATTTTATATAAATTTACACTAAAAAAATAAGATATTATTCAATGGGATTTGCGATCCACTCTGATCCAAGTCATAAAAAAATATTCTTATTTAAACATGAATACGAAAATATTATAATTAAAAAAATAATATACTTACCAAAAAGCTACAATAAGATAGCCTTCCTTAATGTCTAAGATTAAAGAATTACTAAAAAAGTATTAACAACGAATTCTCACTTTTAAATAGACAGATTACACTATATTATGATTTAAAAATATATAATTTACCCTATTTGTATTGATAAATAAACAGTTTACCTTTGATGATTTGTAAACATAGATAGTTTATCCTCCGTAATATAAATATATTTAAAATATTTTTTTTATATATTTTAT
This sequence comes from Haberlea rhodopensis, assembly GCA_907163345.1. Classification (NCBI taxonomy): domain Eukaryota; kingdom Viridiplantae; phylum Streptophyta; class Magnoliopsida; order Lamiales; family Gesneriaceae; genus Haberlea; species Haberlea rhodopensis. The sequence goes on from CAJQUN010000004.1 coordinate 10,354,722, forward strand.
ATTTTAAAAGAGAATAAAATATTATTTAAAATCACATAAAATAAAGTGTTCATTTATAAATCGAAGATAAAATATCTATTGTAGATACTAAATCTGCTGCCAATATTTTGAGAGAGACACAACATATATTTATGAGAATGAATTGGCGAGTCCCATCGTGTCCCATCGTACAATTTTAGGTGGAAAGTGACCTGGAGGTTGGAATTAGGATGATAACGGGTCGGGTATAAGACGAGTTTGACAAATCTTAGAACCCGCTCGCTACACATAAACCCGGACCTACCCCGCCCCGCACAGACCCGCGCGCCCGGCGGGTTTACCCCCCCCGCCCCGATTCCAGTTTTTTTATTTTTTAAAAAAAATTAGCTAGAAATCAATTTTTGCAACACAAAAGTTGAGTTTGTGATTAAATTTCATGTTTTCTCTAGTAAATATTTATAATAAGCATTGTAAAACTATCTATTTTTAAACTACTAAATATTTATTAATTTGCTCTTATTTCCTTCAAAATGTCAACTTTTCTTTAACATGAACACATGAATTTTGATATAAAATTAAATAATGACACTTTATTGTTCAATCAAAGAAGTAAAATGTATAATCAATATTATATTTTTTTTTTAAAAAATTAAAAATGTATAGCGGGACGGGTCCGGGCGCGTTCACCCAATCCCAGGACCCGTCCCGCCCCGCTTCCAAACCCGGTGAAGCGGGTTCAGACCCGCCGGTTGGGCGGGTTCAATACAAGTCCGAGTTTGAACGACTAATAATATATTACAATGATTATTATTATTATTATTATTATTATTCCTAGCACTTATACCACGTTTCTTTTTCTGTGAGTTTCATACCGGGACGGGTTTAATACAAGCCCGAGTTTGAACGACTAATATTATATTACTATTATTATTATTATTATTATTATTATTCCTGGCACTTATACCACGTTTCTTTTTCTGTGAGTTTCATACCTCCGTCACCGCCACTATCTCCACCGCTGCATAGCTTCCTCCACCAAGCACGCCCATCACTCTGAACACACCCTCTCATATTCTTCATCCCGCAACATTAGTACAGCATAACCAAGAACAACTTGCCGTTGCTCCAAACTTCGTTCGGCTGCTGCACTTCAGTATTCTTACTCGGGTGTGCAAGGCAGTTTCAGTCTTTCATCATTATGTGAGTAATTTTCGGTTCTGGAATTAGGGTTTCCGAATTCAGGGGATTAAATTTGGGTTTTCGATTAGGTTTTATTTTGAGCAGATTTTGTTACCTTTGTATTTCTTCTTGCATTTGTAGAACTCGAACTGTTTCGAAAAAAACGGGGAGAACCATTTTGTTTTTCCCCTCAACAAAGCATAATTTTTTTATAAACTCTAACCCCTTTTGAATTGGCTCTTAATTCTTAAGTAGTTTATTCCGTGATTTTTTGGTTTGAAATTTGTATGAATTTTATGATGATTTCAGCCTACTGTTTTTGGAGCAGTAAATTCGTTGATTCCAATGAGAAATAGTACGCGGATATTCTAAAAAACCGCAACTGAGTCAGATATTGAGATACATCGTGGATACATGTCGATTAAAAACAAAATATGGATGCAGTGAGTATCTAATGTGGTCAGCGATCTTATTTTGAAGATAGTCGAATAGCTTGGGACTTTATTAAAAATGTTAAGATGTATACGGTATTTACTTATTTTTAGTTGAAACACTATGTCGAATTCGAATTCAGAGATGATAGAAAAATAGATATTGGAAGCACTTGAAACCATTGGTAATTTGGTGTTAGACAAGTTGCAATTATGTATGTATAATTAGTTGCAATTATGTATGTATAATTATATATAAGTGTATTTATATATACAATATGTAAAATAGCTGGTCGTGCTCGTTTCAGTGTTTCTAATGTTTTTAAAATTTGTGTATGTGTGCTATCCATGTCCTCATATTTATATCCGTTCATCTAGATACAAAACTATAGAACTATACCAATTTGACCATGAGGATTTCAGATAAAGTGATATTTCCATTCAAGAAAGCTGTTTGATTTTTTTGTGTGTGATATTTGTCTATTTGATAATAATATAGAACACCCATGTTTCAGTCCTGCCACATTTTTTAATTTTTATGGATAAAGACGGGAGCATTTGCTGTTCTGCGTTCTTCCAAAACAGTTACTATAGTTTTTTTCTAGTAAAGCTACCATTTTCATCTTTAATCATCACTGTCTAAACATATGATTAGCAAAATTCTTGATCTGCTAACAACAGTTTCATTTGGCAGGAATCTCCCTCCGAGCACGGCGTAAAAATGTTTTACAGAAATACTTGGGCCTTCCTCTTAATGTTAGAAGGAAAAATTTCAGTTCTTTTCTCCTTCTCGATGCAGTTCAAAATAACACAGTATTTGTCACATCTGATTAGTTTAAATTTGGTCGTAGAGATTTGTTTTATTTGTGGACTTGAGGTTTTTTTTTTTTTTGCCTTTCTTTATTGTAAAATATAAGGGTAGTGCGTTTAATTAAGCAGGAAATCTGTGGAGATGCTGCAACCAGGTCCAATTTTTCCAGTCATGCAGTCATTTCTCCCTACCAACATCACCACCGAACAGATTCAGAAGGTATTTCTCATTTTCCCTTGAATTTTTTTTGGGCCGTTGTAAAGATCTAAATTAGTCATTTTTATGAATTGGTGACCTTCCTTTTTGGTTTTCGCTGGAAAAGCACATTTTCGTCAATCATATGCCTATGATTTTAGGTAGATTAAATTTCCAATAGTTTTTTTCTTTTCAAGAGCAAAAACGGTTTCTAATCTTCTTAGTATAACAGTATAGGTTAATATTATCTATAACTAGTGATTATCCAATTACTTTCTTCCCAAGTTTTCTAATATGGTAAATTCAAAAATATAAGTTTATAATGAAGAATTGATGAAATAGGGGAAATTGATTCCATTGTGTCAAATTTCAAAGATCAAGGTTTTGAACATCTGACAGTCCAATTGATCAAGTAATACATGGAAGACAGTTTTCTAGCTCTGGAAGTGAACTTCACCTTTTTGGAGCCATTCATGAGGTGGCGCAGTTTAAATTAATAGAAATAAGTTGCCATATTCAATGGTAGAGTATACTCGTTTCTTGGCTGATCACTGGATTTGTAAAAGTGAATTTACAGTAGAGTTACCTGGTGTTCGATTTTGTTCTTAGTGCCTGTTCCATATATGGAAATACGCATATGAATTATATTTCGTCATACTTGAACTCTCTTGCAAAAAAATTACATGATTTGCATTCTGATATGCAACATTGTCACCAACTGTTGATGCAGTACCTTGATGAGAGCAAAAGTTAATATTGGCGATATTGGACAATCAAAATCTTGGTAAGCTTGCCGAGTGTGCCCAGTAAGTGAGTTTTTTTTTTCCTGTTTGCCTTCACCTGGCAAGTGCGTTTATGCAATTACTTTAGCTGCAATTTCACCATTACGCATTGCATTTACTTCTTGTTTTCCGCTGTATATATATAGTCTTGGTGATCAGTTCGAACTGTCGTATCATGGATACAAAATCCTTCCCTTTTTCTGCGTCTTTGTTTGTGCATCTGTGAGCTTCTTTGAGTGCACATGGCTGTTCGAAACTGGCATTATGGTGTTGTATGGCTCTCTCAAATGAAACTCCTAAAGAGGAGTTATATGACCCCCAAATTTCTATTGCTTGTTGATTTCTTGACAACTGAGTGCTTGTGTTTAAGAAACTTTTAATTCAGTATTATCTTGATGATCAGGTATCAGGCTCAACTTCAAAAGAATTTGATGTATTTGGCCGCAATTGCTGATGCACAACCTCCGACACCAGCAATGCCTCCTCAGGTATCATTTAGAGTCAGCTTGATGCAAATTTACTTATGGCATTACTTCTTAATTCCTATTTATACTTTGCCATTTATACTTTGCCATGTGCACAGATTACTCCACATCTTTCTATGCAACAAGGCCCATTTTACGTGCCACATCCTCAAGCTGCAGCCATGGCTCAGCAAGCAGGTATTTTCCCCACACGAGCACCATTCAATTCACCACATCAAATGCAAGATCCGCGGCAGCAATTGCCACAACCACCTCCCCCCCCCCCATGCTGCACAAGCACATATTGGACCCACCGATGGCATGCATCCAGCACAAACCGAAGTCAATCTTGGAGGCAACAGTCTTCCCTCTTCAAAATCTGGTCCCACCGACCGTACACGTGGTAAATAAGCAAGATAAACCCGACACTTGTGCCACAGCCAGATCTGATGTCAAGGGAAGCTCGAACGTA